>OY992893.1:64618836-64766336 GCA_963921405.1 Cepaea hortensis
GGAGTTAGCGGAGAAAGCTGCTAACCCCTCGGCCACGGAGCCGGTATATATATATATATATATATATATATATATATATATATATATATATATATATATATATATATATATATATATATACATATATATATATATATATAAACCTTTGTAAAAACCTTTTTTGTTACGAAACAGGTACATGAGCCTCGATTTCGGACTGACTATACTGGCAAGAGAAGGTCCACCAGAGAGACGAATGGAGACGGATTGTATCTGCAGCAAAGAACCTCAATGGCTCGGAACGCTGAAGAAGAAGAAGATATATATATATATATAAGAATTGAAAAAAATATATATATATATATATATATATATATATATATATATATATATATATATATATATATATATATATATATATATATATATATATATATATAATTTTTTTCAATTCTTCCTTTGGCCATATTCCCGTTTCCCATATATTTTTATATATTGTATACAAAATGTGGGATAAATGTTCCCATTGCTCAATCACAGCTTTTATAAACTCTGCTGTAATGTTATCACATTCTGGTGATTTCACTTTTCTCTTTCGAATGTTTATTACCCTATCTACACACCTCCACAAATCAATTCATCTCTTCGCACACACACACACAAGCGCACGCACACACACACACACACGGGCGCGCACACACACACATGCACGCACATACGTACACACGTCCACATACGTACAAACATACATACACACATACATTATTAGTCATTGGTCGCGGTTCCAACATCACAGCTGTCATCAAGCGATGCTACAGGCATTCAGGGATACACTTCTCTCGCACCACACAAAAAGATTTGTCAGTCGTACGAGAGGAATTGATTACACATTTTATTGCCACTGGCTCTTACAATACATAAATGCACAAAACTGTCTCTAATGAATCACACATGAATACACAGAACTTGCTATCTCTAGTCGTCCCTAGCCCTACTGCTAAATCTATCTATTCACTTAAAGAAAGACGCATCGACTCTAAGCGATGTGTCCGCTACGAAGTCCGTCCCCTGTCTGACAATCCTCCGCGTCCTGATTACACAGCACGCGGAGGGTCTTCATGCGCACTTCGGCTTTTGCGTGCTACATCATTCCACACGCTTAGAGTAGTAAGCCTACTCTTGAGTTCTATTCCAAGTTCTTGGTGTCTATCACGTTGAGGTGATTACACCGTGACCAGAGTGCTTACCCTCTGGTTGACACTTACGTGTCTCATGAGAGAACTGTTGATAGTTCTCCTCCCTATCTACTCCCTACACCTACCCTGCCCTCTTGTTGGGGCACTGGGTTACCTCTAATCTACTTGAGGTAGACCACTCATTCAGGGTGGTCTTCCCTCCTATGTATTCTAGTCTTTGACAACAGCAAAGGGTCGTCCCCATTATGCTCCGTTCCCGATCCCGTGTCAGTGAATATCACATAGAATGTTTCTCACTGCCCCATGTGAAAAGTGGAAAAAAACAGGAGTCTCGACAAACAACGGCCCGCTAAGGCACACTGTGCAAAAAACCACCGCCAGAATGTCACCACAAAAGTCCTCTACGAACAGTACAGTTCACCTCTGATGGAATTGGCAGTCACTTTCCAAACCAGATGTTCACCTACAAAGTCTCGATGGTTTTAGATATTATTGTTTCGTTTCTTGATATTATCTAGCCAGCTACGCCAATTTGAGCATGCAGATCACACCACAACACCTCGGACAAATGTAAAAAAACAAAAACAAAAAAACATTTCACTGTACATAATGCCGTATCCAGAATGTCAAAAACAACAGTCCTCCACGAAAGAAACAGCAGTCAACCAGAAGACCAGCCGCCACACATTTCTGCATAAGGCACAAAAACAGGTCAATTCTACGACATAGCCACCCGCCATTGCTCTGAGCATGCAGATCACACCACAACACCTCGGACAAATGTAAAAAAAAAAAAAAAAAAAAAAAACACATTTCACTGTACATAATTCCGTATCCAGAATCTCAAAAACAACAGTCCTCCAGGAAAGAAACAGCAGTCAACCAGAAGACCAGCCGCCACACATTTCTGCATAAGGCACAAAAACAGGTCAATTCTACGACATAGCCACCCGCCATTGCTCTGAGCATGCAGATCACACCACAACACCTCGGACAAATGTAAAAAAACAAAAACAAAAAAACATTTCACTGTACATAATGCCGTATCCAGAATCTCAAAAACAACAGTCCTCCACGAAAGAAACAGCAGTCAACCAGAAGACCAGCCGCCACACATTTCTGCATAAGGCACAAAAACAGGTCAATTCTACGACATAGCCACCCGCCATTGCTCTGAACATGCAGATCACGCTACACAACGCATGCATGCACGCGCGCACACACGCAGGCAGGCAGGCAGCCAGGCAGACAGGCAGCCACCCACCCAAAGACAGACAGACAGACAGACAGAAAGACAGACAGACATATATACATACAGGGGCGTCACTAGGGGGTGCGGGCCGCACCGGGTGACACCATAAAGGGTGACACCAAAATAAAAAAAAATTGCAAATTTGACAAAGGAGACATAGCAAAATAACAAAAATTTAACTTTGTCCGAGTTTGTCGAAGTTCTTTATTTATGTTGTACCTGAAGTATTGAAGTTATATTGTTCAATTTGTTTTCTTTCTTATGTCCTTATTAACTTTTTGACTTATTTTACAAACATTACTATATGCGATTATATATGGTACAGGAACACTCGGAAGAAGACCATGGTGAAAGTCTAGAGGGGTGACACCAAGAGTTTACCGCACTGGGTGACACCAACCCCAGTGACGCCACTGCATGCATGCACGCATGCGTACATGCATACATGCATACATGCAGACATGCAGACAGACAGACAGACAGACAGACAGACAGACAGACAGACAGACATACATACATACATACATACAGAACCTTACAACTCACTTCAAGCCTTTCTGTATTTTGCCATCTCATGCAAACTCTTCACGTCCTCCCCATATTATTCATGTCTGGTTTTAAATCTCTTCTCCGTGTGTTTGTAGTTTGGTTTATCCTCATTCTTTAGATACTAACATATCAAAAATATGGCTTGTGTTATGCTTTTTACACTTTTTATCCAAGTCAATTGTTGTTTCAAAAAAAAAAGACAAGATGGGTCAGAAGTAGGAGCATTGACTTATTGGGAATTAATGAGTTAAAGTAAAAACTAGGTTGTATACCATTTGTGCACGAGCTCGCGTACTTTACTTGAGAACATGCGTGGGGCTAGGGGTCGAGAGCAGGAAGACAGAGAGGGGGGGGGGGGAAGAAAGAGAAGAGAAGAATAAGTAAGATGGGAGGAAGAAGTGCGATACGAAAGCAAGAGACGACAGAGGAAGACAGAGAAAAAGAGAAGGAGAGCGAGATAAGAAAGAAAGAAAGAAAGAGAGAGAGAGAGAGAGAGAGAGAGAGAGAGAGAGAGAGAGAGAGAGAGAGAGAGAGGAGAGAGATAGAGAGAGAGAAGAAAGACTCAGAGCAGGGCACAAATACATAAAAGACTCAAAAGCCAGATAAACACAGCTTCTATACTAATGTATGCATATACTGCATCACTATGCCAAAACAGATGAGATCATTCTATTCTATGGCTGTATGAAACAAACCAGGATATCAATTCTATAGAAGCCTGCAAAATACGGTGCAGGTCATGCAGAAAACAACATTGCAGATATAGGTTGATTCCACCGAACTAACAGAATAATAAGAAGTCTGGTAAACTGGTTGTCTATATGAGTTTCTCTGTCCAGGAGCAGGAAAATACTCACGGGGCACACACACAC
This sequence comes from Cepaea hortensis, assembly GCA_963921405.1. Lineage (NCBI taxonomy): Eukaryota > Metazoa > Mollusca > Gastropoda > Stylommatophora > Helicidae > Cepaea > Cepaea hortensis. The sequence continues at coordinate 64,622,685 of OY992893.1, forward strand.
ACAGCGTACACGCGACACTGACATATGGCTACCGTCCATTTGCAAGCAAGCATTTTCCCAAACGTATCACAGACAGTTGTACTACCTCAAGAACATCATAGATATTTTTCACACGTTATCATAAAAAGTTGTACTACACTTATAAACATCATATATATTTTTTTCCAGCCGTTATCACAAAATGTTGTACTACACTCATGAGCATCATAGATATTTTCTCAAACGTTATCACAGTGAGTTGTACTACACTCATGAACATCATAGATATTTTTCCAAACGTTACCACAGAAAGTTGTACTACACTCATGAACATCATAGATATATTTTCCACACGTTATCACAAAATGTTGTACTACACTCATGAACATCATATATATTTTTCCAACACGTTATCACAAAAAGTTGTACTACACTCATGAACATTATAAATATATTTTCCACACGTTATCACAAAAAGTTGTACTAGACTCATGAACATCATATATATTTTCCACACGTTATCACAAAAAGTTGTACTACACTCATGAACATCATAGATATTTTTTCCACACGTTATCACAAAATATTGTACTACACTCATGAACATCATATATATTTTTCCACACGTTATCACAAAAAGTTATACTACACTCATGAACATCATAGATAGCCTATATTTTCCACACGTTATCACAAAATGTTGTATTACACTCATGAACATCATAGCTATATTTTCCATACTTTATCACAAAATGTTGTACTACACTCATGAACATCATAGATATTTTCCCATATGTTATCACAGTAGTTGTACTACACTCATGGACATCAAAAATATTTTTCCAAACGTTATCCACAGACAGTTGTACTACACGCATAAACATCATAAATGGAGATACATACTCAGGAGCAGTCTCCCCAGGTGGCAATGTTCACGAGCTACAAGCGAAAGCAGATATCTCATCCCACGACAGGCATACTCATGCTGATAATAAGCATGGGAAACAATAGGATGATAATGCGGGAGTAGAAATTAGATAACATCAAAAGAGAAATGTAAATGATGCATACAGAAATATTTGGGTTCAAGTAATTGAACAATGCGTTGGTGAAACACTTCGTGACAAGTGCGCAGTTATATACTGCGGGGGCAGCAAACATGAACAAGAAGCCTTTCTGTGACAACTTATTGCCATAGCTGTAGCCCTTCTTGGTAAGACAGCTGTCAATGAATTGTGTAGACGGCACAAGTTTATAACGGGTAATATTCATACCCGTTAGCGGTTAGAAACCCCTGGTGAGAATTACGCAATTGGCTTTTGTGGTCAGATGGCCTGATTTTTTTTCTTTTTTTTTTGCAATATTATTGCAGTTACGGTATCACACATGGTCAATCACCATCTGAAGCTAAGAAAACCCATTAAACTTAGTGCATCATATATTTTAAACATGCTGGATCTTACATCTCTCTCTCTCTCTCTCTCTCTCTCTCTCTCTCTCTCTCTCTCTCTCTCTCTCTCTCTCTCTCTCTCTCGTAGAGAGATAACAAATAAAGCGTTGATTAATACCACAACATCTAGCTTAAGAATGTAGGTGGAGACGGTCAGTGCAGCTTTCCGCTGGATGGAGAACACGATACATACACACATCGTGATTGTAACTGACTCAGAAAGCATGCTGAGTAGAGTGAGGACAGGCAAGCTTCGTGCAGAGTGGCTTGCTTCGCTTCGGAAGTCACGGGTGACAAGCATCGTATGGATCTTTACTCCGGGGCATGCTGGTGTGCTGGGGAATGAACAGGCGGACAGATTGGCTGGCTCTGCAAAACCTGGTGGAGTATTGATGCATGATAAGGCAGACGTGGTTGCGGCCTTGTGGGAGCACGTGTACACCTCGGAGGAGCAAATGGATCACCATGGTCTGGCAAGAATGTGACAGCGAGGGGTGACGAGGGGATCTGGCCGACGATCGACGCTCAGAGGAAAGGCGAGACGGACATATAATCAGATTGCTACTGGTACTATTAGTCTTGGAACTCTTCGCTGGCTGCTGAGGATAGGGATGGAGCGCTTATGGGAATGCCCCGAATGCTGAGATGTCGGTTCCTAAATCAATCAATCAATCAATCAATCAATCAGCGTTGATTAAGGGCAAGTTTTATGTAATATTATTCCTCGCCCATTCCCAGATATATAAAGACATGCATTCCACTAAAAGACAAGCATTTACATGTTGCGAACTAATTACACAAACTAAAATATACCCAATATGTATTTTGTGAACATCAAACAGGAAGACAGGTCAGGGAAAGTGGATGTTCTGGAGACGCGGTACAGACAGTGAGATGGCGCAAACACCCACAGCTAATGGGGACGGGAAAGGACAGATTTCAAAAATGTAATTTTGTCCTGTCGCGAACAAGGCTGTTGATATTGATTTCCGATTGCAACATGTTCCTTACCTCCTGTACGCGCAGTGTGGCAAAGAGGCCGCTTGAAGGGGGAACAAAATCACTTGTTGCTCAAAAGTTGGGAAAACCGCGGCAGCGCAGTGACTCTTGCTTGCTGACCCAGTGGTCACGTGTTCGAATCCAAATTGAGGCAGGATTGTTTTTTTTTTAAATTGCTACAGGTTGACCCAACCTGCAATGGGTAACAGGAAATGTTCTGGAAAGTAAAGGCAGTCGGTGTATGTCAATATGTGAACACAGTATGTGAACTCCTACACACTACATGTTTCACTTGCCCAGTATGTGAACTCCTACACACTACATGTTTCACTTGCCCAGTATGTGAACTCCTACACACTACACGTTTCACTTGCCCAGTATGTGAACTCCTACACACTACACGTTTCACTTGCCCAGTATGTGAACTCCTACACACTACACGTGAATCATTCGTTAAGAGTGTTAGCGTATTGCGATTTTGCTGTCATTGCCAGAGAGATACAGACCAGCATAATTACACTTCGGTTAAAAAAAAAAAAATAGGGGACTTAATGAATTGAGGGCGATGGCAGCAACCGGGGTAGATCAGAGGATTCTTTACAGGCTCTTTCAGCAGTTAATAATTCATGTCACTGAGTATGGTTTGGGGCTGCTGACAGTATCAAAGAGCCAGCCTGAAATGTCTGAGCGCATGGAGACTCCCGCCATGCGAGTAATCCTGGGGTGCACAGAGGACACACCAATTATATGCATGAGGCATATCCTGGCCAGGAATACTAGTTGGAGGTTACAATATAAATAATATACGTTATGCAGATGACACAGTATTGGTGGCGGATAATTCAACAGACCTACAACAATTGTTGTACACTGTAGTAACAGAGACTGCAAGGAAAGGACTCTCATTGAATATCAAGAAAACAGTAACAATGGTGATATCAAATTTAATGGTGACACCAAAATGTGACAAAGAAATAGAAGTAAAACGTCTTAACCAAGTTGATAATTTTAGATACCTAGGGTATGTTTAGATAACATCAGATGGAAGATGTACAACAGAGATTAGAAGCAGAATAGGACAAGCAAAAGCCGCATTTCAGAAAATGAAGAGTATCTTATGCAATAAGTCACTATCACTGAATGTAAGAAAGAGAGTGCTGAAATGCTATGTAGACCCAGTTTTGCTGTATGGCAGTGAATCTTGGAAAGTAAATGAACAAATTAGGAAGAACTAAGAAGCAATAGAGATGTGGTTCCTGAGACGAGTGTTGCGAATTCCTTGGACTGCCAGAGTAACTAACAACGACTGCCTGAAAGAGGTTAATGAAACTAGAACATTATATACAACAATAAGAAAGAGACAAACATCTTTCTTCGGTCATGTGATGAGAAGACAAACATTGGAGAACATCGTGACAACTGGAAAGATCGAGGGGGAGAGAGGCAGAGGCAGACCAAGAGAAATTATGCTGGATGGATTGAGACGATGGCATAGAGGACTATCAGCAGCAGAGTTGATCCAGAAAACCAAAGGCCGAGATCTGTGGAGAGCTATGAACGCCTACTCCAGCTGGCAGGGCACTTGATGATGATGATGATGATGATGATGATGATGATGATGATGATGATGATGATGATGATGATATCCTGGCTCTACCAACAATGACGGATAGGCACAGGGTCCTTCAGGCCAAATGGTACCTGACAGTTGTTGCAGATAGGAATCACCCCCTGCAAGAAGCCATGGATATGGTCAAGGGTCATAGACTAAGACGAGGTAGGTCCTGGATGGCACAGGCAAGAAATATATATACGTCAGGTATGAGTTCTAGAGACCAGCAATCATGAAAATGTGTGGGTTGATGTTCCGGTAGACATGACGGACTGGCACAATGTAATAGTAACACTGAGTCGTGAGTGCAGAGAATGGATTGAATTGCAACAACTGATCCAGAGTAACACACATCAAGGTGACATAGTCATCTACGCCGATGGGTCAGTGATGAGAAACAGGCGTAGTGGTTGGGGTTTTATTGCAAAGGCTAATGGACGAGTCTTAAAAAAGGAGTCTGGTATATGAGACTACAACCTCGAGCATGAGAGTGGAGGTGGAAGCAGTAACAGCGGCATTCCGTTGGTTAGAGGAGACTACTGCAACAAAAATTGTATTCATTACGGATTCAAAGAGTGTGTTTAGTAAGGTGGAGAAAGGAATGTTTTGTGTGGAATGACTATCGTCGCTTCAGAGACCACAGATTGTGAGAATTATATGGATATTTTGCCCTGGCAATGCGGGGGTGCGGGGAGGGAGGGGGGGGGGATGAACAGGCTGATAGGCTGGAAGGGAATGCACCTCTTAGTGGTAGATTGCCTATGGACAAAGGGGAGGTGGGCATGCGTTTGAGGGACCAGGTGGAGAAGGCGAGGGAACAGACAGGGAACCCGTTTGTGGAAAACATGAGATTGCGGAGAATCGGTAGGGGTTCTGGAAGAATCTCAAAACCGAGAGGGAAGACCAAGAGAACTTTAAATCAGATAGCGGTGGGAACGATTAGTAGTATGACTCTTCGCTGTCTGTTGAATGAGGGGACTGAGCACGTATGAGAATGTCCTGAGTGTAGTGATGTCGGTTCTTAACTCAACTCAGCTCAACACCTACGCTTTGGTTATGTGATATACCACCACTCTGTGGCTTGGGTATAGTGAGCTCGCAGTTTCAAAACTCCACGTCATATCGAGTCCAGGATTCGAAATCAGCAGCGGGCGGTTTGGAAGCAGGCCGTTTTACGTTGATTTCGATGGTTTGAGGCGTCGGCCGTTCTGAAACAATGGCAAACTACTGAACTTTACCTAGTAAATCATAAACAGTCAGTAAATGCTGGGGTCGACTACGCTTCCAAGACACTTTGCGTTTCAAAAAGACATACCTCTACAGTCTAAAGACATAAACGAATGTAATCTATGAACACTACTATAGAGCTCACAAATTTATGTTCTCAGCACTTAGTGCCGCCTGATACCTTCGTGTACTAGTAACTGTCATCATCTGTTGGCCGCACATCTAGAGCTAACCAATCTTTCCAGGGGCATTCTGAGACCACGTGTTATGATTCATTGCATTATTTATTCGACATTTAATCTCTCAGATCTGCAATTGTGGAAGCACAGTCTTTGCTTTCAACTGAATAATTCTGTACTGGACAAAAATAGCATCCAGGAATTTCTCAAACAACCAGTCATCTAATATGTGGTTATCCAGTGTCGTGAGATAGCTGGCAGGTGTCGCTCCTGATGGATTAAACAACAGAAACAGTTATATGAAAAGTGACGGTCCTGTAATTTTCAAAAAGACAGCGATCGTGACTTCAAACACTGGCCGTACGTATTGGACATGGAAGCGAAGTCCCGTAGGGAACGGAAGAATTGTCTACCGTGAAAGTTCAAAGACAAGAGTCCGTATCGGACTGAACGGAGAATCACCGGTGCCCAGAAACATCGTTTATCTCCAGGAAGTTCGGAGCTAGATCAAACAGTGATCGCGTGGAAATACTGTGAACAGAAGTCATTGATCAAAGAGTTGAAAATGTTTGAGGTACGATGAGTGGGGGAAAACGGGACTGAGCGGACCAGAGCGAATACGTGATTTCACAAACCTTTGATTGGAAATAACGGCAAATTCGATTGTTGATGTAGAAACATCAAAAAGAACTTAGAATTGGAACCAAGATATAAATAGTTGGGAACTTGGTTTTGTTGTTTAGTGTGTGCCCAATTTTTCCATCTCGAATGAGAATTGTTCTATTCGTCCGTATTCAGAAAAGAAATACTAGGTCCCTAATTGTTTAGAGGCGATGGGACAGTGGTGCTTATGTGCTTTTGTGTTTCAATTCATGGACTACAATAGATAGTATAAGGTAGTTGTGGTGTAGAGTATAAATCTAACCTATTGTATTTGAGTGTGAGACCGTAATAATGGGCGTCGGCCGAATTTAGCTGAGAAGTGAAGTAGTGGATTGTGTAATGTATCAATGCACTCGATAGAATACGTTCTATGATAATATAGGATAAGTATGATACGAGATTCTAGTATAGATGGTTACTGGGATTTCTGAGCTCTTTTATGACATTTCATTCTTTACCTAGTCTTTAGTTATGTGTATACTCCTATGTCTTATGTCAGAGGTCATTTCTTTGAATATATATATATCTGATAACGGCCATAAGCCTACTCTCACCTCTAATGAGTTTGAGTTAGGTTGATAGCACCTGATATTGTATATCTACCAGGTTCCTAGAAAGAAAGACATAGCAAAACTCCTGAAAAGAAAGAATGGACGCTAGTCTGGGACAGTGATAAATATCGGCCAGATTGAAGTCTGATATCACATATCCATGTCAGCCAGCTCTAAAGGTAACGACATCATACATCTGTCCTGATAGGATACTGACAGTAGAAGATATGTCAAGTCCACATAGAACAGATTGGCAATATGGTTCCCATGACCAGAAGATAAATACAAACAAACTGTAATACCAGAACTGTTCCTCTGATGCATAGAACATTCTTAGACTTTAAGACAGTGTGTCAGTGTAATATATACACAGGGATGTGACTAGTCCTACATCGATAGACTATAATACCGTAACTGCGTCGGATGTGTAAACATTCCCTGGATTTTAAGAAAAACATTCTTTACATTGGATATCGCAACCTCAAAGACATTACATATACGAAACACGCTGTTGTGAAAATACAGTTTATATTGTGAAGACATCAACATCATTCAGAGAGACATTATACCGGGTGAGCGTACACCAGTTCTGTGCTGTGGTGACTATATGTGCCGTTGAGTGATGAAAACTATGATGTGGATCTTAGAGTGTCACTCTTATCTCACCTACAAGATAGAACACAACAACACCGTCTTTACATACACTCTATAAACAACCATGACACTTTTTATTCAATAAATAATGTTAATATTTATTGGAGGACCATGTTGTGTGGGTATGTTCTGAAGGAAAGTGAATAGGAGTATGTTAGGAAGGAATAAAAGAGAGAGAGAGATAGAGAGAGATAGTGATTAGAAGACATAACGGGGGAGTGTAGACAAAGATCTGACAATAGTTCCAAAGTATAAGAGGGATTTTAAAGGTGTGCTTGTTGACTCCACTTTCCCCCAGGGACAACAAGCGACATCCAGTCATCTAACATGTATAATCAAGCAGATAGAATATGACAATATTAACCAAATAGATCAGACAAACACACCGCGCCAAGCAAACAGATTAACGGCAATCCAAAGACATCAAGACAATAAATGGACACATTTGACCAAATTAAGCAAATAGAAGAACACGAATCTAAATGCATTCAACAAATATAAGAAAAAGAATCTAAACACATCCAACAAAAAGATGAACAAGAATCTAAACAAAATGACGAAACATAATCTAAACAAAATGACGAACAAGAACCTAAACACTTTAATCAAAGAGATACATATCTAGCAAATAGATCAACAGGAACATAAACATGTGCGAACAGAGATGGACACAGCTAGAAAATATATTAGCAAGAACGTGAACACATCAACCTATATCAACCAGTAGGAATCACATTAAGTAAAACACGGGGGGGGGGGGTGCTGGAGGTCCCGGATTCAAGCCCCGGTGAGGACCGGGATTTTTTTCACGTGGACTCCTAGTAATAAAATTTCCCCTGGTCTTTGGGTAGTGAAATCGGACGCCCACTTAAAAGTTGGGTGGATCTCTTCAACAAAATACTTTCTGCATAACTTAAGTAACAGCAAACACATATTTAAAAGGACTAAATGCGCAACAACGACAAAATCACATTATGTACAATTATGCTTACCATGAGATTTCAAGGCAAGATCAGTTTAGCGCGCATAGCACACAACAGAGTGAAAAATCCTGCAGCCTGTCTGACTGAGTTCTTCAGTATTTCCCACTGATCGTTAAGAATTTGAAGAAAAAAAACCTAGAACTTCTAGATCAGACAATGTATCACATCTGCTATTTATTTCCATGCGGAGCGGCTGGTCGAGTGGCTAGAATGCCGGGCTCTCCTTCGGGAGACCCGGGTTCAAATCCTCGGTAAGGTGTGGAGTTTTTTTCTGTCCGGGGCAAAAAGAAAACTCTAACATGTACAGTTCGCGGCGACCGCACTAGCCAGGCTGCCTTAATTCCTCAGGCTCAAAACCTTCTCCTCCCCCCCCCCCACATTCTGTCCTACACCGCAGGGTACTTTAGGCAGTAAATGACAGTTATGACTTGTTTTTTATCTCCTTATTCTTAAGCGCGCACATTTGTAATTTAGTATTTTTTAAATATGTATTTGACCTTTGAAAGCTTCATTTGTATTTTACCTATAACAAATCTCTGATCACTGTAGATGTCTGTATTTGGTACATTTGTTGACGAATGTTAGTTCATTTCGAAATGATCCTTTGATGACGTTGTAAATTTGGTTTTAAATCTTATTGTCAGGGCTAGCCTAGGTCAATAATCACCTTGGATAATTTGGTACTTGTGTTTCCAACAATCATTCGATGTGCGTTTGCTCACTCTGTAAGTCGACACCCTCTTTCATAAAGAGTCTCTAGTCTCGAGAATTACAGTCTCCAACTTTGGTATTTATTTCCGAGTTTCTGCACTTCTTCAAGGCATTTTTCAGGTCAAAATGCGCCAATTTTGTAGACACTGCATTCGTTTGTTGGGAAATATTATTGAATGATTGCATCAAATGTCATACCATTCTACTTTGCCGGTAATATTTTATCTGACACTGTCCGGCAATCGTTAATCGACTATGATCTTCCAAGTTCCACCATAAGTGCTATATGTCTCTGTTGTTTCTCTCTCCCAAAATGAATAATATTATTTGTCCTCAGATGCCACTATTACTAATTACTATCCTGTTCTTTTCCATCTGATTTCACACATTCATAAGAGGTTAGTGTTCAGCATTTCCATTTCTTGTTTGATATTGTCTGATTTGTCATGTTGTCATGATGTGAGCATCCATGTCTCTATCTTAAGTGCTGTTACTCTTCTGCACTCATTCGCATGCTGACGGTCTGGTGTCACCTGGTGTCTCGACTTTCCCTACCGGGTGAGGCTGTGGAGCACTTATTTACACCGCTTATGATCTTACTAAACTGGTTTGCGCATTCTTTGTAATAATGGCAAACTACTGAAATAACTTTGCCTAGTAAATCATAGACAGCCAATAAATGACGAGGTTGATTGTAAATTCCTGTAAATGACATGCAACTAACTTGTATGCTTTGTAATAGTTTTGAAAATAAAAAATAGTTTCTTTCCTAACCCTTCTTGTGTTGTATGTAATATATGCACCTGTCTATCCGCTCTGAGACAAAAGAAGAAGAAGAAAAGGCACCGTCCATTCTTCTTATCTCTTCTTCAATTCTTCAGCTGGCCAGTGAAACGAATGACCTAAAATCTCCACTGACAATTGTGGCTACGGTTTGCAATCGCATTTTCCTCATGTTGGACTGGTAGTACATGGTTCCGTCGCTCTGCCACTGAGTGAGTGCGTGGGCGACACTGTGAGCTGTGAAATTCGCGTGGAATGCTTTTACATCTGTCCTGTACAGTGAACTGCATGTTCGGAACAATGGCTACCGGCGGTTGCTGCATTGACTGTTTTGCCCTTTCGGTTCACGAGTGCATTTTTCAGGAGACTCCTGGGAGTCGGCGCTAAAGCTGCGGAGTTCGTGCTTTGTGCGACACTTTCGGTGGGTCGTCCTGCGGTAACAGACCGAGCCATGTGAGAAAACCCGGGTCAATGAGGTCTTTCTGGTGACTGCCGAGTCCATCGACGATGAACTGTGGTATTCGTGGATGAATTTTGTGTTGACATTCTGACGGCGGCATTATGCACAGTGTACCTGTGCGGGCTGTTGGATTGCTGAGACTCACGTCTATTCCACTTTTCACATTGGACAGTGGGGAGCATTTTGTGTGATATTCGCTGGCACGGGAATGGGGCATAATGGGGACGACCCGTTGCCGTGAAGTTGGAACCTCGACTAACTAACTAACTAACTAACTAACTAACTAACTAACTAAATAACTAGCTAGCTAGCTAACTAACTAACTAACTAACTAACTAACTAATATAATATATATACAGTATAAAATACTGATAATTGTATAAAGCGCACACGTATAATAAGCACAACTGTATAAAGTATAAACGTATACTACTTATACTTGTATAAAATACAAACATATAATACGCACATCTGTATAAAATACAAATGTGTAATATTTACAAGTGTATATTTTTAAAATGTACAAGCGGATAATTGGCATAAAGGTGACCTCTACCCGGCCACCCTTTCACATTCAGTGAAATAGCTGGAGTTGAGGTACTGTACGCACAATCACTTCCATGGAAATAAGTAAAGAAATCTGCGGTTGTTTAAGGATGCTTTGGTGACATCCCTACACTGTCTCGTAATTATCGTTTCCATCGTTTAAAAGATCAAGCGCAGTTAATATGATTTATGCTAATACTAATATTCAAATGCGCTGGACTTTAAAACTGTTTATGAACATCATATGGCGTACGTTCACTTTCGTAAACAGTAGAAAGTCAATGAGCCTTGTCCATCTGCCCACACCCATTGGGACAGTCAGCGTCGGCGCTGTGGCGAAGGGGTTACCAATGCAGTTCGTAATCCCGCATACCGAGTTCGAAACAGCTGGGGGGGGGAGATTTGGCAGCGGACCGCCTAGCGCTGACTTTCATACAAATGGTGTGAGTGCCGGTCGTTCAGAAAGCAATGGCAAACTACTGAACGTAAGCTGGCCAAGAAATCACACAACAGCCCAATATGCTGGGGTGACTTGTAAAGATAATGCAACTTGGGGGGAGAGGGGGGGGGGAGAGAGAACAGTATCGCAGGAGACGATGGATATACTTAAATACAGGTCAGAATATGGTGAACTGGATCGCACTTAACAATCTGTATTAGCAACTGTGTGTGATGCTATTTTTATCCGTCTAGACCAGGAGTCACCAAACTACGGCCCGCGGGTCGGATCCGGCCCGCGACGTCAGTTCATCAGGCCCGCCGAGGTACTCGAATTTGGATGATAAAACGTATAGATCACGAGACATTGTGATACAATTTAAATTTAAATATTATGTTTAGAATACTAGGAGATATTCACACGTGCGGAGACCTCCTTGCTGCTGTCTGCTTAAAATTTACTATTTTCAATTTTCAATTATTCTATCTAGATTTTATTGTTTATTGTAATGTTTGCTTATTTCGCGTCATCCCAAGTCCTTCCCCGGCTCGTGGTAGCTTCGCCTATGCTCTGACATTACCATAGTTTCCATAGCAATACACACAAACAAGCATCTTCACACCCCCCCCCCCACCCCGATGCGTCAGACTGTCAACAGAGGCCCGACGCTCAAGAAATATTTACTTCCTTTTGTCTGTCATACATTTTATAGGTATGTAACAAGGATTTCTTTGTTTGACAGTGATAGGTATGTGAACTACAAGTGTTAATAGGCAATAACGTAGCAAACATAGTATAAAAATGCCATAGCATAGAAGCCTCGTGTTATTATGAAAATATTATCCTCAGCTCAGAAAAATTCCCCCGTCGAGGTGTTAATCGAGCTGGTCTCTAGGCCAGTGTTTTTCACCCTTTCTGTGAAGCAGACCCTTTCGCAACTGTTTACGTTGCTAGAGAAACTCTGTGCACTGGTCCAAGTGTCTGTCCTACTTTATGTAATAAACCAGATGGGCAGAAATTTTGCATTTAGACGATTTCGGTCTATTTCGACGGAACCTCTGGCTGCCACTTGCGGAACCCCGGTTGAAAAACACTGCACAAGGCTGTTTATTTAGGCCGGCCCTATTTATATATTTTGCACACCTATATTCTATTACCAAAGATATCTACAAACTGTATATATAACTTTGGTGAACCGTAGCTTCACCAGTGACCCCTAGTCATCTGCTTTTCTTGTGTTTCAATAGGATTATAATTATGTTTCTAATTCAATGCCTTTTTCATTTTCAGATCCTGCTTACTTCACGCTTCATTGTGGCTACTAAGAAAAGAAAAGTGGACGCCGAGTGTCGCGTTTCCAATGAAGAATGGGGAGTACAGTACTTCTTTGTGAAAAAAAAGGACCAGAAAACCAGTTGCGTTATATGCAGCGAAAGTGTTGCCGTTTTAAAAGAGTACAATCTTCGGTGTCACTATGAAACAAAATATATATCAACATATTCAAAGTTTTCTGGAAAGTTACGCTCTGAGAAATATGAGTCCATGAAACGTAGTTTAGAAGCAAAAAGAAATCTCTTCACGAGAATGTTTGCTGAAAATAAATATGTCACTCGTATAAGCTACAAAATAGTGCATAAGATGGCAGAACGAGGAAAACCGTTTACTGATGCAACTTCATCAAAGAGTGAATGATGGAAGCAGCAAATGACTTGTGTTCTGAGAAAGCAGATTTGATTGGAACTATTAGCCTGTCAACAAGTTCAGGTGTACAGAGAACAGAAGAACTTGAGAGAGAACATAGTGCTATAGATAAAGGAACTTGTTGTTGTATTCTCTGGCGTTAGACGAGTCTACTGATCTCTCGAGTACGTCACAACTTCTCGTGTCTATCTTGTCACGGAATTACTGGAGATGCCGACCAAAATGATAGATTGACAGAGACAATCGTCTCTAGGCCGCCGCAACGCTTTGTTGTAGGGAAACGTTTTCCGGATCCAACGCCAACCAAGATTCGTTGAATACGGGAGGATTTTTCACGGATCAAAGATAAATAGGTCGGTATGTTGTTTACCCGATCCTAGCATGAGAGAAAGGGGGGACTATTGACATCTGGATTCCGACCACGTGAGTGACATCATTCGGACACAGCTGTCAGCAGTCGCGATCGAAAGTCTGCCATCAGTATGCAAATTGGATTAAAACGTGCTCTAGTGTTAAGCTAATTATGTTCCAATTTAGAAAAGAATTTATTGTGTCCTGAGTCGATTAAAGTCGACGGACATTTGTCTTTAATGGCAATTTGTGGATTCAATTCCGGACAGAACTAGATTACATAAGGTATTAACTAGATAGCGTTTAGGTATAAGTAATATTAGGCAGATAATTGACTATGCACAATTGGGAGATTAGGAATCGAGTGTAGTGATTGCGTTGTGTGAACCTATTCTAGGAGCGTCGGCTGATGCGTAGCTTAAAATAGGTCGAGTGATATATCGTTTCACTCGGCAGTGTAGACTGATGTCGTGGGAGGATATTCAGCGAGATTGAGAGTGGTTTGGGGGGGGGGGGGTAAGGGAAATGTCAATGGTAGGATCTTCCGGTAGGGTGTCTACTGGGGTTTCTTCGCTTTCCTTTAGTCTTTCCTTTTCTTACCACATCTCAGGCCAATGTGAAGAACCCCTCTGCTTTATGCCAGAGTTTAGTTCTATGCTCCTCATGATAAATATCTGAGTACGGCCTTCGGCCTACACTCACATATAGTAGGTTTAAATCGGGTTTCTCTCACCAGGTGTTCTCTATTCAACAGGTTCTACTGTGCAGGAGAATTTGGGAACAGCTCAGAGAGGTGGACAATGGCAATAACCCCAGGAACAGTCTGCTAAATGGAGTCTGCAATGAGACCCCGTTCCACAAATCATAGGCTCATCTAGGCCATGAGTGTTTAGCATAAAAGAAGGCTAGTTGTAGTGGCTGAATCCCCCCCCCCAAAAAAAAAGGACTGATTTTTATTAACAGTAATTACTTCTCGGGACTATGACATTATTATGTGGAGAAGGTATAATGGTGAAGAAATCTATTCAGTAACATTTTTCCTAACAGTCAGGAGGGATTTACTCGAACAGACACTATCAGTGTGTTTCTTTAGGGGTCGTGTGAGAGAAGTGCCGGTATTCCTAGATAACAGGATTTTCAGTGAAGTATTAGGTACATCGTGTGTTCCGGATACATGGACAGTATTATGCCATAATCAGCACCAGTAACCAGGCATCCAGACTATCTACGAGCATCGGGAAGAAGTCGACCCCTGACCGGAGAGACGCTTCATTTTGTGAGGTCCCTCTGACTTGCTGTGTTGTGTTGTGGTATGGCCGGATACTATGATGAATGATCCTGAACTAACCGGTCTCATCTCACATACACAATAGACTATACTACAGAAGTCTATACACATACATTGCACACACTTGACAATTTTCTTTATTAAATTATTTTATCATTTGTTAGAAGCCAGAGTTGTGTGGATATGTTCTGGACGAATACGAAGAGGGGTATTGTCCCGTGGTAAGGAGAGAGAGAGAGAGAGAGAGAGAGAGAGAGAGAGAGAGAGAGAGAGAGAGAGAGAGAGAGAGATAGGGATCCAAAGACTGAAGGGGTAGTGTAGACAAGGGTCAATCAGAAGATTCCAAGGCTGATGATATTGAGTTAAAAAAGTGTGCTTGTTGATTCCTCTCACCCCAGGGACACCTGGCTATATTATGGGGCACGTAGTACGGGATGGTGACATTACATTAATAAGGGTAAAGCTGGAATGGTAAAGATCCAGCTAGGGTGAATGTGGATAGGTGTTAAGACACATATCATACCTGTTCACACTTTACAAGTCTACATAGGTCTTTGGTCCTAATTCTACTCTTGTCATTGAGAGATTGTTTTGTGGTGTGCTGTGTGGTGTCATATATAGATTAGTTTTAAATATTGAGTATCTATATATTGTTTTTGGGGACCTGCTGACTCACCTTCTCTAAATATGGCCACTCCCAAGCTAAATATGGCAGAACTGATGGCAAGGGGTGAAGGAATGGGCTTGTCGGGTCCTGCACTATCAGAGTTTATACAGGAGGTGGAGAGAGATTTCCGTCAAGCAGAAAGAGAAAATCGAAAGGCCGAGTTGGAGCTAAAAAAGATGGAGTTGGAGACCAAAAGAATAGAGGCTGAGCAAGCCACTAAAAAGTTGCAACTCGAAGCTGAGCAAGCTGCTAAGAGACTTGAAGCTGAGCAAGCTGCTAAGAGATTAGAAGCTGAGCAAGAAGCTCAGAAAAGAGCATGAGTACCGAATGCGGGAACTTGAGCTCAAGGCACAATCTAAGGGAGAAACTGACGGGGCAGTAGGAGGATCCTCTCCCAATGGTTCACCCACAATGAGTAGACATAGTTACCATGCCATGAAGTTTCCTTTGGCTGTCTATGATGAAGAGAAAGAAAAAAATAGACCAATACTTACAACGCTTCGAGGCAATGTCGGTTGCTATGAGTCTAGATCGAGACAAATGGAATTTTAAATTTTCCCAGGGATTATGCGTAACGGGTTATGAGGTTTAATTCCGTCTGCCGCCAGGACACGAGAACAACTACGACGAGTTGAAAACAGCTTTGCTTAACCAC
The DNA here is from genome assembly GCA_963921405.1 of Cepaea hortensis. NCBI lineage: Eukaryota > Metazoa > Mollusca > Gastropoda > Stylommatophora > Helicidae > Cepaea > Cepaea hortensis. The sequence continues at coordinate 64,638,583 of OY992893.1, forward strand.
TACGAGATTACCTCACACACTTGTCGGAAGAAGTTTCGATCAGCGAAACGAAAGCCGGGAGAGCTATTCGCCTCCTACAGTATGCATCTGAAATCATATCAAGATGGATGGATTTGGCAGGGTTCGCGCATGACTATGAGAGTCTGGAAGAGCTCGTGATAGTCGGCCAGATGCGACAGCAAATGTCGAAACCTATCAAGACATTCTTGGGAGACCAAGGGGCGGAATGGCTTGATGTCGGGAATAAGCTGGCGGAAAGCTTCGTTGAAGTCCATTGGGAAGCGGAAGAAACCGAATCACCAACCACCAAAGGTCAGGAGAAACATAACCGAAAGAAATTCAAAGGCTCAGAAACAAAGAAGGTGGAACGTTATGCAATCGCTTCAGAGAAGAGTCCAGAGAAGACGAAGGATGGGAGACAGAGCCCACCCAACTCTCAACCGAAACGACAGTGGTCTGAGAAGTGGTGTTCGATCTGCAAGTCGCCCTCTCACAACACGAAAGACTGCAAATCGAAAATGAAAAGCTCTCACTTCGCGGCCTGCCTCGTGGCTCCAAAGGCGATTGCCACCAAAAAAGTCGAGGTCGTCGAAGGAACTCTGGACCAAGAGAGGTCACCTGTGGTCGAACTGATCGAAGTCAACGGCCAGCAGGTTAACTGTCTCTATGACACTGACTTAAACGGGGAAGCCGTAATTGATGCCAGCCTGATACGCCCAGACCAACTCACAGGGGAGACCATGGAGATACAGCCTGCAATGAAGAGTGCTGTTGCCATGACGTTGCCAATCGCCAAGGTGGAGATTAAGTCCAGGTACGTCACGGGTATTATCCCAGCAGCTGTATTATCTGATCCCCTATTTCCCGTGATCCTTGGTACGAAATACTGTTCTTGGGGGTGCCCAAAGAACCCACCCACCTGGGAGCATTAGCCACTTGATCCCAAGGGAAGAAAAAGAGGCAGACTCACTAAGCACCAACCCTGTGCCAGGGGAATTGCATACTGCCCAGAGGAAGAACACAACGTTGCGTCCTTGCTACAAGAAGCTGCAAAGAAGTGCTGAACCACCAAAATGGGGGCAATACTTTCTGAGGAATCGGCTGCTCTACCGGAGAGCCGGAAAGGGAGACAAACTGCACGAGCAGCTGGTGGTGCCAGAGGCCCACCGTCCCCACATTCTTCAGAACGGGCACACCATATCCGGTAGTCAGATATCCGAGAATCGACATATGGGTCTCAGAGAGACGCTGCAGCAGATTTTCTGCCATTATTGCTGGCCAGAAATGACAGGTGATGTACGCCGGTTAGTTAAGTCTTGCCCAGAGTGCCAGAAGGCACCACCCAAAAATCGGACGAAGAGTAAAGTAGCTCTAAGGTAGGAGACAAAGTAGAAGTGTGGGGTCCAGCAGAGACCAATATACTCCAAGTAGGATGACAAGGACCTTACCCTGTGGTAAAGGTTGCGTCCAAGACCACCTACGAAATTCGGATCGGGGGAGAACTTAAAAGTATCACTAGGCATCTCCTTCAGAAATATGAGGAGAGATCCGATGTCAAATCTTCTTACCTAATGGTGATGGCAGCCATTGAGAAAAGGGTTACAGATCCAGACGGACACTAACGATCCCAAGCACTACATAGGAGGGTCTATGGAAATGTACGGGGTAGGTCCGATTTTTCAGTCGAAGATAGGGGGAAAATCACACGTCAAGGAGAGGCCCGTAGTGAGAAATTCGCTAGCAGCCCAGTTCAGAAGGGATGGGTAACGTCGGGAACGACGCGAGATACCCGAGACTCCGACCGATGATTGGCTGACCAGATCCAATATCGACTGAGATGCTCCTGGAAGTAAAAATCCAGGGGTTTTGGAGACGACGATTCTGTCCATCGAGGACGATACCGCGGATTCCAGAATGCAAAGCTTGGGGAAACTAAGCGCGTATGGCGACACTGTTACAGTCAGGATGGAACGATCCGTCTGTATTGTGAGCCGTCGCTTACGCAAGTCGGAAGTTAGCCGACCGAACGTACAGGGGCGATGCGCCGACACTAGTGTCTGTCATGACTAGGATATAGGCAGTCAGTGAGATCGCTTAATTGACGGGGAGGCTATACCTTTGAGGGTACAGGCAGACCATTAACATTTGGTGTGCTGAGCCATCTCCCGAGAACTGAACATGCGCTTAATGCGTAGGTTGTTGTAGATCATGTGGATCGAACCTCCAGTGAGCAAGAGTCGACGCAGTCAACTCTCTTAAGAATTACTGGAGATGCTGACCAAAATGATGGATTGACAGAGACAATCGTCTCTAGGCCGCCGCAACGCTTTGTTGTAGGGAAACGTTTCCCGGATCCAACGCCAACCAAGATTCTTTGAATACGGGAGGATTTTTCTCGGATCAAAGAGAAATAGGTAGGTATGTTGTTTACCCGATCCCAGCATGAGAGAAAAGGGGGACTACTGACATCTGGATTCCGGCCACGTTAGTGACATCATTCGGACACAGCTGTCGGCAGACGGGATCAAAAGTATGCCATCAGTGTGCAAATTGGATTAAAACTTGCTGGAGTGTTAAGCTAATTCTGTTCCAATTTAGAACATAATTTATTGTGTGCTGAGTCGATTAAAGTCGACGGACATTTGTCTTTAATTGCAATTTGTGGATTCAATTCCGGACAGAACTAGATTACATAAGGTATTAACTAGATAGCGTTTAGGTATAAGTAATATTAGGCAGATAATTGACTATGCACAATTGGGAGATTACGAAACGAGTGTAGTGATGGTGCGTTGTGTGAACCTATTCTAGGAGCGTCGGCCGCAGCCGGCTGATGCGTAGCTTAAACTAGGTCGAGTAATATATCGTTTCACTCGGCGGGATAAGACTAATGTCGTGGGAGGATATTCAGCGAGATTGAGAGTGGTTAGGGGGTGAGGGAAATGTCAATGGTAGGATCTTCCGGTCTACTGGGGTTTCTTCGCTTTCCTTTAGTCTTTCCTTTTATTACCACATCTCAGGCCAATGTGAAGAACCCCTCTGCTTTATGCCAGAGTTTAGTTCTATGTTCCTCTGGATAAATATCTGAGTACGGCCTTCGGCCTACACTCACATATAGTAGGTTTGAATCGGGATTCTCTCACCGGGTGTTCTCTTTTCGACAGGTTCTCCTGTGCAGGAGAATTTGGGAACAGCTCAGAGAGGTGGACAATGGCAATAACCCAGGAGCAGTCTGCTAAATGGAGTCTGCAATGAGACCCCGTTCCACAAATCATAGGCTCATCTAGGCCATGAGTGTTTAACATAAAAGAAGGCTAGTTGTAGTGGCTGAATTCCCAAAAAGGACTGATTTTTATTAACAGTAATTACTTCTCGGGACTATGACATTATTATGTGGAGAAGGTATAATGGTGAAGAAATCTATTCAGTAACATTTTTCCTAACAGACAGGAGGGATTTACTCGAACAGACACTATCAGTGTGTTTCTTTAGGGGCCATGTGAGAGAAGTGCCGGTATTCCTAGATAACAGAATTTTCAGTGAAGTATTAGGTACATCGTGTGTTCCGGATTCATGGACAGTATTATGCCATAATCAGCACCAGTAACCAGGCATCCAGACTATCTACGAGCATCGGGAAGAAGTCGACCCCTGACCGGAGAGACGCTTCATTTTGTGAGGTCCCTCTGACTTGCTGTGTTGTGTTGTGGTATGGCCGGACACTATGATGAATGATCCTGAACTACCCGGTCTCATCTCACATACACAATAGACTATACTACAGAAGTCAATACACATACATTGCACACACTTGACACTGTTCATTAAATTATTTTATCATTTGTTAGAAGCCAGAGTTGTGTGGATATGTTCTGGAGGAATACGAAGAGGGGTATTGTCCCGTGGTAAGAAGAGAGAGAGATAGGATCCAAAGACTGAGGGGGTTGTGTAGACAAGGGTCAATCAGAAGATTCCAAGGCTGATGATATTGAGTTAAAAAAGTGTGCTTGTTGATTCCTCTCACCCCAGGGACAACTGGCTACACATCTGTGGTGTCAATTTCAACTATCAGATAACGGAAGAGTTGGCATCTGTTTGCAGCATGCATGGAACAACAATCGAAAAAGACAATTTCTTTGAAATGCTAATTTTTTTTTGCAAGACTACAACCTTAAGTGGAATCAGCTTCGATGTGTTACAGTTGATTGGGGGGTGAGGGAGGGTCTGGTGGGTCAAGTCAGGACTCAGTTGGAAGATTTGCAAATTCCGAGCTCTCTGTTCAGACACTGCATCCTACATCGGCAAGCACTCTGTTGGACAGACTTAAATATTTCTTGTGTACTGAAACCAGTCGTTTCTGCTGTGAACTTCATTCGGGGACATGCACTCAATCACCGTCAGTTCCAGGCTTTTCTTGAAGAAATGTATTCTGAATTCTGTGACTTGCCTTATCAAACACTAGTGAGGTCGCTTAGCTGCGGTAAAGTCCTGTTTCGTTTTTACAAGCTCCGAAACGAAATAGATGTTTTCCTCACTGAAAAAGATAGAGCTGATCCACCGCTGTCAGATCCTACCTGACTGTCAACGTTGTCATTTTTTACCGACATCACATCCCACATGAATGAACTGAACTTGAAACTTCAGAGAAAGTATAACCTCGTCTGTGATCTCTACAGAATCATCAAATGATTTCGGAGAAAGCTGTCATTGTTTGAAGCACAACTGGAAGGAGAATAATTTTATAATTTTCACTGTTTCAAAGAGTTTTGCGCTACATTCATCTAAGATGTCAACCTCGATTTTCCGATACAAAAAATTATTTATTACTTGAAGAAGCATTTTTGGAGGGTTTTCAGATCTTGACAGAACTAAGAGTGACATTCTTCTGTTCCAGAATCCGTTTGATTGTAAGCTTGATGATGTGCCATTTGAACTAAAGTTTGAGCTCACCGATTTGCAAGCAAATGACTTGTTGAAAGAGAAGCGCAGAGAAGGAAAACTTGTTGAATTTTACAGCTGATGTAGAGTTTCCGAAATTGAAGAAATTTGGCGATGGTATGGCATCAGTGTTTGGAACAACTTATGTCTGTGAGCAAACATTTTCAAAAATGAAGTATGTGAAGTCAACACATCGAACAAGATTGACTGATGATGAACATTTGAACGCAATTCTCTTAATTGGATGAGGCAATTCAAAACCAAACATTGATGATATCTTGAAAGCCAAACGTCAGTTTCACAAATCTCACTAACCTTTTTTGCTGCTTAGTTTGTGGGATTCAGATATGTGCACACTAAGTCTGATGCAACTATCTTTTTGCTAACGTCGCCCTCTTTGATAACTTTTTTTAAGTAAATAAATATGTTGGTTGTCTTTGTTTGTTTGTTTTTGTGTGTGTTTGTTGTGTGTGTGTGTGTGTGTGTGTGTGTGTGTGTGTGTGTGTGTGTGTGTGTGTGTGTGTGTGTGTGCATTGCACGCCACTCACCCATGATTAACATGGAATGATAAACTTAGTGTTCTGTCTTTTTCCCCAGAGCTTTCGTTTTGGCTTCCAAGTATTGTACAGAATGATTATGCGGCCCGCGTTCACCATTTTGTCAGTTATCCGGCCCACTGTGAAAAACAGTTTGATGACCCCTGATCTAGATAATTGTATGTATTGATGTTATCATTGTCTATCTAGACATTTGTTTGTGATATGCTTTTCTTATACACCTACACATTTATAATTGATAATGCTTTCTTTGTGCAATTAGATACCTGGGCTAGTGAATAATAACTATTTATTGTCCAAATGATATTGCTCTAGACAACATTTCATATGAAAAACAAAACTGAACCTATAAACAGAGTAATACACGCTGCTATACGCGTCACACGCATATTGTATCGCTTTCTCTTATTGAAAAAGTCGTTCATATAATTACAGATTCCTCCAGACAACACCCTACCCACTGCTGAAAATAAAAGATCCCAGAAACCCTCCAAGCATTATTACGTTATACTAAGAGACTGGCCACGGAAGTGACAGAACGCCTCCAGGGGGATTACGTCTACGCTATTGACGTCTCCAAGGTCATGAAATGTCTCATTCTGCTTTCCTCACCTACTCCGTTTCAATGGATGTCCTACAAAGACCTTCATGTTCAGTCCACACAAAATAGATATGTTTTTATGACATTTCCCAAGATGCCACGCAGACGCATTTTATTATCGTTTGCTCATGAGCGCTCCAGAAATGAGCGTTAGACTGAAATGTTTCGTCTCGTCTTCTCCGACCAGTATTGGGTCAGAACTGTCCATCTACTTCTGTTTGATGTGATTTGCTTGGGTCATGAAGAGTCGCGAGAAGCTGACTTAACCATCTTGAGTATTACATCTGCTGTGTCAGCTGATATTTATGCAAAATGTCTGTAATCTCAGGTATCGAAGTATCCCTTCGTGTTTATTATGCTTTTCATCAGATCTACGAGAGCGAGTCAATAAGTAAGTCACACAGTTCTGTGGGATGGCAGGTAAATGTAGTTGGTATTTTCTACTGGTGTCATTAGATGACAGCACCATCGAACTTTATATTCCTGTTCGTCAGGTGGCGCTAGGCGTCTCAAGCGCATGCGCAGCGCATAAACAAAATGGCGACTGTACTTATGGAGTGTACAACCAAAGAGCAACATGCTGTGCGTTTTTTTTTGTGTGGGCAAAAGGACTGTCCGCAAAGGCCATTCATAAGGAAATGCTTCCTGTTTATGCTGAAATATGTTTGTCCCGTAAAGCGGTGCATAGCTGGGTAGAAAAATTTCTCAAGGACGCTCTAAAATTGTTGATGAAATCCGATTTGGTCGTCCTGTTGAGACTGCAACAGAAGCATCCGTGCAGCGGGTGGAGGAGATGATTAGAGGTGACAGGCGAGTAAGGATAGACTCTGTATCATCTGCAAAAGGGTGCTCACATGGTTCAGCATACAGCATAATGCATGATCGATTGAAATTTCCAGGACTGCTGACGAGTGGAGTGTTGCTTCTTCATGACAATGCCAGACCACATACGGCTCGATTAACTCAGAAGAAAATTTACCAACTAAGGTGGGAAGTTCTGGAACATTCATCTTACAGCCCCGACTTAGCCCCTAGCGATTTCCACCTTTTTGGTCCACTGAAAACTCACCTTGGCGGGAGACATTTCGCGAATGACGCCGAAGTTGAATGTGAAGTGAAAACGTGGTTTAGAAAACCGAGCACGCAATTCTATGCAGCCGGTTTGGGAGGATTGATAAAACGATGGAATAAGTGCATCAAAGTTGGTGGGAATTATGTTGAGAAATAAAGGGACAATGTATGTATAAAAATAAACTGGTTTCAAGTTGTTATCATATTTACTTATTGTTCTACAGCTATTTGTGACTCACTTATTGACTTGCCCTCGTATGTTCGACGCGTCTTGTTGCAGCTGAGAGGGCAACATATCCGATGCTTACCAAATGAGCCTCTTATACTTCCGCCTGTCTGTTTGTTTGTCTCTCTCTCTCTCTCTCTCTCTCTCTCTTTCTCTCTCTCCACACAAACACACACACACACACACACACACACACACACACACATAAACACACATTAACACACATTTATCTCACATTCATTATTCTCCAGGAAATACATAAACATGTTCTAATATATTTAAATTATAAAACCGCATCAAGTTTCGGTAACTGAACTACCTTGGCCATATTAAAGTCAGTGGCTTAGAAAGAGCAATAACATAAGGCTTGGTTTCTAGAAGAGAAGGAAGAGGCTGAACAACTCGAAAGGAATACATGCCATTCAAGACATCTTAGACATGAAGATGCACGTGACAGGCAACAGGCGAAAGATGGTGAGTTTTTCCCAGAACGTCGTGATAAGAATGACGTTCTACAAAGGACGTGCTATGTGATGATGATCTGTCTCTCTCCCTCTCTCTCTCTCTCTCTCTCTCTCTCTCTCTATATATATATATATATATATATATATATATATATATATATATATATATATATATACGTATAAATATAACCATAATAAACATAACCATAATAAACAATGATGTGGGCTGACAAGTGCAGACAATACGTCTAGGCGGATATAATTGTGCTAGGTGTTCTTTAAACAACAGATGTCGCTAGTTACAGTTTCCCGAAATGTCTATAAACATATCAAGCATCTTTTCCACGACTTGAGTCCTAATGCATACATGGTGCTAAGCGTCACCATATGCCGTGCCGATAAGTCATAATTCGCCATTTTACTGATCACCAGTCTTGAATTAGGATTATGCTCTTGCCCCGATTATGCCATATGGTCAAGCCATCCAGGTGTCTGTGCTCTCTTCCCACCATGCTTACCAGTTATTACAGTGTTCAAGTTTATTTCTCCTCATAACGTGCCCAAATTATCGTGAATGGCTACGTCTAATTTCTCTAATAAATTTACCGTGTTGTGACATGTCAAATGTCTCAGGCCCGTTTTCATGTTACGAATATAGCACGCACCATATACAATGGTGAATATAGATAGAAAATAGTGTTCTAATTGGAAGGACAGACGGCAAGCAGTTTCTTAAGTTTCCATACTTAAACCCCATGAAGGAAAAAAAGCAGTGTGATTCAGCGATCGCGTGAACAGAGACATTAGCCGTTCCTATACGTAATCTGGTACCTGTCACCTGTCAACTGGGAACACCTACACCGGAAATATAGTACCAAGCGCGTTGTTGCAATTTCATTAGCAGACACTTGCACTGAATAGAATAGGTCAGAGCACGCTGTTGATGTTTCATTACAGGGAAAACCTAGTTGTGCCCGCAACAAAGAAAGAGGAAAGATAAACAGAATTGTTATCGGTAAATTAGATGGATGCTGGTGAAATGAGTATTTGTCACGTCGAGGGAAATTCTTTGGGAGGATTGGTGGAGACAAATAATGCGGTGTGGGAGGAGATAAATAAAGTACAGCGGAAACTTAGCGCGCCAGTCTTTTACCATGTGAGCCAGAAAGCAGACGTTTTACATTTGTCTGTGGATATAAATGGTCCTGTGGAGTGAAGGTAATTAATAATTAATATGCCTCTACTTCTATAAATGGATAAGGTTAACAGAAAGATGTCTTCTATAGAGATCACTTGTTCTTTGTGATAAGGAATAGATATATATCAATTTAGAGACAGGCTCAGAAGATGGAGAAGATTTTCTTGACTTAGAGAAACTATTCAGAAGAGCAGATAAGCCATTCTTCGGCATGAAGAATTCTTAATGAATCTTTTCTGCGTTAATTCATGTATTTGATGAGTGATACACTTTCTCATTCACTATTTCTCAGAGTCTCCAGGGACAATCTATAATTTATAACAAAACTACCATGATCATTTTTCAGAGATAGTCATTATATTCTATGTCTGGAAAATTATGTTCTAAAGTGTATTGCGTATTCTGACTCTAGATGATTTTGTGTTAAAATAATTCATGTTTTATTTGTGAATGATACTTTTCTAAAACCTACACTGTAAGATTTTAGATGTGTATTGATGTATATGGGAATTATATATGAGACAGATGTAGGCGGGTATTTTCCCGGAAGAAGGAAAGCATTGACAAGGCAGTGGGCTAATATCGTTCTACTGACAAGAGAAGGACTAGCCTTCAGAACGCCTGAAGGAAGAGGACATGTCGTGCCAGTAGGGGAGGTGAACACCTCCAACTGATATTTATAGGATAACATCAGGCACACAGGATGGCCAGGCTGGACTACCCTGAGCTAAGAAAAGGATCCATTCTCCCATCGCTTATATTTTTCCCCTAACCCATCTCTTAGGTGAGATAGCTATATGGTTTCTGGTCCCATTTCTCAAGGGTGGTGGTTATGTTGATTGCATAAACTGGGCAGAGACCTTATGCTGATGGTGGTTATTCTGGAGGAACAGCATCATAGTGAATCAATTGCTTCTCCTATGCCACAACCCTACAGCCCAGGAATGAACAGCTAAGTACCTGTCAGTATAGTCTGTGTTGTCCAGGACTATATAGAACGAGATACTCCCTGTAACATCATCCCACGTTGGATCTACACGAGAGTAGTTACATCGGTATACTCATACCTTCAAGAACATTGCCCGAGTGCCATTTGGAGTGCACCAAGAACAATTAGAGTAGTAGTAGTGTGTGACATTCTGGACAATAGATTATTGATGTGATGAACTCAGAGACACATTTGGTATAGTGCCATTTATAAATCAAAGACCATGTACCTTAATAGTAGTGTAGAGTTGGAACTTTAATTCCTTATTTTGCTAATGATTGGTTTATCTCATTGATGTTGTTATGCTGAATAGTGTATCTGATACCATATGTCACTCTAACATACATACACAGGAACCCACCACCATATTATCTCATTACAGTATTACAGTATTAATGTGTGTCAAGGTGTTGGCAGTTTTCCTTGTTGCGTTAGAGTGCTAATTAGACCAAATACATTAGTTACAACTTAAGAGTGGAGCCAAGTGTAGCCGGAAAAATACAAGTATCTCAGATTTTCCCGGGGAAAATTTCCCGTATCAAAGTGCTGTGAACTTCCGGGGCTCTACTGGCCCTATGTAAAGAAACTTCAACTATGGATCACCATCCACCTCTAGGGATTCTTAACGAGCCATTTTCAAGCTTCTCTAAACAGTTGGCTATTAGAATTTGGGGATCCCATCCTCATTTCTTTTTAACTTACCACACGTGTCCAATTTTTCTTGTGGGTCTATCTCGTTTGCCTTTCTGTGACAAACAGAACTACAACTTTATAGAATGACCTTAAGCTTTCCATTCACAGGCGCCAGATTGTTTTGAACAGGCACGAAAGGGATGGGTTGTCAAAACAGGATATGACGGCCGTTGTGTTTTGGATAACGCCAGCTGCAGTTTCCATTACAAAGAAAGGGTTGTTTGCACAAATAAGAAGTGTCGACCGACAGACCAGCTTTAGAGGCCAATTAGCCAGTTAGTTCCTAGAGTGGTGTTTGTTGTGAGATGTTTCTTGCCAGTGGGGAGGGGGGGGGGAGAGGAAACAACAATGCCCGTCAATTCCCGAATTGGAAGTTTGCTGAGAAAACATTGGGGCAAGAGAGCCAGAGACAGGCGACCGTCCTAAACAGGAAACATCCTGATATGTTATGGCAGGTGACGATTGTGGCGTCAGGAGAATTGTTCAGAACTGTTAGTGTAGCTAACTCAACTGTATGGGAGAGTATACTGTTTACCTCTGTTAAATAGTGGGTCCAAAATACGGCTTGGAGTCAGTTGAGAATTGAGCACCAGCCGTGCACGTTGTATATTTAATTTTGAATTAACTTTAGGTGCCGGTCTGGAGCCGGGTAAGTTAACATTTGTTGTTAACCCCGGTATTGTTAGGACTGTCTGGGAGGGTGTTGAAACTATTCATTACTTATCTCTATAGGGTAAACTAGGGCCTCAATGATGACTCTGTCTGACCAAATGAATTGCTATGAAGATATTCAATCACTATGTCGTGTTACGAATAGTTATATTTTCTTTTTGGTGTATTATTCACTGCTTCATTGTCTCCTTTGCTTATTCTGCACTTAGAGAGATGATTCTCTACTAAGAAGTCTTAATCATTATTTCTTCTTCTTCTATTATCTACACGGATGAGTCGGTGCTGAGAGGTAGGAGAAGTGCCTGAGGGTTCTTGGCAAAAGCTAATGGTCGGCATTTGGTGCAGGAGAGCCTGGCGTATGATAACACACCATCTAGCTTAAGAATGAGGTGGAGGCGGTCAGTGCAGCTTTCCGCTGGATAGACAACACGATACATACACACAATGTGATTGTAACTGACTCTGAAAGCATGCTGAGAAGGATGAGAACAGGCAAGCTTCGTGTAGAGTGGCTTGCTTCGCTTCGGAGGTCACGGGTATCAAGCATCACCTGGATCTTTTCTCCTGGGCATGCCGGTGTGCTGGGGAATGAACAGGCGGACAGACTGGCTGGCTTGGAAAAACTTGGAGTATTGATGCATGACAAAACAGACGTGGTTGCGGCCTTGTGGGAGCACGTGCACACCTCGGAGGAGCAAATGGATCACCATGGTCTGGTAAGAATGAGGCAGCAAGGTGTGAGAGGTGATCTGGCCGACGATCGACGCTCAGAGGAAAGGCGAGACGGACATATAATCAGATTGCTACTGGAACTATTAGTGTTGGAACTCTTCGCTGGCTGCTGAGGATGGGGACGGAGCGCTTATGGGAATGTCCGGAATGCTGTGATGTCGGTTCTAAATCAATCAATCAATCAATCTTCTTCTTCTGCGTTTATCCGAAGAGTTTTTTCGGACGTGATTGCGTTCTGCCTGTTTTCAGCAGAGCTGCGTTCTTACGACATTAGGCCGACACATCCGACTTCTACGGGCATTTGTTGACCGGGTTAACCTTCCCAGGGGTTTCTTAGGACGTTTGACTCTCACTGTTATGGTGTTATCCCCCATCCCAGCTGGCCCATATAGAACAGCCAAAGACATACCGGTAAGCGCTCAAGGGAAGGCAGAGGCAGACCATAGGCATTCCCCGCCATCCAAGGAGGCTTCCACAATTGCAGAGCCGACACATTGCGCTCTGGTACTGGGCTCACCCAAGGAATCGTCACGTCCTGCACATGGCTGCATAGCTTCACTTCCTATATTACGCCTTCCGTTCACCATAGGCTAAACCTCCGGAAACGAGAAGAATGCAGTCTGCAGATGACATCCACACAGTGAGCTTTCGATTCGGACTTTCCACGTAATGGATTTACTATCCAAGCAATATTCCATTTCGTGCCACTAGGTCACTTTTTCCACCTTTGATGACGCCTCCTACACAGTGATCTTTTGATTCGTACCTTCCACGTAATGGATTTGCTAGCCAAGCAATATTTCATTTCATGCCTCTGGGACGCTTTTGCTACCTACATACCTGTGATATGAAGTGTGGCAGTCTAAGTACGTCTTTATGCACCTTTAGATATCAATCTGAATGCAGTTAAAGTAAGCTGCGGTCAACTTGAGCTTGTTGATATCTCCATAGAGCTTGTCCTCAGATGAAGCAGGTGTAGGCCAAAATATCTTTCTCTGTTCTGCATATATTGGGCACTCACGCAGCAAATGTTTAGCTGTCATTTTACCAGTTCCACAAGTACATTCATCGGTATCTCCTATCTTTAGTTTATTGAACAAGTAGTATTTCAGCCTGTTATGTCCTGTGCGAAGTCTGAAGATTGCTACTTGTTCTCTTTGGTCGAATTTGTAATATGCATCATCTTTCCGGTGGCTGGATGCTCTGATTCCCATCTGGTTCTATAAGTGCTTTTTAGAAACCCCTTTGCCTCATTATAAGTAATGTCTTTTGCCAATCTGTCAGCCTCTTCATTTCCAGGTATACGGCAATGTGATGTGATCCACTATATCACAATTTTTTGTTTTGAATTTCTGACGTAGTCCATGGATTGCTTCTCTTAGGTCTGCTAGTTCTGTGCTGCTTTTGCTCTTCAGTATTGAGACAGCTGACTTTGCATCTATGAAGATAGCTATTTGCTTCTCTTTATTTTCCTCCACTAAGAGCATTGCTGCTGCAGTTTTCAAAGCTTCTACCTTTGCTTTGAAGTTACTTGAAAATTTTCCAGTTGCTGTGACTGTGTTTTTCACTCCATTTTTTTTTAATTTAGGAGAATTCCTCCACCTCCATTTTCTATTGAATTTTTGGCTGATCCATCTGCATATGCATGGGTCCAACTGCAACTTGGGTAATGTTCTTTTAGCAGTTTAGGGCGATTTTTTCTTTCTGTTTCATTCTGAGTGGTCTTTTTTCTCAATACCACGAATGTTTTCTATCATCTCAGCCAGTTGCTGCTGTTGCCAAGCTGGGAACTTATGTGCAATGTAAATGGGTTTGACTGTTGATATGTTAAGTATAGGATCTGCCCTAATCTTTCGTTTTGCAGTTTCTACAAAGTTGCAAAGCTTCAGTCCTCCCTTTCCAAAACCATTAAACGTTTTATACATTGGGTAGTCTGTCAATCTTCGAAATTTTTCTGCTTGTTGCTGAGTTCTACGATCTCTTCTATCCTGGATTGGTTGTAAACAAGTGATCTTTTCTAGTTCGTTAATAGACGTTGTCTTCAAGCTTCCAGTTATGATCGGCATTCTTTGTTTTTGGACTCTACTTTTTTGTTAAAGTTTGGGTTAGCTGCTGTTTCCCAAGCTGCGATGCCATATTCCAGTACTGACCTCACCCGTCCAGTATGTAACTTCTTGGGAACTTTCTCCTATGCTCCCCATGTTGTACCAGCAAGCTTTATCATTATTGCCATTCTTTTGCTTGCTCTTGTTTGATTTTTCTCAACCTGTGTCTTCCATTTATATAAGGTCTTTGTCACATATGACTGAGCTACCGTATGACAGTAGACGGTACTACCTGCTTTCTGTCAGCGCCGAATGTAGGGTGGCGCTTACCAAACCCGACACCCCACATTGTGCCAACGGCTTCGGGGAGGGGGGGGGGGAAGCGCAACTGGGAGGGTACAAACCTTATCCTGGTGTGAAGAAATGCAAATTAACGACAAAATGTCATGGCAGGGCAGACCAGGCCCTAAGCCTTGGTTGGCAGCTGGTCTAGTATCGAAGTTCGGACAGGCGGACAGTTAGAGCATTGCTTTGCTAATCCAACAGTTTCTGCAGCTTGTCTTGTTCCAGATGTATTGTGTTACCATTCCTCGGGAGTGAACTAGGCAGGCCGAGAGAGGGATCATGCTGCATGGACAACACATGGTCTCCATATTTTAGCCCAGGCTTTGTGCTATGGAGAGGTATGACTCCATCCCTGGTCTTAGCCACCGCCATTGGTTGTTGTTATTAAGCCATCTTGAAGCACAAAGTAACAAACTATCGTCTATCAAGACAGCAAGGTGCAAATGTATGTATTCCATGTCAGTCGACGGTCAAAGGTGACTCCTAGATAGTTTGGATTTTCTAAATCATTATTTCATAATCTCATTTGTCAATTCCATATGCTTAATATACAATATTATTTTGCTAATTGTATTAGATTAGACTGTTATAAGGTACAGCCGTCTACCTGAACAGGGGGTATCACCAGGACTTTGTATGAATGCCATCATTATCTAGATGACGCCCATGGATCTGGGTGACTGGAAATCTACATGTTATGGATGGTTGAGACATTTATTGCATGACAATAATGGTGCATGTCTTGCTAGACATGTGATGTATGTGTGACTATTCATCGCATCATCTCATTGGACCAGAACAGATTATGTAACGATCTTACCCTAGGAATAGTAAAGGGTTAAAGGGCAGATAATGTATGGACTTTTTGTGCTAATACTGCACCCTTGACCTACCGCCAGCAACATATAGGAAAATTCTCAAGGACAACCCTAAAATGGAAATCTCGCATTGTAATATAATACTGTATCCAACTTTCTGATGAGGGCGGGTGCATGGTTGTTGTTCTTTTATTTCATATAGATGGTGGTTTATTAGCCTACACCGTGTGTGCCTATACGGGGTACATACCTGTTACATAAATTGAAGTCAACAGTGAATGCTGAAGGATCTAACCTTTCTACGGCAGCAAAACGTGACGACCTTTTGACAGCCATTGACAAATTAGAGCTCAACTGTACCACCCGGACCTTGTCCGAAAGCTGAGTATCCACATACTAACATTAAATACCTCAACATTAAGCTACCACTAACAGCCTTAAACCTAAATGAAATCTACATAAGAACAGAAGAAGCCACCCAATCTTTACCAAGTGATAGCCTATATGTTGCTGCGAAACTTTGTAGATGACGGACATCATTACCATTCCTGGTCCTATTATTAATTGTGTTATTTCAGGACATAACCATTATTCATATCATCCAAATCATAAATTATAAGTCTTCTGTAATGCAGAGTTACTGTCTTACTTTATCTTATTTACGTGCGTATAACTGTGTTAAAGATTCAGTTGTGCTTCAGCGCTATCTAGGGGCTACAGATCAGGAGAGTTGTGTGGCAGGAATAATACTAGTCTTCAGTTTTCACTTCTGTGAAGAGTGAGTATCCTCCTCTCTGACGGCAATGCCTTTCCTGTGCTCTCTTAGTCTTCTACCTGAAAACCTTACTATAACCCTTCGTGTAATCCTGCCAGATTTATCTGATCCAGTTCACTAGGGAGTCTTGTGAGCCATTTCTTGTTTTCTCTTCATAGTCGGCAACCACTATTTAGGGATATATATCTCCCCACGCAAACTAATAAGCCAAACTTTCCTCTCAGTCCATGGTATCCGTTGCTTTCTCTTCAGAGACCACACTTCCATTTGCCATTAGATATTTCTCAGCTTATCTGCTTATTGTTCGGGTTTTACTTGCATACAGCAGTTGAAAGTCTGTACAGCACTTCAACACTATTTCTCTCATTGCAATTGGCAGCTATATTGTCATTCTTGCAAATGGCTACCTTTGCCATAGCGATTCTTGTATTGTGTGCTAGATCTATATCTTTACAGACCACGACACTTGATGGGTGGCGAGGTTAATATCATGATGGTCGCCTTTACTTCCCAAACGTTTTCTGGTATTCACAGTAGGTTGGATGGACACGAGAGCTCAGGTTAATTTTATCATAACAACATAAACAAGAATCCCCGCCTCGATTATGACTCAAGCACATAACACCGCTCCGACAGTCAGCCAGCCGTCCTAGCTACTGAGCTACCGCGGGTTACTTAGCAATTTGAAATAAACATAATCTTTGTAATGTATTAAACATAGATTCACACCTAAAACAATATAAATCGAGGAAATCTTTTCTAGAACGTCTTCAAATTACTATCATCTACTGCCTATAGTACCTTGCGGTGTAAGACAGTGGTGTCCTGCGCCTGAAGAATTAAGGCCTCCTGACTAATGCAGTTACCGCGAACTGTGCATGCAGGTTAGGATTTTCTTTTCTTTAAAATACGATTCAAGAAATTCCAGGGGGGGGGGGGGGGGGGGGAAAGTGTGTAAGTGAATATGAAATTTCAATCACAAATTAACATAACTGCACTCACAACACTGCCACACGTGCTCACACGCGTGCTTTGTCCCCTTCCGTAGTAATCAAGGAAAAGTGCACGTGCTGACGATATCAATGGCAGCCTGACAGAATGCCCACCTTTGTTTTCCCCCTACGCGTTCAGTGTCGCCCATATTTTTCACCCGCGCTCCTCTTCCCCCCTCCATCCTTGCTTTCCTGTGAACAGATGCTTATTCTCTGTCTGACTGCACTTTTTACTCGATCCCTGAGAGAGCTTCATCGCATCAGTGTTCACCAGCCACAGGATCGGCAGGAGCCAGTCTAGTAGCTTATCCATGCCCTCTCATACACGCATGCCCTGGACAGAAAATCTTTATGTTCTTGACCTTCGTAATTGAGCGATGCAAGCCAAACCACTCGGAACACACCCGTTTCTATTTTACGTAACATGCATTGCGAGTTCATCATTAACACATGTGGTTGTGTACTACTTCCAAGCAATCGAACGCTGCCGTTATTGCCTCAACATCCAATCTCAAGCTAGAAATCGTGACAATATACGCCAGACTCTGATTTTCTATGCATCATCCCTGAACCTTTTCAATGAAGCCAATCCACAGCGTTTACCTCGTACCACCGATCCATCCATGAATATTATCACAACGATTAGACATGAGTTGCCACATAGCTGTCGCCCGGACGCCTCATACGTATGGTGATCCCTTAAACCTTCTGCCTATCATATATGGACGGCAAAGCCAGGCAAAAGGTTTGTCAAAAAAAGGTAATCCAAAGAGATTGTTATCAATTGTAGTCGACCCCTCCACAAGACGTCACAAACAATCACAGTGAATGGAAAGAGATTTGAACAAGCCGATAGTCCTCCTCCTCCTCCTAGTCCTCCTCCTCCTTCTTCATCTTCTTCTTCTCATCTGATCTTGCTCCTCTTGTACCTTCCGATGTCGAGTTATTCTCGTTCTTCTGTCCTTTTTATCCCACTTTGGAGCATAGGCCTTCAAACAAATAACGCCAATCTTTTACAATCTCCTGCACCTTCCCATCATATTATTCACCAGTCTCTAATTCTCCTCGCCGTTTGTTTACAGTACTCCCTCCATTCGTTTGCGTTTGACCCGTGGGTTCCAGAGAAATAATTGTCCAGGTATACTTTTCTCAGGTTTTCTCACCGTGTGTCCTATCCAGCGACAATGTATTGTCCACACCTCTTGCTTTCGTGGAACCTGTCTTGTTCTCTCTCTCTCTCTCTCTCTCTCTCTCTCTCTCTCTCTCTCTCTCTCTCTCTCTCTCTCTCTCTCTCTCTCTCAACTCCTCATTAGTGATTGGACCGTGACATTTTATTGGTGTTTCGCCCAGGCACCAGTTAATGGATATTTTAAGTTTATCAATAATTATTGTAGTCGTTCTCCGTGTTTATGATCCATACAGCAGTACTGATTTAACTTTAGAGTTAAATCTTTAAAGTTTGGTACAAGGTTTAATTTCTTTTGACTTCCGCAAATTCCCAAGTGTTTTGAAAGCGCCTCCTTTATAAGGATGTCTATGTCGTTATATGATTCTATATTTTTAGGTGAGGATTATTACTTGCATGATTTATTCTCATTATCTTTGGCGTTTTTCTTTGATTCTGTTTACCTTAATTATTATGATCCTCCACCAAGTGTGTTTAGTTTTTTCAGGTTTCTCTTACCTAAGATAATTACTAACAAATAGTGGCAGGTGAGAGGAAGAACAAAGAACGAGACTACGAATTACCAAAGCCACGCTCAACAATATGAAACAGCTACTCACGTTTGAAAAGTTAAGCTACAAATTAAAATTGAGTGATCACGCATTACATGTAATCATCATAGCTGTGTATCACATAAATGCGCATAATGAATAAACAATATGAGGCTAACATTGAAGCCTACAGATTGTAGCTATATAGACGAACAGGAGGAATAGCACTGTAAGAGAAAGAATAAACAAAGATGAACAAGTGGAATTGAAATCAATCAATCAATCATGTGCCATGCCGGAAAGCGTGGGCGGTCATGATTCGCCATTTCACTCGATCACCAGAGTCGTGGATCAGCTCAGTGTTCCTGTCTCGTCCATGCCATGTGGCCAAGCCATCCAGGTATTTTCCTCTCGGTCTTCCTCTTGGTCTGTTCCCCTCGATCTTGCCAGCTGTCACCAAGTTCTCCAGTCCATTTCTTCTCATAACATGTCCAAAAAATTTTGACTGTCTACGTCTAATTGAAATAGACAGTACTAAATGAAATCAGGGTAATTACGATACGTAAGAAATATGTTTTTACATGTTTAATTATGTATTTCAACCATTCTTTTACTTCTTAAACGATGTATTCCAGCCATAATTTCAGTTGTTAAACGATGTAGTTCAGCCATACTTTTACTTGTTAAACGATGTAATTCAGCCATACTTTTACTTGTTAAACGATGTAGTTCAGTTAAACGATGTAGTTCAGTCATACCTTTACTTGTTAAACGATGTAGTTCAGCCATACCTTTACGTGTTAAACGATGTAGTTCAGCCATACCTTTACTTGGTAAACGATGTATTTCAGCCATACCTTTACTTGTTAAAGGTGTATTCCAGCCATACTTTACTTGTTAAAGGATTATTTCAGTAAATATTTCACTTGTTAAAATATTATTTCAGCCATGCCTTTACTTGTTACAGTATTATTTCAGCCATACTTATACTTGATAGAGGATTAGTTAAACCATATTTGTCCTTGTTAAACAGTATACTGTGGGGAAATGTGTAAAAGGAAGACAGCATACACGTCTATAAAAACAAACACATAATGGTCCATTTTCCAAGTCCTTGGCTTATTGGTGTTGGCCCCATATTTGTCAGACCAAGGGGCATTCGATTCTATTGCTTCATTTCTTATTGCCTTGTATTCTTTGTGATTTGTTTCTGTTCATCAGCAATTCTGAAGTCTCTGTTTTCTTTCTTTTTGTATTACAGTGCATTTAACTGTCTGCCAACGAGCTCACCTTGCGCAATATGGATTAATGTGTACGCGATTTTAAAATATCTATTTATGGCAGCCATTTTCAGTATTATATCTGGAATATTTTTTGCAGATATCGGCCTCATCATTTCCCACATGGCTGTATGACAGATTTTCCATTTCTATGACAGCTTTTCATTACTCCTCCTTCTCCTCCTCCTCCTCCCACTTCTTCTTCTTCTTCTTCTTCTTCTTCTTCTTCTTCTTCTTCTTCTTCTTCTTCTTCTTCTCATTTGAGACCATGCTGTGTGGCCATAGTGAGCATGCATGTCCACAGCCTTGTGCTGCCAATCATTTCTGGTCCGATGTTCCTCCATGTCATGATGTCAAACTGTCCAGCATCTTTTCTCTTGGTCTCCAACAGGATCTCCTTACCTCCAACTTGCTCCTTCTTATGACATGCCCAAAGAATGTGAACTATCTTCTTTTGATGTGAGTAACCAAGATCTCTTTGTGACTTAACTTCTTTGAAGATATCAACATTTCTCTTTCTATCCTTCCACGTTATTCTTCTTTAAAACCACATATCTGCAGCTTCCACATAACTCCTGACTTGTCTGCTCGTGGACCATAATTCGCTTCCCTACGTCAGGATTGGCACCACAATTCTTGTAACGCCTAGTTTCCTCACCTCCATTAACAAAATATAAGTAGCAAATAAGATATAAATTGCAGAGACTATTCTTCATCTTGTGAACTGCTGCCTTATTTTGCTTTATTATAGTGGAATGTTGGATTTGCCATTCATCTGTTTAGTCTGCAATTATCCTCGACTGTTATTTTAATTGACAAATGATCTGAGTTGGTA
Organism: Cepaea hortensis; assembly: GCA_963921405.1. Lineage (NCBI taxonomy): Eukaryota > Metazoa > Mollusca > Gastropoda > Stylommatophora > Helicidae > Cepaea > Cepaea hortensis. Next base: position 64,659,529 of record OY992893.1, read on the forward strand.
TCCCTCATTATTTATTCAGTTTGCTTTCACCAGGTCTGAAGTTAACACAGTTTAATCAATCGTTGACGTTGAGTCCTAATGGTCTTCTGTAGAGACTAAGTCTTGTTTCTCATTCATCTTGCCATATCATTAGTTAATTAGTTTCAATGACGACAAACAGTACTGTTTGCAAATTGTCAGTTCTCTCTCTCTCTCTCTCTCTCTCTCTCTCTCTCTCTCTCTCTCTCTCTCTCTCTCTCTCCTCTCCTCCCCCCTCCCGACGTGTTTCAATGCTATGTATACCTATTTGGTTTACTTTTCTAATTGTCTAGCATGCTGAACGACTGACAAAGTAGACAAGGAACAGAGGTAAGGGCGTCGTGGTAAAGTAGTGGCTAGCACGCTTGCCTGCCAAGTCGGTGGTAACCTGGTCGATTTCCCTCGATACTACTCTTTAAAAACTTGACCTGGACTGGCACATGAAACCAGCTGAAAGTTGTACACCGAGATATCCTGTACGGTACCAGCTGCTGGCGGGATGTTGACCTGATCCTCGCCGGGTCCTTTCATGTTAGTTAACAATAAGTGTGATACCAAGCAACAATAACAAACCAGCATTAGTAACGATAGTACAAACAATAGCATCACAGTAAGGAAAGTAAAATAAGTTATTATATAATTTAGACCAATATATAATAATTTACGCAGGTGGGCTTAAACATGTAAGACAACGAGACACAGCGAAGTCCAGGAAACAATGTTTACAATCAAACTGACAATATACTTATGCACAACCGACTTGACATCATCTTACGGCCAGTGAAAATAAGACCGGGAGAAAATTACAATACTGAACAGGAGCGGATGTTAATTGTGACCGTGTGCCAATAATTGGAAAAGTGAGAATAACGCTAAAGAAATAGTAAGCTAGATCTGGCGATACTTGAGTCCAATCAGCACATGAGTAAGAGATACATCATTACTAAACGACGATTAGATACTACACTATACAAAAAGATCAGACGAACAATAGCAAGTGCTAAAGGAGTGAATACGGCAGACATCATCATAAATAATACCAGAAATAAAGAATACAGAGAAAAAGAATATGATGACTGAGGAATTTTTAAAACTAATGAGCATTAGACGAAAGAGTAAACAGCATCAAGATGACATGTAAGACAGCGAAAGAATGCTTCGCTAAATAGTCAGCGGAAGGAATGTGAGGAGCAATGAGAAGACACGAAATCTGTGTACAAAATGATACAGTAATTATTAGGCACTAGTAAACTACATGTTTGAAAACAAAAGAAGATAAAGTATTAATAATCAAAGAGAAGATAACTGACACATGGTCAGGGTGTGTTTACAAGTGTTATGATAATGGCAAATAAAAAAACAAACGATCAAGATCAATATGAAATATATTCCATATTGAGAAAAGATGTAGGAGATGCTATAGAACGCATAAAGAAATATATTTTGCCTCACACCCCCCCCCCCCGCCCCCCACCCAGATAAAATAATCGTTGGATAAGAAATAAAATCCGTTGGTGAATTTCACATAGAAGTGATACAATTGATGAAGACATCTACAACAGTGAAATATACCTGATGATGAAAGCTGTTAGTGAATTGAGAACAGAGGAGATAAAATTGTTGATGACATCTACAACAGTGGATATATACGTGCATACCGGATGATCTCTAGAAATCAATGTTCATGGCTCTACCATAGACACAGAGAGCCAAGGTACTGCGGGGACCAGCACAACTGACTGCGGGGGGCGGGGGGGGGGGGATTCGCACCGAGACGGATTTAAAAAAAGGACTGGGCTTCCAGGTTGACCCACCGCACCATAAAATGGTTACCAATGATTCTTGGAGAAGCATATGCCAATACATCTCAAGACGTTTAAGAAAGTCCGACTTGACTTACCAGGACCGCAGTCTGGTAGAAGAGATTGTCGACAACGTCGCACAATTAGTTCAATGAGCCACGTGACTAACATTCTGATTACAACTATAATGATTAGAATAAAAACTAACATAAAACCTGAAATTGGCTTCGACCACCTACCAGTAAGGTCACCGCCAAGAAGGAAAGCCATGGCAGACTAGAGATGCCTAGACAATCATGATTCGACAGCTCACGGAATCCCTTCACCTGATCCAAGATTGGTGATCGCGTGAGATGGTCAACACATTGGTAAATGATGATGCGGCTGCTGATGATGATAAGTGTAGATTTATAGAAGACAAGACACAAACAAAACGCCATGTACTCGTGCAAATATAGAACATTACCAGGAGAAACAAATGAAATGGACAGAGATATATTTTGTGTGTTATTGACTACACGAAAAATACGGTAAGGAGAAATATAAAGATTTAATTACAATGATGGGAAATTTCAACATTGAAACCAAGCCTCTGATAATATTGTTTAAACATATATTAGCAACAAAAAGCAGTCACTAGAATTGACAACAAAATAGAAACTTTTCAACACATTAACTGATTCGCTGCCGACCGCCAACCGATTGCCGAACAGTCTTAACTGTTTTGTCCCTTCGTTAATATATTGCCAAGATTTGTGCGGTCCGTTTGTTTCTTTCGTTTGCGATCCCTTGCTCAATTTTAATACTCTGAAACGAATTTTTACGCCGAAAGAAAGTTTTTCATTTACATAGGCCACGAGTAATCGACATTTGGTGACTAAATCGTGTGGATTTGTTTCCAAGTTGTGTTAAAAAAGCTGTAGTTACTCGCGGTTTTAGGAATTGCATGGGTCCTTGATTTTCGGCCTCATTTACATCAGATAAAAGTTTTAAACAATGTTAGATTGTAGTTATTCTTATTTAAAGGAAATTTGGAGAACGATTCTAAACTGATAGCACACGTTAAATGTGTTTTTTTTCCCCGGTTAAAATGTATTATTTATGAATGTAAACAAACTAACTCTTAGCCGCTAACCGTGAAGGTTTGTCATCATGTTGAATTAGCTGATGGGCCAGACTTCTGCCCCTAAAGGTTGCTTTGCCTATCACAAAGTATTTACGAAGTATTTAAATAATTAAATTAAAAGAATAATAATTATAACTAACTAAAAAATAGCGTACATTTTGTGTTTATCGGCAGAAAACGGCCAAAACATGTCTCGTGATTTTCCGACATTTTCCATTTAATGTGACAATGATGAGCTTCAAAATAGGATGTTTTTATTGTAATTTATTGGTGTTATGGAGCCGTTCTAGTGATTTTTGTGTAGCAAAGTGGTGTAGTTATCATAATTTAGTAAGTTTCATTGGATTTTAAACACCGTCGGATAAATAGCGCCTTGGTAAGTGGAAATTTCACGTACTTGTCACCTCTGTCATCAATTTATTTTTTACAACATCTGCTAATATTATTATTATATTTCTAACTTTTAGCAACAGTAGCAATACCAATGTGTTCCTTGTGCAATGCCCTTTAATTTGATATATAATACAATATATTTACTACCATTTTAACAATGCTTAGACCAATATTGTGGCATACCCCTACTTCCCATTTTCTGCCATCAATTTCTGCTTGGGCAAAACCCATGTTTTGTTTGGCACTCAATCAGTTTTAAACAAGGTGTTAGATACGGTTGTGCTCTATCACTCGAACTGTTCATTTTGTACACCGAAATAATCCATCCATCCATCCATCATGTGCCATGCCAGTCAGCGTGGGTGGTCATGTTCTGCCATCTCACTCGATCACCAGAGTCGTGGATCAGCTCCGTGTTCCTGTCTCGACCATGCCACGTGGCCAATCCATCCAGGTAGTTATTTCTCGGACTTCCCCTTGGTCTCTTCTCTTCGATCTTGCCAGTTGTCACCTTGTTCTCCAAGTCACTTCATCTCATAACATGCCCAAAACATTTTGACTGTCTACGTCTAATGACTCTAATCAATTTGTCTCTTGAAGGACTTGCTCAATGTTTTTTTCTGTCCGTCCATAGTATTCTTTGCATTTTCCTCAGAAACCACATTTCCATAGCCATCAGATGTTTTTCAACATGTCTGCTTATTGTCCACGCTTCACATCCATACCAAAGCACAGGTTCTATGTAGCACCTCAACACTCTTTTTCTCGTTTCAATTGATATCTTTTTATTGGTCAGTATGTTTTTCATCTTGCAAAAGGCTACCTTAACAATGGCAATTCTTGTTCTAATCTCTTCAAGGCATCTCCCAACACATGTTATGACTGTGCCGAGATAACAGTATCGATTCACTTGTTTAAGAATATGCCCATCTACTCGTATATCACATTGTGGTATTTCCTTCTTCCCAGTGACGATCATAATCTGTGTCTTCTTAATATTCAGTTCTAACCCTAGTTGTTCACTGTGTGCAACAACCGCATCTACTAAATTTTGCAGGTCCTGTTCATTGTCTGCAATCACGACTGTATCATCTGCATATCTAATGTTATTGATGTATCTTCCCCCAATGTTGATTCCTTCCATATCTACTATATTTCTGAATATATTTTCACTGTACAGGGAAAAACATCTGGAGACATTATACATCCCTGTCTCACACCTCTTTTAATAGGCTGATATTGACCTACATCGTTATCAATTCTGATGGCAGCTTGTTGTTTCCAATATATATATATTTTTTTTTTACAAGTCTAAGGTCTTTTCCATCAATTTGTAGATCTGCAAGCACCCTTATCATGTCGTCATGTCTCACTTTATCGAAAGCCTTTGTGTAGTCAATAAAGCAAAGATATAGATCTTTGTTTACTTCTATAGAACGCTCAGTTACTGTTCTCAGTATATACACAGCATTTACTGTGCCCTTGCCTTCTACAAACCCACATTGTTCTTCTCCTATTTCGGGTTATATTTTCTTCCTAACTTTTTGCATGATAATTCGCAGCAGAATCTTCGTGATGTGGCTCATTATACTAATTGTTCTATGTTGATCGCATTCCATGGCTCCTGATTTCTTAGGGATTGCAATAAATATAGAATTACATAATTCAGGAGGTATATCTCCAGTATCGTATATTGCGTTCAGCAGTCTGGTGACTTGGTCTATTCCATATTCTTCTAAGGCATTGATCATTTCTACTGTGATGTTATCTGTTTTGCCAGTTTTTATATGGTTAAGAGCATTCTGAACTTCTATCTTAAAAATCGATGGTCCTTCGTTATTATTCCGATGATCATATTGTACTTCTCTTGTATCATCATAAAGGTCTTTCACATAATCTGACCACGCATGTAAAATCTTATCTTTTTCTATTATGATTTTGCCATCTTTGGTTTTTAGGCAACCCGAAATAATAATAAGATCTATATGGGATATGCCAGGAATAGCAGCTAGTGCTGAACAAGTAACAGATTTTTTTTTTTAAACTGCCTTAATGAGCATTGGACATATGGTGTTGGAGACACATTTGTATGGCAATAGTTGTTAGATACCCTGGTAGTTCAAGCTATTTGTATTATTTGTCTCGAAACTAAATATCCGTTAATCCAAGCTCCTCCTTATTTGTTAGTTCACGTCCCATTCCATGATTCACGGTCATAGAACAAAATATATTCTAAATAATATACATGCCAGTACTTTATTGTTAACATTAAACGATAGTGACTTATAGCTTAAGATACTTTTCATTTTCTTAAATGGAGCTTTTGTTTGACCTATTTTGCTCTTAATCTCTGTCACGCATCTGATGTTATGACCGACCCTAGGTATTTTAATCTATTAACTCGTGAAAGCATTTTCCCTTCTATTGTTATGTCACATTTTGGTCGCCTGACATGAAGAACACAAAAATAAAAACAACAGGCCATACAATAAATGAGAACGCGAGGAAGAAACCGGTTACTGTTGTGGAAGCTGATAAAAACACACTTTACATTATTTAAAATAAGTACTTGTACATGGGAACAGTCAGAGTTGGAATCAATGGAGTACGAGCCACAAGAATCTCGCAACAAGCTGAAAAGAACAAAAGACTAATGAAAGATCCCATTCCCCCACCCCCTTCCACCTCTCCCCCCCCCCTCAAAAAAAAAAATAACATGGAAGATTTTTTTTATGTTGCATATCCTTTACACGACGTTGCAGTCATCATCAGTATTTTTTGGGTTCCGTTGGTGTACTAGGCAAGTTTTACGTTTAATAAATTGCTATTGCTTTATGAACGACCGGCTCACATACCCCCGTAAGTTACCAGCGCTGCACGATCTGCTGCCAAATCTCGCGCAGCTGTTTTCTCCGCGAGGATATACAGAATTACGAACAACGTCGTTAACACCTTGGCCAGGGACACCGGAAACATGGACGTAAGCAGACTAAAACGAACATACTTTATCACACAATCCAACGAAGAATAAAATTACATACTTAAATGGACATTTCAGTTCCAATAATAATATCTGTAACGTGTGTAGGTTTCTGCAAAGATGGGGTGAAGTACTAGCCAAGAATTCTATAATACTATCAAGGGTAACTGGGTCAGATAAGAATGAGACGGATGTTAGGTCAGAAAGATGGAGATAGGAATTCCAATACAAAGATGGGCCCTAAACACAATGCAGGATATATCACGGAGATGGCAGGCTGAGTCACGAAGGCACAGAGAAATACGTGATAGCAGACTAAGATACAAAGGGAAACTAAGAAAGGGTATGTTGGAGGAATGTAGATGGGGTTAAAAGGGGGTTAAATGATGTTTCTTGGGAGGTCAGGGAATAGTGAATAAAAGAGAAGCCTGGGAAAATTCGGGGGAGTTGGAGTTATGGCGGAGTTAGGGAGAACTCGCCTGGTGGTTTTCAGAGTTGGAGTTGTGGCGGAGTTAGAGAGGACTCGTGTAACAGTACAGGCACAGGGACGATTATAAAACAAGTCCCGATGTTGTTCTCTAAAAGGTTTTATTGGTCATAATAAACTGAAGAATATTACACAAGTTATTTGGTATGATGTTTACCTCTCCGGACCTTAGCTGTAACTAACTTCCCCAAAAACCCTACGTCACGGCTTGAGCATCCTTAGTAACGTTCTTATAGGATGCTCAACCGTGCCCAAACCTTGCACATCAAACCTATTAACAGAGATGGTACTCACTCTGTTATACCTCCCTTTCTTTAAAAAGACGTTTCTTCAAAAGTCTTAACCCCTAACCCCCTTATTCTAAACATCCTTTCCCTCATCAAATCCTTAACCTCCACTATTCTTTCTCTAAGCCATCCCAAAGTAACTCTACCTTAAGTAACTTCTTTCACTTCTACTAATTCTCCACTTGTCTCTTATCACTGTCCCATATAGCAAATCGCTATGAAGTTATACTTCTTCTTCGTTTCTGACTCTTCAAAGTTTTATTACAAAAATATAGATCATAAGAATGATTCATTAAAAAAAAATCGTTGGTATACATTTGGCATTATGAAACTTCTCATTCTTTCTCAACATTACAACTCAGGATAGACAGAAAAGACAGAAAAGAAGGGGTGCGCACCCAATTTATGAAGATATTAAGAAGTAGTCAAGAATAATCACATTTACCTCCCTTGCAAAAGTAAAAACTTTTACAAAAGTTTTTCAAAAACACATCTTATGATTTATAAAGCTACAACTATGTTCGTTATAAATTAAGTTGATCCAAAATGTCTTCTATATACTCAATATTTGTACTGCCATCCACACCCCTGCCCATATTTCACCTATCTCACGTCCAACCATGAAACCAATAACAATGTTCATATTCCATGAACATTTTAAATTAATTAACGCTGTTTATCACAGCTCCTATATTTTACCGCCTCGGATCCCATGACAATCATCCTTGTTTATATATGTATCTAACCCTATACCAAACCATATGCACTGCCATTCACAGCCGCCTTAATATCTACTCTCCATCAACAAACCTCTTATATTTGTTTAACTATCACATCCTCTTTAGACGTTAATCACGTGTATAATATGGCATCCAATCCATATACCTTTAATACACGCTGACTTAATGCAGCCCCTATTTTAACTCCCCAGAACCCTCTTATTTGTGTAGGAACCCCGTCACTTAAGTATGGCATATGTTTCCAACACTTAACTTCTCTATTCTACCCATGCTGATTAGCACAGCAGTCTTCCTACCAGCACAAGGTACTCATATTTACCTTTAAGTCATTACTCATAAGGAGAATGTGTCTCTCTTCTAGTCCTCAGTAGTTTATTAGCTATTTTCTGAACGAAGGGTTTTAAATAAAGCCCCCTGTATTGTCTTCATTCTAGACACAACCAACTAAACTTAAACTTAAACAATTTTTCAACATATTTATAAACAAGGTAATTACTATTCAACACACAAGACAATTTAACTTAAATCATGAGTCAAGCAAAATAAAATCACAACAGGATATCATACCCCCCCCCCACCCCCCCCCCCCCCAGGTTTTTAAATATCATTTTTCTTTCCCCTCATATCAAATAAAGTTAATCAACTCATTCAAAGAAAAACATATTTCAAAATAATATGACATACATCCTATCCATTGGTAGTCACTTTTACGGACTAACAATAACATATTTATCTATTAAGAAAACTCAACAAATCAAATCATAAAATCAATTGGCAATAAAACTACAATAAAAAATATACTACACTCGAATTTACATCCATATTAGCTATCTTAATACCTAAATGTATAGTGTCATGTCTACTCCTCAAGACAACTCATTATAAATATCAATAAAACCATTTTCTATAACACACGTGTAATACACTGCTAGCGTATTTCATCAACTTTCCTCTTTAATTCACAAAATTTTCATCCTGCTATCTGCAGCATTTTCTATCAATTTATCTACCATGTTTTCATTTCCTCAGTAACTCCAGATTTCTTTGAATAAGTGCTATCTCCACATCAATGTCTTCTTCCTCTTGTAAAGAAATATTTTCCTCCATGCTACTATCCCTATTAGATTCTGACTTTTCATCCATTCCTTCTTCTTCATCTGTATGTCTATTGCTAGCAGCCGCTAATTTTTTCCTTTCTATATCTAATCTAATCTGTTTATCATAGTTTCTTAACGACCTTTCGAGTAGGGGCATGTACTCGTCGCTTGATGAATTTTCTCTAATTCTTCTCTGTCTTTTCACTTCTTTTTCTCTCTGTCTCTCTATTCTCCTTTTCACTGCTTGTCTAGTATTTTTAAATGGAGCGTTTACCTCTTCTTCCATAGATTCCACACTATCATAATAACCCTCATACGTATTTTTCTCTTCTTTTATCAGCGTTTTCGGTATTGTCTGTTCATGAGTATCATCATAAACTGGTGTTGTTATTAATTGATTTTGTACTGGATCTTTTCTAAAATCTGGGGGTATTGTAGCTCTTCTGACGATTTGTCCATCTGATGTATAAGTCGTCTGAATAATAATTATTATTATAATGATTGTTTCCCTTATCATCATTATCTCTTCTTAAGTGTTCTACATGTGCCTTTGCTATATGTCCCGTGATCTGGTTCTTTATACTGTATGATACATTTCCTAACTTTTCTAAAATGTAATAACCTGGAATCCAACGAGCATCAAATTTGGAGTTTCTTCTATGCTTCTTATAATAAACTCTATCACCTACTTTGAATTCCTGTAATTGTGTATTTTCGTTTCTGTACCTTTTCTGTCTTTCTCTAGCTTTAATTATATTGTTCTTTAACCTTACATGCGCTTTGTGCATTTCTTGTATAATAACTTCCTGAAAATCTTCTCCCATATATTTACGTCTTGGTTTTAACAGATTGTCAATAGGTAGTATAGGCTCTCTCCCGTGTAATAAATAAAATGGTGAAAACCCTGTACTCTCATTTTGATTTGTGCGTATTGCAGGTCCCAGGAATAGATCCCAATCTTTTTCATTTTCATCGACAATCTTTGCTATAATGTTGTACAATGTTCTATGTTGTCTTTCGTTTTTAGCATTTGAAGAAGGTCTATAATACGAGGTCTTTATATGGTTTATATTCACATCTTTTAATAACTTCTCAAATTTCTTGTTCACAAACTCTTTACCGCTATCCGTGAGTACGATCTATGGGCAACTAAATCTTGGTATGAATTCCTGTAAAAAAAATATTAATGATGGTTCTGCGCTCTTGTCTGGGATTGCATAAACTTCCGGCCACAGACTATAGATATCTACGATATGAATTAAATATACGTTCCCTGATAGTGTTCTAGGGTGTGGACCTGATATATCTAAGCTGACTTTTTGCATAGGAAACTGAGGAATGTCTGTATCCTGTAAGGGACATTTGATTGTTTTCATATTTCTTAATCTACATTTTTCACACGTATCGACGTATTTACAAGCAGTTTTAAATAAATTCGGGCAATAATATTTATTCGTGAGTGCTTTCACTAACTTATCACGACCGAGATGACCATTCGCATCATGATACGCCTTTAGAATTTCACTTTCCAAATGTTTTGGAATATATTTCCTTAACTGTTCGTTTCTTTCATTCACGTAATATAACTGATCATCATCTTGCAAAACTAAATAATTCTTCTTATACTTGTTCTCACCCGTTTCTTTTAATTTCTGTTTTATTTCTAGAACTTTTGGATCTAATTCTTGTTCTTCTTTCATATTAAATTGCATTAAATGTGGGTCTTCTGCTCTAGGTTCAGATTCTTGATCCGACGGTAAACTCTCAAAATCTTCTCTATTTATTATGGCAGAATCTAATATATTTACTTGCCAGTTTCGGTCGTCTATTTCCGGTTCTCCTTCGTCTTCCGTGTTTCCTGATGTCTGTGGATACGGGATTCTGGACAATAAATCTGCACATGTATTGTTCCTACCTGGTACATATTCTATCTTAGTGTTGTATCCTTGCAGATTCAACGCCCATGTCTGTATTTTTCTGTTCTGCACTGGAGCTTCTAATAGAGATTTTAAAGGCATGTGGTCAGTTCTAATAATGAAATTTGCGTTATGTAGATAATAATTAAGTTTCTGAAGAGCATAGTGGATAGCATAAGCTTCCTTCTCAATAGTCGACCATTTACGCTGAGATTTGCTAAGTTTATGTGACCAAAAATATATTGGTCTTTCATTGTTAACTCCTGGTATGCCAGATTCTTTTCCTTCATATGGTTGAACCAAACATGCTCCTATAGCATTATCTGAAGCATCTGTATACAATATTAGCTGTTTATTCAAATCTGGATGTGTCAATAGTGGCACTACTGTTAAGCTATTTTTTAATAAATCAAACGCTTTTTGACATTCATCATCCCACCTAAATCTAGCGTATTTGCCAGTCAGGTTAGTAATAGGCTCTGCTATTTTTGGGAACCCTGGAATAAAACGACGATAGTATCCACATGTACCAATAAAAGCACGAACTTCTTTTACGTTAGTTGGAGGAGGTAGTTCTCTAATAACCTTTATCTTATCCTGATCTGGTTTAATTCCGTCTCTATTAATGATATATCCCAAATACTTTGTTTCTGTTTTTAAAAATTCACATTTACTGAGCTTCAGTTTAACCTCATGTATTCTTAATCTGTCAAATACTAATTTTACATGTTTTAGGTGATCTTGTACGTCTCCTGCTGTGTAAATCAAAATGTCATCTATGTATGCTAATGCAAACTTTTGCATGCCCTCCAATACTTGATTTATTAATAGCATATAATGAGAAGGCGCCGTACGTACTCCAAAAGGCATTCGTAAGAATTCGTAAGAACCTGCGTGTGTACAAAAAGCACTCTTCTTTTTGGGCATCTGGGGACATAGGTATACACCAAACTCCTGATCTTGCATCTAACGTAGTGAAGAAGGTAGACCCATTAAGTAAGCCTAAAATATCGTCAATCACCGGCAATGGGTACGCTACATTCTTAGTGATTTTGTTCAACGCCCGGTAGTCACAGCAGAAGCGATGACTCCCGTCCTTCTTGGTCACAATTACTATCGGAGATGACCACTCTGATTTGGATCTTGTTATGATTCCCGCTTTTAGCATATCTTCTATTGCTTTTTCAACAATTTCTCTATTCCTTAGTGGAGTTCTGTATGGTTTTAAACTGATTGGTGGGTGATTTCAAGTATCTATTTCCATCGTAACTGTTTTTGTCTTTCCCAATTCTAAGTCATTAATTGCAAAAACGTCTTGATTCTCTTTTATAAGTCGTTCTAATATTTCCTTATTTTCTGGCGGAGTTTTTAACTGTGCTAATAATTCTTGTTCTCTTGTTATTTTGTCTACTGAATGTATTTAAGATGTATGTCTTCTGAATGAATGGATCAATTCATCATTCTGCACGTTCCATTTTCTTTCGCGTCTATGTCTGTTATTAATTCTTTCCCTAGGAATTTCTGAATAATTTATTCTCGGCATTTCCACTCTATCTGTTGCTAATATGCCATTAATATCATGTTCGACTTTGGCTATTACACATCCTCTGTATAATTTAATTTCTCTACCTGTGTTGTTGATAATCATTACTGGAAAAGTTAAGTGTTTATCTAATGATATTATCCCATCCGGAACTTCTAGACCAGGCTCATCAATTACCTCCCTTTGCAATTCAGTGATTCTAACTGTGTGTCCTACTAAATAATACGGATTTCTTTTTACATATGCCTGTATCAAATTAACCGTCTGTGGTTTTAACGTCGTAGACATTTTAACTCTAACCAGTGCTGAAATGTGCATGTCTTCTTCCACATCTACATACACGTCCTTGAATTTTAATTTGTGCAGATCAAAAAAAAAGTCTTACACCGTTTTTTATTAAAAAATCTCTACCTATAAGCATATTTCTATTTAAATCTTTCACTACATGAAAAAGATGTCTTACGTTGATCCCTCCTAATTTAAGATTTATTATTGTTTGTCCAATTACTTGTAAATTTTGTCCTGTAACAGAGTGAAGATTATTATGACTCCTGAATATTTTGCAATTTCTCATTATTTTGTATAAAAAAACTTTCTTTGATTACACTAACCTGAGCTCCCGAATCAATTAATGTACGAATTCTATACTTCCCTATTTCTATTATACATGAACTGGGATCTGTTTTATTCACTGTAAACTGTTTGATTTCGACTAGTTGAGAGCACTTCCTATTCGTCTTGCTATACCTGTTATTAAAATATTCTTTAAATCTTGGGACCTTGTTATCTTCCCTCCTACTGCAGGTCCTATTTAATAGGTGGGACGCCGGTTTTCCTGCGTTCTTGGACTTGTAAAACTTCTGTGTCTATCTTCAAAATTCCTATTTAATCTGCTATTGACATTTCTATTTTGTGTATTCGACTGGACACGCCTGTTACCACAGAAGCGAAAAATGTGTCCACGTTGGCCACAACCCCAACAGACTATATTTGTGTTATTTGTGTTACCTACCGTCTCACTTATAGGATTTCTCATTTGTCTTCTTCTATCGTAAGCATTTCCGTTACTTCCTTGTAATGTCTGTATGCCTCCTCTCCTATTCCATCCGAACCTTGTTTGTCCTATCTCCATGGGCTCTTCAATCCTGTCTTCTCGACTAGTTCCTATTTCTCGTCCTACTCTCAGTCTAAATCTTCGTCTCAAATTCTCTTCTTGTACAGCTATATCTACAGCTTGTGATAATCTCTCAGGGTTTTCTCTCATTAATTTAAATTTCAGTCCATCCGACTTTATACCATCTACAAAAATCCCGACCAACATCCGTTCTACTTCCTCCCCTCGTACGTTCTGTCCCAAGAATGCTTCTTCGGTCAGGTTAATCAATCTATCACTAAACAATTGTACCGTTTCTCCAGTGTTTTGCTTGGATTGTCTTAACACTGAAAACGCATGTTGGGGGTCCGTGATTTCAGCGTATTTATGGACTAAATCATCCTTGAACTGTTCCCATGTCTCATCCACCCTAGCTTCTAATTTTCTTCGGATATGATCAGAAACCGGTTCTGTCGTGGCCTGATAAGCAAGTTTCATTTTTTCTTCATCTGTTGCTACCACCAAATATGCATGCTTCTCTATTGAAGTTATCCACTTCTTAAAGTCCTTCGCCTGTCCACTAAATTTTACAATCTCTGTTGCCATTCCTTGTTGTTTCATGACTGTGTTGAGTTTACCTATTGCCGTACCTACTCCAGTCAAAACTTGTGTTAATGAACCCTGTTCTTCTGCCATATTGAAATGTGCTGAAATATCAATTCATATAAGCAAACTCACAGTTATAATAATTTAGTTAATGAATATCACTAGATATATGATCGTATTTAAATTACGTAAAAAAAAACGTAAGCAACTGTTTTTTCGTCCTGTAAATATTGAATATTTGAATTAATCAATCAATTGTATCTAACAGTCAAAAGTCTCATATTGGTTATACCTTAATTAATTACCGTTAGATATATCCCTTGATCCAACAGGAAAGTAGACTCAGGTACGTCAGCTGAGAACTATATTTGCCAAGTATAGGCTTCACGTATAAATCAAGCGGCTCGTGTTCTTCTACAACTCTGGAGTCTGTGTTATCTGAAGCTGCCTATGTTTCTCTAAACGACGACGCAATTTGTAGTTACACCATTCCTCGTACATCTCAGGCTTCTCTAGCGGTAGGAATGCTTCCACTTTCACCCATGGTCGGGCACACCAGACTTGAGCCTTCTTTTCAACCTAAACAGGGCCCTTCTAGACGACGACTTGAAAACAGCTCTAGCCTGATGAAGCGACTTAATTAGGTCTCCTCTTCAGCAGGTCGGCAACCCAGTTTGCCCAACCACTTCCAAAGAGACCAAAGCAACCAAATCGCATCATTCTTCCTGACATCTCCATGTAATTTCAAGTTGGTTGTGGCTGTTTTAATTTTGACGTTTGGAAAAAATTTCTTTGATACTGGACAATCTTAGTAGGTAAGTGACCTTCAAACAAGCAACAAGGTCAATGAACGGCTGTAACAACTTTACAGCATTTTGATGACAATCACGTTACTTCAGATGGTTATGATGAAAAACAGCTCATTCTACTGGCAACCAGGTTACGATAATCTTGATACGGATGACTTCAAATCAACTAGCCCGAAAAACGCTTCATGTTGATTCTATTTTAAGTTGAAACCTTCAATAAAAATGGTCCGGTCTGGAGCTTTTGATTCACAGAATTTAGTAAAAATTTATTTATTCATACCTTCTTGTCGCAGCAAGCTGATAAAAATTCCCCATAAACGTTCTCTGCTGTGCTATGCCATTTTCTGTACTTGTCGCTATATGTCCGCGACATCCAAGTTAAAAATCGCCATCCTGGTGTGCGGCACCAAATCTGTACTGTAACAGTACAGGCACAGGGACGATTATAAAACAAGTCCCGATGTTGTTCTCTAAAAGGTTTTATTGATCATAATAAACTGAAGAATATTACACAAGTTATTTGGTATGATGTTTACCTCTCCGGACCTTAGCTGTAACTAACTTCCCCAACATCCCTACGTCACGGCTTGAGCATCCTTAGTAACGTTCTTATAGGATGCTCAACCGTGCCCAAACCTTGCACATCAAACCTATTAACAGAGATGGTACTCACTCTGTTATACTCGCCTTGTGGTTTTGAATCAGTGGAATTCTGAGGCTAAGTATTGGAGTCTTGGCAAGGCTTTCAGCAGGAGTTGATTGTGGGCTGAGTGAGGGCACCAGCCACGATAGTGACATTCAAAGTTGAGTTTGGAGCTGAGTCAAGAGAGAAGAGACTCAAAGGAGGTGGTTCAAGGCACGGACGGAGAAGAGTCCGTAACAGTGTTTTGTTCGAGGCCAGTAGACGGCAATAGTGTGGTCACGGGATCTTATTGGGTTAAATTATACTCGGAGTGTGTTGTAACTGTGTATAGGCCATATAGATATATTTAAATGCTCACGTTTTCATGATGAATATTATCGCATTGTGTTTGTTCCGTATTAAAATAGAATGTGCGCAGTCTGGTGTTCGATATTGATACACCGTTGTTGATCAGTCGTCCAACACACTACTCACACTGACATCCTCTAGACACAACCACAGCCACTTCTCTGTGTCAGTCATAACTTTGTGACAATATCAAAACAGCAAACTAATCCTCTATGGGGAGGAAGTTGTTTGACCTGACCTCAAATACTTTATATAAAATATTAAGTACACAGGCGCCTAGTCAAACAATAGGAGACAGCGAATGCCAACTGCATATACTAATCAAGCATTTCCTGAAACATACAGGATAACGCCTGCACTATTGGCTCGGTCATTACTGCAACCGACAGTGGTGGGGCCGGTGTTCCTATCAAATGGAGAAAATTTTTTATCCATTCTGCATAAATCGCCACAGGCAAATTTTTTAATGGCATCAACGCCGAAGCAAAAGCTTTGCAACGGGCAGAAGCTTTGTAACGGGCAGACGTTTTGTACCGGGCTGAATTTTTGTAACGGGCAGAAGCTTTGTAACAAGCAGAAGCTACACTTACTCAGAATCAATGAATTTCATCAATTTTTGTTTTTGTACATTACATGTAAGAACGGTTTCCCGGGAGTATGTTTGCTGTTTCTGCCAGTCACATTGCACTTTTCTGCTCCATTTACAAGAATGAACATAATTAAATACGGCACAGGCCAACTTCATTCCGCCAAACACTGTACAGAAATGTCTTTAGCCTGAAACTAACAACTGTTTCTAATAGACGCATTAACGCGGAGGTTTGAGTGAGAACAAGGAAGAGGAAGACATTTCGTATCGTTATCCTCATGTTTCTCCATTGTTCTTCTGTTTCTTTTTATCACTCTTCAACATCTGTTCTGGTTAAGTCAGTCTACAGTAGATCTATTGTATCGCTGAAAATAGTGGAAACTGGCATGTTCCGGGTGGAATGGCTAGCGCCACTCGACATGACGGAGACTAGGGAAACATCGTGGATTTTCTGCCCAGGATATGCAGGTGGGAGGGGCAACGAACAGATAGATTAGCTGCTGCTGTCCGTCTGGGAAGAGGTGGGAAAGAGCTCATTTATGATAAATAGTGGTGAAGGTTCTCATGGGATTCGGCTGAGATTGCCGCTGAAAATTCACAGAGTATACTGTCCACTCGAAAGACTGGCTCAGAGGCCAGGAGGATTTGCAATCAAATTGTTTCTGGTATAGTCAGCATGGACACTCTTCCGTGGGTTTGGAAAAGGGGATGGAGCATGTGGAGGAATGTCCCGAGTACTGTGATGTCGATTCTTAAATTCAGTAAGTCTGTTTCTTGGTTTTGCTTACATTCTTTGTTATTTCATATGCTTTGCACAGCGTGTGCTATTTTGTAATGATAAAACTCCTGTTGTTATTTTGTTTGTAAATTGTAACAAACTCAGATATATGGTTAGATATGACCCTCCACATCTGATTTTGCGTCTGTAGAGTGTGTGTGGTTTTCGGTGTATTGTCTTGGCTTTCAAGATCTTGTAAGATGTATTTATTTTACAAATTGTGTTTTTAATACCGTCTTGTGTGAGTGCCGCGTCTTTTTCTTTAGGGCGACCCGCCGAAAGCGCCGTACAAAGCACGAACTCCGTAGCCCCAGGAGTCTCCTGAAAAATGCACTCGTGAACCGAAAAAACCAGTCAATTCAGCGACACCCGGTTGCCACTGTTCCGAACATGCAGGTCACGCTACAAACTCTTCTTTTCGTTCATCCGGAGTGTTTTTTCAGATGTGATTGCGGTGTGTCTGTTATGCGCCCTTGGGCCGAAACCCGTAGGCCAACACATCCGGCTACAGCGTGCTTTTTTGACCAGGTAGCATTCCTGGGAGACTCTCACTTTTGTGGTGCCATCTACAACCCAGCTGGCCAAGGTTGAACGGTCGCAGACAACGGTCATCCCTCAAAGGAAGGCAGGGACAGTCCATAGCATTTTCCGCCATCCAAGGTTGCTTCCATAGTTGCAGGGCCGACACATAGCGCCCTGGTTCTGGGCTCACCGAGGGAATCGTCAGTCCTGCTCATGGCTGCTTTAAATCCTCACTTCAATATATTGGTCATTTCGTTTGCCCCGGGCCATTCCCGCACAAACCAGACAAGTTTGCAGACGGCATCCACTCAGCGAGTTTTCGGACATGTGCTTGTCGTTGCGCCCGTCAGAGCTGTTCCAGGCACGACAGACATTCGGAAAACTACCTAGTCAGAGCTGTTCCGAACAAGAGCGGCATTCGGAAACTAGGTAGTCAGAGCTGTTCCTAGCACGAGAGACATTCGGACGAGACATTTCACTCGGACGTAAATGCGTAGTGCCAATTTTTAGTTTGCCACCGTAGGACGGCACTTCCGGCATCAGCAGGCATTTTTTAATGAGGTTAGCTTCCTCGGGTTTCGAGGCACGTTAGACTTTTTGTTGTGATGTCGCCCACATCTCAGCTGGTCAAGATAGAACGATCATCGACATCACGGTTAACCCTCAAGGGAAGGCAGGGGCAGACCATGGGCATTCCCTCGCTATCCAAGGAGGCTTCCATAATTGCAGAGCCGGCACATATTGCTCTGAGACTGGGCTGACCCGAGGAGTTGCCACGTCCTGCTCATGGCTGCTTTAGTTCCTCACTTCCATGTGTTGGGCATATCACTTGCCACTGGTCGCTCAACCACACACCAGGAGCGGTCAGACTGCGAGCGACATCCACTCGGTAAGCTTTTGCTTTTGACTTCGGACCACGCAATAGGTTCGCTCGCCGTGCGTTCCATTTCGCGTCATTGAGACGTTCTTCCACTTTTGTCTACACTCTCTATGAGTTAGATACAGACAGTTTTCGTAACCATTTCCTTTGACTGTGGCACTTTTCTGACTTTTTGTACTCGCTCACAAGGTAGGCTACATGTGCTGCCGGCTCAGCACCTTACCTTCGTGCAGCAGTGAACGAGAAACGGCCTGGCTCTCTCATCCGGGGATCTCTCATATCCCCCAGCTGAGAGCCTTCGAACTTGTATCAGACCTGAGCATGTAGCTTGCTCAGTATCACGCCTGTATTTTTCGAAAGGTGGGTATCGGCCCGGCTCTCAGATCCGAGGGTTTATGGCTTAGAGGCGTCCAGCCACAGCCCTCGACAGGGAGCCTTAAGTGTTTTGTCCGGACCAAGAACTTCTGCCTTCGTGCACCTGATTTAAATTTTTGACTGCTATCCTCTCAGTCTACCTGCAGAGCAGCAGGTTGTGTCTCTCTTAGTCTGGTCCCTATCCCATGAGCTGTCCGATATGTAGTTTTTCATCCATCGGCAAGCACATGGGGTCGATGGGACACGCAATCTCCCCCACCACGGCAAGGTGGAGACACATCGGGGGAGACGCTACAAACAACCGCAGACAGTTATAAACGCATTCTACACGTAATTCACAGCTCACAGTGTCGCGCCACACACTCGGTAGCATGGCGACGGAACCATGCACTACCAGTCCAACTTGAGGAAAATACGAATGCAAACCGTAGCCATAAGCATAAACACTCCAGAGGCCTTAGCGATTCAATGCCTATCCGCCATGCTGGGGACCGGAAGTCTGAAAAGAAGCAATTTTATCCACCAGGCCAAACGATTCTGCAAAGAAACCACAGATCTGCCCACAATTGGTGTCCACCTGATAACTATTCCAGAACGAACTCCAGGAAAGAGGAACATAGACTCGCTACAAATCCAGACAAAAGTGAAAGGAATGTTCGACAAGGAAGAACAGAACTGTGTACACAGCAGAACAGTCACTCCCAGTTTCCTTGATTACGAATACCCACAACATGCCATTAGATAAGACAGTGAAAATAATAAGTGAACGCATTAAAAATCTAGGAATACCAACAAATATTCTTGAGAGGCTATTACTACTATGTACCGCCACATAAAATTCAATTTTCTTAATAAAAAAAAAAAAGGTCATACAGCCAAATTGACGGAGTGGCCATGGGGAGTCCTCTTGGTCCTGTTCTAGCGGACATCTTTATGGCACATTTAGAAGAAAAGAAATCCTCACACATTAACAACTTCGTCTTCTACCGTTGATATGTGGACGATATATTAATTACCACCACAGACGAGCTACAAATAGCCACTTTAGTAACTTTTTCTAAATTGCTTTTTAATTATATAACCTGCATAGTTGGATAGCTCTTGAAAAAAAACAAATCCAACGGTACCTTATTCAAGTCTGTAGGTCAATTTTAAGCCGATATATTAATGATTGTGAGTAAGTTTATTATTTAAAAGGAAAATATAGAAGAAAAACGATTTTGACCTTTCACTTTTTGTGACCCTACCTACAGACTCACACAACTATCAGTTTACATTGTCGCCAACACTGCGGTCTGTTGAACTCAAGGAAAAATACCTCTGCCGGTTTATATATACACACACATTCACACAGATATATACATATTCACGTCATCTGTGTCACGTCAAACCGCGCGTGGACTTCTCGCGAGTCTTGTCAGCCAGCGTGGATAGAAGCATTTTGACAAAAGAAGTCCCGTTGGAAAGATACAAAATTATCAATGATCTTGTCCTTGAAGAGTGATGAAAAATTAAACATGCATACAATATTAGGTGTTGAATGTACACGTGCATCCATTATCATGCTAATCGCTCTGAATATTCCATAACAATAATTAAATGGAGTATGACAACGAAAACAGCCACCCCCCGCCATTGAAATACCACATTAAAGCATGCGCACTTCGTAATTTTAGTGTGAGATTGAATGCCAACTTAAATGGTCAAAAATTACAACATATACGTAAACATGGATGCTATATTTAATAATACATAGCATAACAATGTAATACGTCTTATAAAACTGTATTTACGGGTTTACTTACCACTTAGAATAGACAGACTGATTCTCCGGTATAACAAGGCTTCCCAATTAGCCAGAAATGTAGAATGCAAAATGGGGTGGGAAAAACTATATAAAGTAATCGGTGTCTGTTTTAACTCGATCTTGATATAATCGTTGAATTTAACATCATGAGTACGCTTACAGTCCCCATATCGGAGACACAAGAACAAATAAACGTAGACCACAGCAAAAAGAATTCGGGTAAAGTTCGGTAAACGTGAACTGAAGTATGTAGCTACAAGCAACATCGTTCCAAGCCATAATGAACATGACGCATAAAACATATCTCTATCTATGGAGCACGAACACAACGAAGCGTTGCCGTTCCTATATATTCTAATGAGACTTAGAGCAGATGGCACAATTCAAAGATAGGTGTACTGCAAAGAAACATGGACTGGCTAGTACTTTAATTTTCAGAGCCTCGCCCTGTCCAGTTAAAACGGGGCTTAGTACGGAACCTGTTTGGCCGTGCTAGGAAGATATGCACCCAGGACACACTGATAGAAGAATTTGAAACTCTGAAGAATGCCTTACACCTTAAAGGGTACTCCACAGGATTTATAAAGCGCCACTGCCAACAGCCGAAACCAAAACCAGACGTAACTGCAGTCCCTAAGCTCAAAGTATTTATCCAGCTGGCCTATCGATGGGATGACGAAATGCTACGTCTACAGGACCGGCTCATTACAGCAGTCGGTGAACATTTGTGCTGAAACTCAAGTTATTAGGTACAGAATCACACCTTTTCCCACCCCGGCAGTAAAAGAACCTTCCTCTGTACGCCAAATCCAATTGCATTTACTAATTCACATGCAGATGCCAGTCTACCTATACCGGCAGAGCAGAGCGGCAGTTACACACAAGTGTGAGCGAACACATACCCAACTAGAGTGACAAGATACTACACACAGGCGATGGGAGCCTGGCAAGGCTGAAACATCACAAACTTCCCGCGTCCTCGATTGTACGATTGATAGAGATAGTGCATTTCTCGTGTTGTTTAATACACAGAATAGTCGCTTGCTAAAGTTTGCAGAAGCCATCATGATTAATCTACATAGGCCAGTTTTGTGCAGAGAGAAAGACATGATTGTCAATTTAAAATTATTGTGGTAGACAATTGACATTACTGTGCTAACATGTGTATATTTCAGCTTGAAGGATTTATCTAGTTATTTTACTTTATGTTGTGTGAATTCTGCAGTATGTACCTGACGAGATGCAGCGAAATGTCCATCCATCCATCATGTGCCATGCCGGTAAGAGTGGGCGGTCATGTTCTGCCATCTCACTCGATCACCAGAGTCGTGGATCAGCTCCGTGTTCCTGTCTCGTCCATGCCATGTGGCCAAGCCATCCAGGTATTTACTTCTCGGTCTTCCCCTTGGTCTCTTCCCTTCGATCTTGCCAGTTGTCACCAAGTTCTCACCAAGTTCTCCAATTCATTTCTTTTCATAACATGCCCAAAAAATTTTGACTGTCTACGTCTAATGTCTCTAATCTGTTTACGGTCTTCATTTGTTTCTTGAAGGACTTGTTCATTGGTTTTTCTGTCTGTCCAAGGTATTCTTTGCATTTTCATCAGAAACCACATTTCCACAGCCATCCGCTGTTTTTCAGCTTGACTGCTTATTGTTTACGCTTCACATCCATACAAAAGTATAGGTTCTATGTAGCACCTCAACACACTTTTTCTCGTTTCAATTGATATCTTTTTATTGCTCAGTATGTTTTTCATCTTGCAAAAGGCTACCTTCGCAATGGCAGTTCTTGTTCTAATCTCTTCAAGGCATCTCCCATCAGATGTTATGACTGTGCCGAGACAACAGTATCGATTCACTTGTTTAAGAATATGCCCATCTACTCGTATATCATAATGTGGTATTTCCTTCTTCCCAGTGACGACCATAATCTGTGTCTTCTTAATATTCAGTTCTAACCCTAGTTGTTCACTGTGTGCAACAACCGCATCTACTAAATTTTGCAAGCCCTGCTCATTGTCTGCAATCACGACTGTATCATCTGCATATCTAATGTTATTGATGTATCGCCCTACAATGTTGATTCCTTCCATATCTTCTATATTTCTGAATATATTTTCACTGTACAGGGAAAAAAGACGTGCAATCTAATCTTTGTGTCTTCGTTATTCAAATTCACTACGAGAAAACATTGTTTTGATTGTAGTATTCTCCGAGGTGCTGACACGTGTAGCGATTCAACGTCATAGTTCAGTGTTCTAAGCTTGGTACTAGTTTTATTTCTGCTGACAGGACTTTACTATTCTTTGCTTCAGTTAATTGCTCGAAGATATACATGCGAGTCTATTATAGTAAAGTGTAATGTTTTCATGCTTGATAATTACTCGTGTATATTGTTTGTGTAATTTATATAAGCAAATTCCTGTGTTTTGCTCATACACTAGAACGCACACATAGTTGACACACATTACGTAAAAGTGCAAGCACGAGTGGGGCTATAGCGTGGACTTTTCGTAACAATCAGGTACAGTCACAAATAATATCAGAAAACTACTACACATGTCACGTGTGTACAGATTATGTGTACTCTATCAAAGGCTCGTTCTGCTGACGCATCAGTCATTGTATCTCCTCAAACTGTCTAACTATCGAACTCCTCAACTGTATGTGTTGTGTTGATCTCTTCAAACTGTCTAACTATCGAACTCCTCAACTGTATGTGTTGTGTTGATCTCCTCAAACTGTCTAACTATCGAACTCCTCAACTGTATGTGTTGTGTTGATCTCTTCAAACTGTCTAACTATCGAACTCCTCAACTGTATGTGTTGTGTTGATCTCTTCAAACTGTCTAACTATCGAACTCCTCAACTGTATGTGTTGTGTTGATCTCCTCAAACTGTCTAATTATCGAACTCCTCAACTGTATGTGTTATGTTAACTAGCCTATCTATCTAACATTGCCCAATTCGAAATGTTCTCTGACACTGTTTGTGTGCCTATAATTTTGGTTGTTTAGTTTTCTGGCAATTCCTTTGGTTATCCTTTCTGTACTTTCAGTATCAATTGACTGATTAGATCATATTTCCACCTGCTCATGAACTAAACAGGCCACTTGACTGTTCTTCTGCTATTTCTCAACAATCTGAATCCTGGGCATGTATGCCTATCTTTTGTTTTAATAGTGTTTCTCGGAGAACATACAGTGTCCTTTTTATCATATTGGCTTATGATTTTAGATATGTCGTTTGCAATACGCCTACGATTTTACTTATGTATTCTTGTTATTTTGTCAAAATTATTATTTTTGCTTGCATGTGAGTGAGTGCGCGCGTGTGTGTGTTTAATTGTACCTGTGTGTATTATTTAAGTTACTTTTCATAATCTGAAACATTTACTTGTGTGTTTATTGATTTTTCAATGCTGGCATGCCCAATCTCTTTCTTTATGTTCCCATCAAGTGAAGTGGAAGTTCATTATCTTCTATATATTGAGCAGTTAGTGATACAAGCGTGGATATTTGCCGTGTAGTGATTGCTTGTATATAGGATTTCTATATAAGTGAGACAGTGTTACTTTCTACTTCCGGTGTTTAGTGGCATGTATTACTTTGCTATATTATATTATTATACTATGCTATTATATATTCGTTGGTAAAATTAAGCTTTCAGAATATGTGTTTATTCCTTCAGTATTCTAATTTCTGACTGTTTAGTCACCCACGTCTTTTCTGTAACCTGTTTGTTCTTTTCCATAGATAGGCGAAAGCGTACATTCATTAATCTGGCCTCCACAGCCGCTCCACCGTGGTAATATATTGTCGACGAGTCACGTAGTTTTTCCTTCGAGCCTTAGCATTATGCCAGGCTGGGAGACATAGTGAGCCGGCCGTGCTTGTGGATACTCAGCAAATAATGCATGTACAACACTGAGCCGTTACTGGCTCTGAGTCAGGGGAACAATACTCACAGCCCATACTGTGTACAGCGTGTTCTGCAGCAGATTAATAATGTGTTGTTGGAGAATCAATTATATATAGGCTTGCTTATTTCTTCTGGGCAGCCGCGGCAGTGCATTATCTAGCATGTTTGCCTACTAGTCCGGCTGACATTTGTTCGAATCCTGTTAGTGGCAGGAATTTTTTTTCCTTCCTCACTAATATGGTGTATGTGATTTCCCGGATCTAGAAACACACGTATTCGCATCACTTATAGTGGGAGGGAGGTCAGTATGGCCGAGTGGATAATATCGCTCGTTCTTAGACCGAGATGGCGCCTTCAACCCCTACACTTGTCAGATGGACTAAAATGTTGACTTCTCGTCCTTGACTTGGCGGAGTAAATTACAAGTACCTCAGCTGCCAGAGTGGATCCGTCTGATGACGAGGGACACTGGTAATAGGGAAAGCTAATCCACATGCAACAATCAGTCCAGTGCACTAGAAGTAGTAACATATGAGCGGGGTTAAAACATCACTTATAGTGCTGTGATTATGAGACTGAAGCGCTACCTAATGCGCTACCGTCGTCGGTAGGATTCGAACCAAGCGGGAAGATTCCAGTTGTTTTCTACTCCAACGATACATCAGTCAAGTTGTATGTTGACTTGACTGGTTTAGTATACAGTTGCCACATGAGCGGTGTTCTGTAATACATTTACACAGTGTGTCACTGACTGTCTTACCAGATGGCATTCTAAACTGTTTTATGGTTTCATTTCGTGTCTAGCTGATCATATGTTACTGCTCATGGACAGTTCTTATGTGTGGCAGTCTTTCCCTGCGACAATCACAAAATCATTGTGTACAGTTATATGTCACTATCTTCATATTCTATTCTGTATTCTCTTTATGTTTTCTGTTTTACTGTTTCTTCGCTATCACCTGTCGCTGAAACAATGAAATAGTATGGACTTATTCTACAATTATGATGTGGTTATCTTGGTTTTATATTCCAGTTTCTTTCCCACGAGCCTTTTAACTTTTCCCTAAACACAAGAACTGAACAGTTTTTAATTGTAGCAGCCGAACATGAGCTACAAGTATTTCTGTTAGAGACCAGATGTATAGAAACGCCATACATGTCGGAAGAGACGAGAGTCGGAGCGAGGCTGATAACCTCTGTTAGTAGAAATCTGTAGTCGCACAATCCAAGCAATCATGAGCAAGTCTACGACGAGCTTGGCATAAGTTGGTTAAGAACCCTCAATCAACTGGAAGAGAATGTTCAGAAGCGAAACAGAAAAATATATAGTGAGAGATGACGACTTTAATGACATAAATAATGAAAAATGAGCACTTGTAGAGACAACATGTATAATGAGAGATGAGCAATTATAGATATAACATGTATAGGGAGAGATGAGCAAATATACAGTTAAGGATGGTCACTTGTGGCGACAATATATAGGCCTACACAGAGAGAAGGCCACTTGAACAAGAAAGAAGGAAGCTAATCACTCTACCTCATAAATATGTGATAAATAAACACACATAGTATTGTTTTGGCGCTCATAGAAGGAGAAGAAGGAAATAGAGATTAGAGGACGCACTAGACAACATAAAATATGAAAGCTATAATTACAGACCGGGATTCGAACATGTCACCTCCAAATGACGACAGCGCCTCGCTGCAGGAACAAGTGGACTTCGACGCATGACCAACTAGACACCCCTAACAAAAGGTGTCTTCATTATCCAGTTCTATCATAAAGATGAACCTACAACTATGGCATAAGGACAGAATTCGTATCAAACCATTGAGATACCACCATAGGTCTCATAATTTTATATTAAACCAGACTAGGTCAAATAACAAATATACAAACACATCTGACCGTAATTTTGTTTCCAGTATATTCACAAACATTTAAACAAGAGAAATGATTGGTCGGTTCCAATGTTGTACACGCATTACACAGTGTAATACGCATAAGTATGTGACATGTTTGTTTTGTATTTCAGTCCGACAGTAGTACTTTTATTATTATACTTGTATGTTTCAGGGCTTTTAAATCTGGCTGTACAAGCAGTGGTGTCCCTGGATATTGGGTTGTAGTTCAAGAACTTGCTGACCAAAATTTACAGTAGGCAAAGATGAAATTAAATTGAACAGAGCTATCTGAAAATATGGACAAAGATTTCGACAGCCACTAATGTTTGGCTGTTTATATTTTAATCTACAGTATGTAACCATATACTAGTATCTATTGCTCTTCAAAGACTAAAACAACAAAATAAATTGTGGAGTGGGACAGATACAACTACAAAGATTCGATTTTTAAGAGCATGCATCTTTCCCATTGCAACATACGCATGTGAGACCTGGACACTGCATCCATACTTCAAGAGCTGAATAATGAAGAAGGTATATTAAAGACGATAAAACAAAGAAAATTAAAATATTTTGGTCACCTGAAACGTCACGAAAGTTTGGAGAGAACAATAATAGAGGGGTATATGTCTGGGAAGAAAGGAAGAGGAAGGCCAAAGAGAAGATGGGTGCAGGATGTGGCGAATGATGTACAGGATGTGGCCGATGATCTCCAGATGGGTGTATCGGACGCGAGACATCTTGCTTATGATCGAGAGGTTTTCCAGAAAATTGTTATGGGAGCGAGGTTCTGCAAAGAACATGCTACTTAACAAATGAATGAACCATATACTGAATCAGGAACATAGGTGTTCACTACTAAAATTATGAATAAAGAGAATAGCATAACCACCTAGTTTCTACTTATTTAATTTGTCTTTGATGAGTGTCAATCCATACTTGTGAGTACACTCCTCATATTATATCAATGGTCTACACTCAGGGTTGTCCAACTATTGATATTTCTACTAATTGTCCTGAACAGTGGTAATTATTTTGCAGACCGCGTCAATCCATTTATTACAATAACCACTCACATATTCATCACCAATTGCTCAATCTAGGTTTGTATGATGAATTATGGATAGCAATGTAAATGCTGTCTGCTAATTCCTGGCCATCAAATGCGACGTGACGATAACTCCTGCCCCACCGGGTTACGGACACCCAACCAACAGGCCTATTTGTTTTTTATAATACATAGCCATGAGATGTTTGACTCTCCGAGTGGATAGTGTTTAATGTAGGACTACTATTATTTTCTCAGTGTGAGTGTGCTTATTGTGGGACTATCATTGTTCTCTCTGCGAGTGTGTTTAATGTGGGGCTATCATAGTTCTCTCTCTCTCTCTCTCACACTCTCTCTCTGCGAGTGTGTTTAATGTGGGGCTATCATTGTGTTCTCTCTCTCTCTCTCTCTCTCTCTCTCTCTCTCTCTCTCTCTCTCTCTCTCTCTCTCTCTCTCTCTCTCTCTCACTGCGAGTGTAATTATAGTATGTCCCACAAAGAATGCCTTCATTCACGATCAATTATTTTGAAAACTGTCTGTTGCATCGTTATGAAATTTTTCCAGCCGTCTTATATTTACCCCCACCCAAGGAATATGTCTTTGATAGGTCCAAAAGCAACTTAAATCATTGAAAGCGGCAACATTTCTTTGATGTTTTGGGGGAAATGTAGTGAATTTACGCTAACAAACTAGTTTTACAGTAAACCACGTTATTTCTGGTAAAGACACAAGTACAAGGCGTAGCCAGGTTCATATGGGAGTGGGTGCAATAAAAAAGTAGCTTAAAGTAGCATTGCACCGGGTTTTTATCCCATATGGCTCAGTCTCTTTCCGCAGGGCGGAAATCGTGGCACAAAGCACGAACTCCGTATCTCCAGCGACGACCCTCTGGAGTCTCAGAAAAAATGCACTCGTGAAATGAAGGAATCGAACATACAACCCTCGGAGCCCGAGTCAGACGGCTTGACCACTTCACCACGGAGATTCCCGAGAGGGGTGCAATGTGTAATATTAGTAAAGACAGAGAATGTACAGAGGTATGGGGTAAATAATGTGTAAATTGACAGGAAAGTAGAAGGAATATATTTCTTACCTTATTTTTCATTTCCTTCTTGTTTCTTCAGCTGCTGGTTAATAATTGTACACAAGTATTCATGTTACTAGGATGCATTTAGTTTTTTATATTGAGCTCGTGAAAGCTTCCAAATAGCTGTGCGTTAATGTGCGTATGGAGTGACCAGAAATGATACCGCAATTTAGTTATCATGTTTCCATTTTTAAGGGTCTGTTCAGCTGTCTGTGTAGTTTGTTCACACGTACACATGGGTGACAAGACCCGCTGTGAGTCTTCGTGACAGACAGACAGACAGACAGACAGACAGACAGACAGACAGACATATATTATTATATAGTATTCTCGAGCCAATCTCTAAATACATTACCATTAATCTTATTATGATAATCCCTATTGTCTGTATGCTTTGATACGAACACGAGCCCAGCATTCTGTTGCAAGCCATTATGCGTATTACCAGCATGGGCCATGACCAAAAGCTGTCCTATACTACTGGGCACATATCGCTTTATCTGTCCATCCACTGATTGCCCCGGGCTCCAAACATCGTGGGTTCGATTCCAGTTCACGAGTTAAATTTTTCGGAGATTTCTGTGGGTCGTCGCTAGAGCTGCGGAGTTCGTACTTTGTGCGATGCTTTCCGCGCTGCGGAAAGAGACCGAACCATATGGTATAGAACCCGGTGCAATGAAGTCGACCCTGTCGTATATCAAGCGACTTTTTAAAGCATTTT
Organism: Cepaea hortensis; assembly: GCA_963921405.1. Taxonomy (NCBI): domain Eukaryota; kingdom Metazoa; phylum Mollusca; class Gastropoda; order Stylommatophora; family Helicidae; genus Cepaea; species Cepaea hortensis. Next base: position 64,689,055 of record OY992893.1, read on the forward strand.
TATAATAGCTCGCCTTATGACATCTTTGTCAAAACTGTCTACAATAATCTTTCTACCTACCGTTTGGTTATTGCGTGGTGGTTTTATTCCAGATTCTTGCACTATTTGACAAAATGCCCGTTTACTCAAGCCCAATGCATGCATTGTTCTTTTTTCGGAATTTGTAATAGTATAAAACAGTTTCTTACGATCAGCTTCTTGACAAAAATATGTGTACAACTTCATAGCGATTCTTTGAAGTGTACAATTTCACATTAAAGCCCATTGAAAAATATTCACACATTTCAATGTTAGCGATAAGTGATAAGATTTAAAAAAAAAAAAAAAACATATTAATCGGGTTTCATGAAATAACCCACATTTTGAGACACATCTGAACAGTCTTAGTTTGAACAACGCGGGGGGTTGGCAAAAGGCCAATCCTGTGAAAACACGTACAATATTCAAAATTGAGCCCTGATTATCTGGCTACGCTGTAATACATTTAAAATTATGAATTTCATGTCAGACCCGCAAATTATATATCTCATATAAACAAACCTTGAAATCTGCTGTAAAATCTCCAGAACAAAATTTTTTTTGTTGGGTGGACATAATGATAAGGTTATATACTCATCATCATCATCATCTTCCACTTCTGCCGTCAAGCGTCGTGGGGAGGAATAATTTGCGTTCCAGTGCCCGGTTATATACTAAATTTCATAATTTTCCCTCAGTTGGTTACTGAGATATTGATGTTTATATTGCGGCAAACAAATGTGGACATACTATAATGTGGGGCTATCATTGTTCTCTCTGCTTATTTATTTCGCAAGAACTGACCTTCTATTTGTGTATTTAAATATAAACGTAAACATGTAAAACCCTGTGCTCAGGCATCCAAGTATATTGGACATATGGTGCGGGTCTCACGTTATTCATCGTCACTTAGGCAGGTGTGTGGACAATAACATGCTGGCCGTGTTTACTTCCCAGGATAGATTTTGTTACCCATTTTATACTAGGAATTCGGGTTGTCGAGGTCATTTTTAAATATCTGTCTCTATGCGAATTCCAACACATGACTACTGGGTCGGGCTAGCCACTGGCTGGCTCCTGAAGTGTATAATTGTACTCTGGTGTATTTCCTAGATCCAAATAAAACGTTTGCTTTCTTTCTGTCGCCTGATTGTCTTAATAAGATGCTTGTAGAACAATGGCGTCCCTATCTTTAGACCCAGGTTGTTTATTATGTGAGAACATCATGACGATTATGATTACAGCATAGAGGTCAGCATGGCCGTATGGATAACAGCGCTCCTTCTTATACATTCGGTGTGCTAATACTGAGGTAAGGGGTTCAACCCCTACACCGGACAGTAAGGCTAAAATGTTGACTTATCGTCCTTGACTTGGGGACGTAAATTACAAGTACTTCTGAAGGCGAAGTGGGATCGCCAGATGGCGAGGGACACTTTAAATAGGGAAAGCTAATCAACACGCAAAATGTAGTCCAGTGCTACTCCAAGCTGCGTGTGTGGACTACGCTTTAGTTCAAAGCAAGCGAGACCCTCCCCCCCCCCCCCTAAAAAAAACACCACTACTTATAACACTATTGTTCCAAGCTTGACTGAATAATTTCTCTGGGAAAGGTTTATATATCGATATCATGACAACGCCTACTATGCTATTCGTATTCAATAAATACCGTTTTTATTAAGTGGAGACAATAATACAATATTGTTTCATTACAGCACTTTATAATACTATTGGTCTGTGTTGAATAACTTCCACCCGATCGCAGAGAACCGCCATAACATCACCTTTATCACAGAGGAGCTCTCCACTCAGAGGAGTAGCAGCAACTAATATATTTTATTAGCTTGTTCGTTGCCCCACACACCTGACTGCCCTGCGCTGAAAATCCATGACTAACAATCCTGTCGAATAACACCCGGAAGTTGACATTTTCCACTTTCCAAAGCAAACTGTGAGTGCCCAGACTTAAGAATGTTTACTTGAGATTCCAAAAGAAGCATCGTCTGGATATTTTATCCAGGGCATGCTGTTGTGTTGGGGAATGAACAGGCAGACAGATTGGCTGGCTCTGCAAAACTTGGTGGAGTATTGATGCATGATAAGGCAGACGTGGTTGCGGCCTTGTGGGAGCACCTGTACACCTCGGAGGAGCAAATGGATCACCATGGTCTGGCAAGAATGCGACAGCGTGGAGTGACGAGGGGATCTGGCCGTTGCTCGACGCTTAGAGGAAAGGCGAGACGCACATATAATCAGATTGCTACTGGTACTATTGGGGTTGGAACTCTTCGCTGGCTTCTGAGGATGGGGACGGAGCTCTCATGGGAATGCCCCGAATGCTGTGATGTCGGTTCCTAAATCAATCAATCAATCAATCAATCCAAAAGATGCAAATAGCTGGTTGTATCTGGGATTAGAACCTGATTCATATATAGCACAACTGAATGCAAAATATTGAAACGAGTTTTCTTTACTTATTCAGTCATCGTTTCTTTACTTATTCAGTGCCAGTGGAGATTTGCCCGCAACAGACGAGCAATATCTCTGGCGGGCCTATTCTCGCTGGTCGCGAGATTTGCACAGTGGAAGGATGGGAGATTTGCTCGCAACAGACGAGCAATATCTCCGGTGATATCTCCGGCGGGCCTATTCCCGGTGGTCGTGGGATCCGCAAAAGTCAGGGGGGATTCTGACGGTAGTACACGCTTTACACAGGTCCTGACATTTGTGATTGACAAGTGTACGCGTCCTATGGTCCAGGCACGCACGAGGCCCTCACCTGTGAGACTTGGCTGAACGCCTCTGCTCGCCTCCACCTGCTCGTGGAGGCGAGGTCTCGGAGGTTTGACGCTGAGCCGCCAGCGTCTGCAGCCTACCTTGTGTCAGACGTATTGGTTACCCATTCCTCTGGTGTACGCAAGGCAAGGCCGAGAGAGGGAACATGTCGTTTGGGCACCACATGTTTCTCTGAAGATCTGCCCAGGCATTGTGATGGAATTTTGGCCAAATTCCAACTCACATACTTTGGTCTGTGAAGACTGCAATGTGCCACTCACACTGTGCGAACATTATACTGTGAAGATCCAACATCTCCAAGCCGAAATAATGAATATATGTAGACTACCAATGCCACCTGCCTTTTCAAAGTGAAACAGGTTGCAGAGTTCTATTATCTAGGTGGAAGATTTGACAAAGAAACAGAAACATAATATAAGAGGTTTGCCAAATGTTGGCATTACCCAAGCATGCAAACAGCAGATACATCAAGCGACATGTCATGTACGTAGTACATTATCAACACTCTACTTCAAGTGTCCTACACGGACGCTATCTAAATTAGAAGAGAGTGAACTAATTAGATGCGGAATGAAACGCTGGAAAACAATTGCCGGCCTCGCTAGAATAAGCACGATAGACAACACGACATTAAATATATCTCAAGTCTACAATGAATTTATGGAGAATAAGCAAATACAATAGTTCGTACATCTTCGGAGAACAAACATAAATTCAGCGCAGTCCATGCGGTAGTATTGGTTCAAGGCCACATCTGTCCGAATTGGTCATCCAGCAGTGACATTACAGAGCACTGGAATATCCATATTTGTTGTCTCCTCCGGAGGTGGCAATGAATATGGGTACTTATGGTTCACGTGGGCAGGCTCAAGAATCCACGTATCTGGGTCGTCTTCTACTGCGATCCACCCTGAAGATGCATATAACAGACTCAGATTTGATCTCCTAAAGCATACTCTAATGGAGAAGGGTATTAGTCCCTCGGTGGTGAATTAGATAGTAGCTACCCGGCATTCTTGTAGGGTTGCTCTCTGTCTAGGTTGTTGTACCTCGGAGATGTGCATTATTACCTGAGATTATACCACACGGATCTGCAATATCGCCTATGCTATTCAATGTATACACAATCAAGATTGGGCGTATTAAAGCACCAGGGATTGGAAGGATACTGACTTTTCCAGATGATGTCCTTGCGTATAGGCAGGGGAGAGACGCGACGCAAATAGCGCAAAAGTTGCAGGAGGCACTAAACAAAGTCATCGACTGGTGTACAGAGATGGGTAGTGTCATTAACCCAAATAAGGCGTCTGTGTTACAGTGTTCTCTGGACAATGGGGTTGTTAAAGCTGACGCCTCAAGTCCTACAATAAATGACAGAAATGTTAACAGAGAGGGTCAACTGAAATACCTGGGAATTTAAACTCAGACATCATACACCAATTATTGCACGATTCTTGCCAGGCATAATACGTTGCATCTCGCCAGGTGCATACAGCAGAGTGATATATCATATGTAGTGGACAAACAAATAACTCTTTACTTGGAATACTAGGCACATAGTCGCTAATATTGCTCGAATGTGCAGAAACGTTATTCCAATGAAGTCTATTGGAACGCTATCAGCCACTATGAAACTATTAATTTCTGTTTCATTTGGCTTGCAGGTTTACAAAAGTGCCAAATGATATAAAAAGTCCAAAGTTTCACTATAATGTGCAACTTTAGCTGTAGAAAAGCAACCATACCATATTCATTTCTGTAAACCACAAAAGTACTATTTGTGAGTGCCGTAGCTAACACGGCACTGATTGGAAGGCAAGAGTTGTCAGACTATAGTATGTCCCGAAAAGAATGCCTTCATTCACGATCAATTATTTTGAAAACTGTCTGTTGCATCGTTATGAAATTTTTTCAGCCGTCTTATATTAATCCCCACCCAAGGAATATGTCTTTGATAGGTCCAAAAACAACTTAAATCATCGAAAGCGGCGACATTTCTTTGATGTTTTGCTGGATAACTAGTGATGTCTCGCTAACAAATTATGTTTACAGTAATGAAAGCCCCGCCAATTCAGATGACACACAAGGCGTATCCGGATTCGTATGGGAGTGGGTGCAATGAAAGAAGTAGATTAAAATCGACAGGGTCGGCTGCATTGCACCGGGTTTTTATCCCATATGGCTCAGTTTCTTTCCGTGGCGCGGAAAGCGTCGCACAAAGCGCGATCTCCGTACCTCCGGCGACGACCCTCGGGAGTCTCCGAAAAAATGCACTCGTGAAATCAAGGACGCGGCCCGGAATCGAACATACAACCTTCGGAGCCCGAGTCAGACGGCTTGACCACTTCACCAAGGAGAATCCCGAGAGGGCTGCAATGTGTAATATTAGTATAGACAGAGAATTTACAGAGGCATGGGGTAAATAATGTGTAAATTGACAGGAAAGTAGAAGGAATATATTTCTTACCTTCTTTTTCATTTCCTTCTTCTTTCTTCAGCTGCTGGTTAATAATGTGTACACAAGTATTCGTGTTAGCTTTTTATATTGAGTTCGTGAAAGCTTCCAAATAGCTGTGCGTTAATGTGCGTATGGAGTGACCAGAAATGACACCGCAATTTAGTCATCATGTTTCCATTTTTAAGGATCTGTTCAGCTGTCTGTGTAGTTTGTTTACACGTACACATTGGTGACAGACCCGCTTTGAGTCTTCGTGAAAAATTGTCTACTCTGCTGTTTACCGTTCAGAGACGGAACATGATTACCTGTTTTGCACTATGAAAATAGTTGTCAGTGTCTCTGTAGTGGGCTTTCTTCTTAACGACCAAGATGTTGGTCCTCTTTTCATTGAATTTTATAGATTGATTCGTATGCATGTGTGTTGTCCCCTAATTTGACAACGTGTTTGCTCTCACGTTTCTTGTTATGCCACAATATGTCAGTTTCCACCGCAATATTACTCTTCTGTTGGTATTCAATGCGTTTATTGTGTGTGTGTGTGTGTGTGTGTGTGTGTGTGTGTGTGCGTGCGCGCGCGCGCGTGTGTGTGTGTGTGTTTTTTCCTTTTCAATACAGTTATTTGTCACCGCTGAGGGCTTGCGGAATTGAAAATTCATGACTGTGGAATACAAACTGTTGCCATTGACATTATGCTGTTGCTGTAATGTTTAGGGCCTGCAATTCTTCTGAATATTTGTAGCAAAATATCCCATTTGGTGTGCACGTGGATTAAGGTCTGCGATCTGCTCAGACCTTAATCTGTGTCGGACGATTCCAGTAGGTTGATGTCCTCTTGGATGATCTTTTTCACACACTTAACAAGTCTTGAGTCAATATTTATGTTATTACCACTTATAATAACACTATAGTTCTAAACTCGAGAAAATAATTAGCCCTTAGTCTTTAGCAATGAAATGAGGCTCAGAGAAAAAAGCATCCTGCACGAGGGTGTTTTCTTAAAGAGTTAAGATATTATTGCTATGTCCACTATCATTAAGACGAATCGTTTCAAGACAATAAATGCATTCATCATTTAAATAATCAATCGTCTTCGTACTGTGTATTCACAAGAAAACACCTTCTCTCAGTTTGTATGCTCTAATCCAGAGCTGCACGTCGCTCATGTTTCTCCATTTGAAAACCCAAATATTTTCTCTCCAGCGCCACTGCAGCGCAAGCCTACATCGTGTAAATAGGCAAACCTTATCAATATAAAACAATCATCATCAACTCTTGTCAGCGTCATCCAAGTGATGGTAGGGTTGATTCCGTTCAATACTTCAAGGCCCTAGTATACGACTGTCACCGGATGAGTGTCTCCATTCAATACTTTAAGGCCCTAGTATACGACTGTCGCCGGATAAGTGTCTCCATTCAATACTTTAAGGCCCTAGCATACGACTGTCACCGGATAAGTGTCTCCATTCAATACTTCAAGGAACTGGTATACGACTGTCGCCGGATAAGTTTCTCCATTCAATACTTCAAGGCCCTAGCATACGACTGTCACCGGATAAGTGTCTCCATTCAATACTTTAAGGAACTGGTATACGACTGTCGCCGGATAAGTTTCTCCATTCAATACTTCAAGGCCCTAGCATACGACTGTCACCGTATAAGTGTCTCCATTCAATACTTCAAGGAACTGGTATACGACTGTCGCCGGATAAGTGTCTCCATTCAATACTTCAAGGCCCTAGCATACGACTGTCGCCGTATAAGTGTCTCCATTCAATACTTCAAGGAACTGGTATACGACTGTCGCCGGATAAGTTTCTCCATTCAATACTTCAAGGCCCTAGCATACGACTGTCGCCGTATAAGTGTCTCCATTCAATACTTCAAGGAACTGGTATACGACTGTCGCCGGATAAGTGTCTCCATTCAATACTTCAAGGCTCTGGTATACGACTGTCGCCGGATGAGTGTCTCCATTCAATACTTCAAGGCCCTAGCATACGACTGTCGCCGTATAAGTGTCTCCATTCAATACTTCAAGGAACTGGTATACGACTGTCGCCGGATAAGTGTCTCCATTCAATACTTCAAGGCTCTGGTATACGACTGTCGCCGGATGAGTGTCTCCATTCAATACTTCAAGGCCCTAGCTTACGACTGTCGCCGGATGAGTGTCTCCATTCAATACTTCAAGGCCCTAGTATACGACTGTCGCCGGATAAGTGTCTCCATTATTCCCCCCCCCCTTTTTTTCTCCCTACTCTACCCCTTTCCCTCCAACGGACTGCCCTGTTTCACGCTACAGGATCTCTGTTTATTTTGATAAAGGCTAGGGGAGTTAAGAGTTAAGCCACGCACTAACTGTTAGAAGTCAAGGGCAAAACCACGGCTGTATCAATCCCTAGTAAACCACTATGATTATCTTCGTCAACAAGTGTCTAGCTAACTGGCATGGACGATCACGCGTTCAATCTATCACAGCTGCCGTTCTCTGGCAGAATGTATAATTTCATTTAAAAAGACAGAATTGCTATTTTCCGCTGGACAGCTAGAAATGTGAAAATACACAAATGGTCATTCATGCTGATTGACGAGCCATTTGATGATGATGACGATGATGATGATGATGATGATGATGATGATGGCGATAGTTAAGAGACAAATTTGAAAACGTCGTATAAGCGACTATTATGTGATTGAAGCACGGAACCAAAATTACGCACGCATTACGAAGAGTAAACCACTAGTAGTCACACATCCGATCTCCGTGGCCAAAGACTTGCGAACGTTGTTCGTGAGCCGCTTACCGGGCGTTGGAAACGCAGCCGCGACCGATCTGTGCAGCAGACCGTGTCGCGTTGGGCTATAACGTGTTGGAACGGGATGGAAGCCAGTCGTTCAGAAAGCAATGGCAAACTTTTTTTTTTTTTGGTTCGCATATCCTTTACAGGACATCGCTGTCAACATCAGCATCTTTCAGCTGACTTGATTTCTTGGCAAGATTACGCTCAGTAGTTTGCCACTGGTTTCTGAGCGACCGGCTCACATTCTTCGTAAGTCACCGACGCGGAGAGAACCGCTACCGATTCTCACGCAACGTCACGTTATCCATGAGAGTATACGGGATTACGGAGACCGTTAATGGCAAACTACTGAACGTACAATTTGCCTAGTACATCAACAGCTGCTGAAAAATGATGGTGTTGACTGCAACGTCCTGTAAGGGATATGCAACATTTTTTTTTAAAAACAGTCACACATCAGGACCGTTCAAGGACAAACAGTACAGGATATCGGAAGGACAACGCTTGATTCAATCACCAGAAGTACCGATAAGACGCTCTTCGTAGACGGTGTTCAATCAATTAACCCGGGATCGTCTTCAAATACACGACCTTCGATTCTTGGCGGTTCGTTCTGGGGCAACTCACCATAGCGCAAATTAAGAAATCCGACGACTGAAGATAGTAAAATCTATATCATGTAACAGCAGCAACAAAGAGTTTTGTTGCATATACTTTAGATGACGTAGCATTCAACACCAACATTTTTTGGATGTTTGTGATTCCTGGGCAAGTTTACGTTCAATAGTTTGTTATTGCTTTCTGAATAACCGATGCTCATATCATTGTAGGGAAACTAGCGCAAGGCGGTCTGTTTCCAAATCACCCGCAGCTGTGTTGCGAATGCAGAATGCGGGATTACGAATATTGCATTCGTAACCCCTTCGGCACAGAGCAGGCAACAAGGAGAGAAGAAACAAAGAGTAGATGTCATACAACAATAGCCCGTGTCAGATGACAGACTTCTCTATATCCATCATACCAAGCAGACTGAGGAGGTCGGCACAGAGCAGGCAACAAGGAGAGAAGAAACAAAGAGTAGATTTCATACAACAGTAGCCCGCGTCAGATGACAGACTTCTCTATATCCATCATACCAAGCAGACTGAGGAGGTCGGCACAGAGCAGGCAACAAGGAGAGAAGAAACAAAGAGTAGATTTCATACAACAGTAGCCCGCGTCAGATGACAGACTTCTCTATATCCATCATACCAAGCAGATTGAGGAGGTCGGCACAGAGCAGTCGCAAACAAGAACAAATGGTTGACGTGTCAAGGTCGTGTGGTGTCTGTGTACCTCAGATAGTTGTTACAATCTCACAAACTACACCATCTCTGCGTCTGCTGGCAGCCATGACTACCAGGCTTGCCTCTGCGACTGCTGGCAGCCGTGACTACCAGCCTTGTCTCTGCGACTGCTGGCAGCCGTGACTACCAGCCTTGTCTCTGCGACTGCTGGCAGCCGTGACTACCAGCCTTGTCTCTGCGGCTGCTGGCAGCCGTGACTACCAGGCTTGTCTCTGCGACTGCTGGCAGCCGTGACTACCAGCCTTGTCTCTGCGACTGCTGGCAGCCGTGACTACCAGCCTTGTCTCTGCGACTGCTGGCAGCCGTGACTACCAGCCTTGTCTCTGCGGCTGCTGGCAGCCGTGACTACCAGGCTGGTGTGCTGGCTTGCTGCTCTTGTGTTTGAATGACCACTGAGGCGGCAAGTGTTTGGTTAAATGGCCTGGACTCCCAGGTCAATCGAGCCTTTAGTCGGTATCAGGAAATATTTTAGAAAGTAAAGGCTGCTGGTGTGGTTTTTGTCACATCACCAGTCGAGTGTCACATGGCCCATAAACATATATGGGTAGCACTGTATATCCCATACGCCTCATGGCGTGCCTTCTTACCGACTGACAGCAGCGCACAATACAACTTGAGTCCTGGCATCCTCTGTCACTTGTGCCTTCACACCGACTGACAGCAGTGCACAATACAACTTTAGTCTTGGTATCCTCTGTCACTTGTGCCTTCACACCGACTGACAGCAGCGCACAATACAACTTTAATCTTGGCATCCTCTGTCACTTGTTCTTATATTATACACGAAACACAATGAGAGAATGAAGGAGTCTGAAAAGCAGATAGTCAGACAGAAAAGAAAAGAAAAGAAAGAAAGAAAGAAAGAAAGAAAGAAAGAAAGAAAGAAAGAAAGAAACTGATAAACAGACAGACAGTCATATAGGCAGAAAAGAAAGAAAGAAAGAAAGAAAGAAAGAAAGATGGAAAGAAAGAAAGAAAGAAGGAAAGATAGAAAGAAAGAATGAAAGAAAGAAAGAAAGAAAGAAAGAACGAAAGAAAGAAAGAAAGAAAGAAAGAAAGAAAGAAAGAAACTGATAAGCAGACAGACAGTCATACAGACAGAATCGAAAGAAAGAAAGAAAGAAAGAAAGAAAGAAAGAAAGAAAGAAAGAAAGAAAGAAAGAAAGAAAGATGGAAAGAAAGAAAGAAAGAAGGAAAGATAGAAAGATAGAAAAAAGAAGGAAAGAAAGAAAGACAGAAAGAAAGAAAGAAAGAAACTGATAAGCAGACAGACAGTCATACAGACAGAATCGAAAGAAAGAAAGAAAGAAAGAAAGAAAGAAAGAAAGAAAGAAAGAAAGAAAGAAAGAAAGAAAGAAAGAGGACCAGCAGCACCCCAGGCATCAAAAGGAATCTTAACTAGGGAGTATATAACACATTTCAAATAAAATGTGCCAAATGTACCTTTTCTTGTCAGCATATTTCTTGGTTTCTTTTACATGAAGCATTAGCGTCTGCTATGTATATGTCTAGAAATAACTTATTTGTGGAAATGTGGTTTCTGAGGAAAATGCAAAGAATACCATGGACAGACAGAAGAACCAATGAACAAGTCCTTCAGGAGACAAACGAAGATCGTAAACTGATTAGAGACATTAGACGTAGACAGTCAAAGTTTTTTGGGCATGTTATGAGAGGAGAGAACTTGGTGACGACTGGCAAGATCGAAGGGAAGAGACCAAGGGGAAGACCGAGAAGTAAATACCTGAATGGCTTGGCCACGTGGCATGGTAGAGACAGAAACACGGAGCTGATCCACGACTCTGGTGATCGAGTGACATGGCAGTACATGGCCGCCTACGCTTATCGGCATGACACATGATGGATGGATGGAATTCTTTAAACTGGTGTATTTAAGCTACAACATGGAGAGAGAACTGTGATGAATGCACTGGTTTGGTATATGTCAGATACAATATGGGGAGAGCAAGGGGCTGAATACGCTATATGTCAGATACAATATAGGGAGAGCAAGGGGGCTGAATACGCTGGTATATAATAGATACAATATGGGGAGAGCAAGGGGGCTGAATACGCTAGTATATAACAGATACAACATGGGGAGAGCAAGGGGGCTGAATACGCTGGTATATAATAGATACAACATGGGGAGAGGAAGGGGCTGAATACGCTAGTATATAATAGATACAACATGGGGAGAGCAAGGGGGCTGAATACGCTGGTATATAACAGATACAACATGGGGAGAGCAAGGGGCTGAATACGCTGGTATATAACAGATACAACATGGGGAGAGCAAGGGGCTGAATACGCTGGTATATAACAGATACAACATGGGGAGAGCAAGGGGCTGAATACGCTGGTATATAATAGATACAACATGGGGAGAGCAAGGGGCTGAATACGCTGGTATATAACAGATACAATATGGGGAGAGCAAGGGACTGAATACGCTGGTATATAACAGATACAACATGGGGAGAGCAAGGGGCTGAATACGCTGGTATATAACAGATACAACGTGGGGAGAGCAAGGGGCTGAAAACGCTGGTATATAACAGATACAATATGGGGAGAGCAAGGGGCTGAATACGCTGGTATATAATAGATACAACATGGGGAGAGCAAGGGGCTGAATACGCTGGTATATAATAGATACAACATGGGGAGAGCAAGGGGCTGAATACGCTGGTATATAACAGATACAATATGGGGAGAGCAAGGGGCTGAATACGCTGGTATATAATAGATACAACATGGGGAGAGCAAGGGGCTGAATACGCTGGTATATAATAGATACAACATGGGGAGAGCAAGGAGCTGAATACGCTGGTATATGTCAGATACAATATGGGGAGAGCAAGGGCCTGAATACGCTAGTATATAATAGATACAATATGGGGAGAGCAAGGGGCTGAATACGCTGGTATATAATAGATACAACATGGGGAGAGCAAGGCGCTGAATACGCTGGTATATGTCAGATACAATATGGGGAGAGCAAGGGCCTGAATACGCTAGTATATAATAGATACAATATGGGGAGAGCAAGGGGCTGAATACGCTGGTATATGTCAGATACAATATGAGGAGAGCAAGGGGGCTGAATACGCTAGTATATGTCAGATACAATATGAGGAGAGCAAGGAACTGAATACGCTAGTATATAACAGATACAATATGAGGAGAGCAAGGCACTGAATACGCTGGTATATAACAGATACAATATGGGGAGAGCAAGGGGCTGAATACGCTGGTATATAATAGATACAATATGGGGAGAGCAAGGGACTGAATACGCTGGTATATAATAGATACAACATGGGGAAAGCAAGGGACTGAGTACGCTGGTATATAACAGATACAACATGGGGAGAGCAAGGGACTGAATACGCTGGTATATGTCAGATACAATATGGGGAGAGCAAGGGGGCTGAATACGCTGGTATATAATAGATACAACATGGGGAGAGCAAGGGGGCTGAATACGCTGGTATATAATAGATACAACATGGGGAGAGCAAGGGGGCTGAATACGCTGGTATATGTCAGATACAATATGAGGAGAGCAAGGGGGCTGAATACGCTAGTATATGTCAGATACAATATGAGGAGAGCAAGGGACTGAATACGCTGGTATATAACAGATAGAATATGGGGAGAGCAAGGGGCTGAATACGCTGGTATATAATAGATACAATATGGGGAGAGCAAGGGACTGAATACGCTGGTATATAATAGATACAACATGGGGAGAGCAAGGGACTGAATACGCTGGTATATAACAGATACAACATGGGGAGAGCAAGGGACTGAATACGCTGGTATATGTCAGATACAATATGGGGAGAGCAAGGGGGCTGAATACGCTGGTATATAATAGATACAACATGGGGAGAGCAAGGGGGCTGAATACGCTGGTATATAATAGATACAACATGGGGAGAGCAAGGGACTGAATACGCTGGTATATAACAGATACAACATGGGGAGAGCAAGGGACTGAATACGCTGGTATATGTCAGATACAATATGGGGAGAGCAAGGGGGCTGAATACGCTGGTATATAATAGATACAACATGGGGAGAGCAAGGGGGCTGAATACGCTGGTATATAATAGATACAACATGGGAGAGCAAGGGACTGAATACGCTGGTATATGTCAGATACAATATGGGGAGAGCAAGGGGGCTGAATACGCTGGTATATAATAGATATAACATTGGGAGAGCAAGGGGGCTGAATACGCTGGTATATAACAGATACAACATGGGGAGAGCAAGGGACTGAATACGCTGGTATATAATAGATACAACATGGGGAGAGCAAGGGGGCTGAATACGCTAGTATATACTAGATACAACATGGGGAGAGCAAGGGGGCTGAATACGCTAGTATATACTAGATACAACATGGGGAGAGCAAGGGGGCTGAATACGCTGGTATATGTCAGATACAATATGAGGAGAGCAAGGGGGCTGAATACGCTGGTATATGTCAGATACAACATGGGGAGAGCAAGGGGGCTGAATACGCTGGTATATGTCAGATACAATATGAGGAGAGCAAGGGGGCTGAATACGCTGGTATATGTCAGATACAACATGGGGAGAGCAAGGGGGCTGAATACGCTGGTATATGTCAGATACAATATGAGGAGAGCAAGGGGCTGAATACGCTGGTATATAATAGATACAACATGGGGAGAGCAAGGGGGCTGAATACGCTGGTATATGTCAGATACAATATGAGGAGAGCAAGGGGGCTGAATACGCTGGTATATGTCAGATACAACATGGGGAGAGCAAGGGGGCTGAATACGCTGGTATATAATAGATACAACATGGGGAGAGCAAGGGGGCTGAATACGCTGGTATATGTCAGATACAATATGAGGAGAGCAAGGGGGCTGAATACGCTGGTATATGTCAGATACAACATGGGGAGAGCAAGGGGGCTGAATACGCTGGTATATAATAGATACAACATGGGGAGAGCAAGGGGCTGAATACGCTGGTATATGTCAGATACAATATGAGGAGAGCAAGGGACTGAATACGCTGGTATATGTAAGATACAATATGGGGAGAGCAAGGGGGCTGAATACGCTAGTATATAACAGATACAGTATGAGGAGAGCAAGGGACTGAATACGCTGGTATATGTCAGATACAACATGGGGAGAGCAAGGAACTGAATACGCTAGTATATAACAGATACAATATGAGGAGAGCAAGGGACTGAATACGCTTGTATATAACAGATACAATATGGGGAGAGCAAGGGACTGAATACGCTGGTATATAACAGATACAATATGAGGAGGGCAAGGGGCTGAATAGGCTGGTATATGTCAGATACAATATGAGGGGAGCAAGGGACTGAATACGCTGGTATATGTCAGATACAATATGGGGAGAGCAAGGGGGCTGAATACGCTAGTATATAATAGATACAACATGGGGAGAGCAAGGGGCTGAATACGCTGGTATATGTCAGATACAATATGAGGAGAGCAAGGGACTGAATACGCTGGTATATGTCAGATACAATATGGGGAGAGCAAGGGGGCTGAATACGCTAGTATATTATAGAGACATCATGGGGAGAGCAAGGGGCTGAATACGCTGGTATATGTCAGATACAATATGGGGAGAGCAAGGGGGATGAATACGCTAGTATATAATAGATACAACATGGGGAGAGCAAGGGGCTGAATACGCTGGTATATGTCAGATACAATATGGGGAGAGCAAGGGGGCTGAATACGCTGGTATATGTCAGATACAATATGGGGAGAGCAAGGGGGCTGAATACGCTAGTATATAATAGATACAACATGGGGAGAGCAAGGGACTGAATACGCTGGTATATGTCAGATACAATATGGGGAGAGCAAGGGGGCTGAATACGCTGGTATATAACATATACAACATGGGGAGAGCAAGGGGCTGAATACGCTGGTATATAACAGATACAACATGGGGAGAGCAAGGGGCTGAATACGGTATATGTCAGATACAACATGAGGAGAGAAAGGGGCTGAATACGCTAGTATATAATAGATACAACATGGGGAGAGCAAGGGGCTGAATACGCCAGTATATAATAGATACAACATGGGGAGAGCAAGGGGCTGAGTACGCTAGTATATAATAGATACAACATGGGGAGAGCAAGGGGCTGAATACGCTAGTATATAATAGATACAACATGGGGAGAGCAAGGGGCTGAATACGCTGGTATATGTCAGATACAACATGGGGAGAGCAAGGGGGCTGAATATGCTAGTATATAACATATACAACATGGGGAGAGCAAGGGGCTGAATACGCTGGTATATGTCAGATACAATAAGGGGAGAGCAAGGGGGCTGAATACGCTAGTATATAATAGATACAACATGGGGAGAGCAAGGGGCTGAATACGCTAGTATATGTCAGATACAATATGGGAAGAGCAAGGGGCTGAATACGCTAGTATATGTCAGATACAACATGGGGAGAGCAAGGGGCTAAATACGCTGGTATATGTCAGATACAACATGGGGAGAGCAAGGGGCTGAATACGCTGGTATATGTCAGATAAAACATGGGGAGAGCAAGGGGCTGAATACGCTGGTATATGTCAGATACAACATGGGGAGAGCAAGGGGCTGAATACGCTAGTATATAACAGATACAACATGGGGAGAGCAAGGGGCTGAATACGCTAGTATATGTCAGATACAACATGGGGAGAGCAAGGGGCTGAATACGCTGGTATATGTCAGATACAACATGGGGAGAGCAAGGGGCTGAATACGCTGGTATATGTCAGATACAACATGGGGAGAGCAAGGGGCTGAATACGCTGGTATATGTCAGATACAACATGGGGAGAGCAAGGGGCTGAATACGCTAGTATATAACAGATACAACATGGGTAGAGCAAGGGGCTGAATACGCTAGTATATAATAGATACAATATGGGGAGAGCAAGGGGCTGAATACGCTAGTATATAATAGATACAATATGGGGAGAGCAAGGGGCTGAATACGCTGGTATATAACAGATACAATATGGGGAGAGCAAGGGGCTGAATACGCTGGTATATGTCAGATACAACATGGGGAGAGCAAGGGACTGAATACGCTAGTATATAATAGATACAATATGGGGAGAGCAAGGGGCTGAATACGCTGGTATATGTCAGATACAACATGGGGAGAGCAAGGGGGCTGAATACGCTAGTATATGTCAGATACAAAATGAGGAGAGCAAGGGGGCTGAATACGATAGTATATAATAGATACAACATGGGGAGAGCAAGGGGGCTGAATACGCTAGTATATAATAGATACAACATGGGGAGTGCAAGGGGCTTAATACGCTGGTATATGTCAGATACAATATGGGGAGAGCAAGGGGCTGAATACGCTAGTATATAATAGATACAACATGGGGAGAGCAAGGGGCTGAATACGCTAGTATATAATAGATACAATATGGGGAGAGCAAGGGGCTGAATACGCTAGTATATAATAGATACAACATGGGGAGAGCAAGGGGCTGAATACGCTAGTATATGTCAGATACAATATGGGGAGAGCAAGGGGCTGAATACGCTAGTATATGTCAGATACAACATGGGGAGAGCAAGGGGGCTGAATACGCTAGTATATGTCAGATACAATATGAGGAGAGCAAGGGGGCTGAATACGATAGTATATAATAGATACAACATGGGGAGAGCAAGGGGGCTGAATACGCTAGTATATAACAGATACAACATGGGGAGAGCAAGGGGCTGAATACGCTAGTATATGTCAGATACAATATGGGGAGAGCAAGGGGCTGAATACGCTAGTATATGTCAGATACAACATGGGGAGAGCAAGGGGGCTGAATACGCTAGTATATGTCAGATACAATATGAGGAGAGCAAGGGGGCTGAATACGATAGTATATAATAGATACAACATGGGGAGAGCAAGGGACTGAATACGCTGGTATATAACAGATACAACATGGGGAGAGCAAGGGACTGAATACGCTGGTATATGTCAGATACAATATGGGGAGAGCAAGGGGGCTGAATACGCTGGTATATAATAGATACAACATGGGGAGAGCAAGGGGGCTGAATACGCTGGTATATAATAGATACAACATGGGGAGAGCAAGGGACTGAATACGCTGGTATATAATAGATACAACATGGGGAGAGCAAGGGGGCTGAATACGCTGGTATATAATAGATACAATATGAGGAGAGCAAGGGGCTGAATACGCTGGTATATAATAGATACAATATGGGGAGAGCAAGGGACTGAATACGCTGGTATATGTCAGATACAATATGGGGAGAGCAAGGGGGCTGAATACGCTGGTATATAATAGATACATCATGGGGAGAGCAAGGGGGCTGAATACGCTGGTATATGTCAGATACAATATGGGGAGAGCAAGGGGGCTGAATACGCTGGTATATAATAGATACAACATGGGGAGAGCAAGGGGGCTGAATACGCTGGTATATAATAGATACAACATGGGGAGAGCAAGGGACTGAATACGCTGGTATATAATAGATACAACATGGGGAGAGCAAGGGGGCTGAATACGCTGGTATATAATAGATACAACATGGGGAGAGCAAGGGACTGAATACGCTGGTATATAATAGATACAACATGGGGAGAGCAAGGGGGCTGAATATGCTGGTATATAATAGATACAACATGGGGAGAGCAAGGGGGCTGAATACGCTGGTATATGTCAGATACAATATGGGGAGAGCAAGGGGGCTGAATACGCTGGTATATAATAGATACAACATGGGGAGAGCAAGGGGCTGAATACGCTGGTATATAACAGATACAACATGGGGAGAGCAAGGGACTGAATACGCTGGTATATAATAGACACAACATGGGGAGAGCAAGGGACTGAATACGCTGGTATATAACAGATACAATATGGGGAGAGCAACGGGCTGAATACGCTGGTATATAACAGATACAACATAGGGAGAGCAAGGGGCTGAATACGCTGGTATATGTCAGATACAATATGAGGAGAGCAAGGGACTGAATACGCTGGTATATGTCAGATACAATATGGGGAGAGCAAGGGGCTGAATACGCTAGTATATAATAGATACAACATGGGGAGAGCAAGGGGCTGAATACGCTGATATATGTCAGATACAATATGAGGAGAGCAAGGGACTGAATACGCTGGTATATGTCAGATACAATATGGGGAGAGCAAGGGGGCTGAATACGCTAGTATATAATAGATACAACATGGGGAGAGCAAGGGGCTGAATACGCTGGTATATGTCAGATACAGTATGGGGAGAGCAAGGGGGCTGAATACGCTAGTATATAATAGATACAACATGGGGAGAGCAAGGGGCTGAATACGCTGGTATATGTCAGATACAATATGGGGAGAGCAAGGGGGCTGAATACGCTGGTATATGTCAGATACAATATGGGGAGAGCAAGGGGGCTGAATACGCTAGTATATAATAGATACAACATTGGGAGAGCAAGGGACTGAATACGCTGGTATATGTCAGATACAATATGGGGAGAGCAAGGGGGCTGAATACGCTGGTATATAACATATACAACATGGGGAGAGCAAGGGGCTGAATACGCTGGTATATAACAGATAAACATGGGGAGAGCAAGGGGCTGAATACGCTATATGTCAGATACAACATGAGGAGAGCAAGGGGCTGAATACGCTAGTATATAATAGATACAACATGGGGAGAGCAAGGGGCTGAATACGCTAGTATATAATAGATACAACATGGGGAGAGCAAGGGGCTGAATACGCTAGTATATAATAGATACAACATGGGGAGAGCAAGGGGCTGAATACGCTATTATAATAGATACAACATGGGGAGAGCAAGGGGCTGAATACGCTGGTATATGTCAGATACAATATGGGGAGAGCAAGGGGGCTGAATACGCTAGTATATAACATATACAACATGGGGAGAGCAAGGGGCTGAATACGCTGGTATATGTCAGATACAATATGGGGAGAGCAAGGGGGCTGAATACGCTAGTATATAATAGATACAACATGGGGAGAGCAAGGGGCTGAATACGCTAGTATATAATAGATACAATATGGGGAGAGCAAGGGGCTGAATACACTGGTATATAACAGATACAACATGGGGAGAGCAAGGGGCTGAATACGCTAGTATATAATAGATACAATATGGGGAGAGCAAGGGGCTGAATACGCTAGTATATAATAGATACAACATGGGGAGAGCAAGGGGCTGAATACGCTAGTATATGTCAGATACAATATGGGGAGAGCAAGGGGCTGAATACGCTAGTATATGTCAGATACAACATGGGGAGAGCAAGGGGGCTGAATACGCTAGTATATGTCAGATACAATATGAGGAGAGCAAGGGGGCTGAATACGATAGTATATAATAGATACAACATGGGGAGAGCAAGGGGGCTGAATACGCTAGTATATAATAGATACAACATGGGGAGAGCAAGGGGCTTAATACGCTGGTATATGTCAGATACAATATGGGGAGAGCAAGGGGCTGAATACGCTAGTATATAATAGATACAACATGGGGAGAGCAAGGGGCTGAATACGCTAGTATATAATAGATACAATATGGGGAGAGCAAGGGGCTGAATACGCTAGTATATAATAGATACAACATGGGGAGAGCAAGGGGCTGAATACGCTAGTATATGTCAGATACAATATGGGGAGAGCAAGGGGCTGAATACGCTAGTATATGTCAGATACAACATGGGGAAAGGGGCTGAATACGCTAGTATATGTCAGATACAACATGGGGAGAGCAAGGGGCTAAATACGCTGGTATATAACAGATACAATATGAGGAGGGCAAGGGACTGAATACGCTGGTATATAACAGATACAATATGAGGAGGGCAAGGGGCTGAATACGCTGGTATATAACAGATACAATATGAGGAGGGCAAGGGGCTGAATACGCTGGTATATAACAGATACAATATGGGGAGAGCAAGGGGCTGAATACGCTGGTATATAATAGATACAATATGGGGAGAGCAAGAGACTGAATACGCTGGTATATAATAGATACAACATGGGGAGAGCAAGGGACTGAATACGCTGGTATATAACAGATACAACATTGGGAGAGCAAGGGACTGAATACGCTGGTATATGTCAGATACAATATGGGGAGAGCAAGGGGGCTGAATACGCTGGTATATAATAGACACAACATGGGGAGAGCAAGGGGGCTGAATACGCTGGTATATAATAGATACAACATGGGGAGAGCAAGGGACTGAATACGCTGGTATATAACAGATACAACATGGGGAGAGCAAGGGACTGAATACGCTGGTATATGTCAGATACAATATGGGGAGAGCAAGGGGGCTGAATACGCTGGTATATAATAGATACAACATGGGGAGAGCAAGGGGGCTGAATACGCTGGTATATAATAGATACAACATGGGGAGAGCAAGGGACTGAATACGCTGGTATATAATAGATACAACATGGGGAGAGCAAGGGGGCTGAATACGCTGGTATATAATAGATACAATATGAGGAGAGCAAGGGGCTGAATACGCTGGTATATAATAGATACAATATGGGGAGAGCAAGGAACTGAATACGCTGGTATATGTCAGATACAATATGGGGAGAGCAAGGGGGCTGAATACGCTGGTATATAATAGATACATCATGGGGAGAGCAAGGGGGCTGAATACGCTGGTATATGTCAGATACAATATGGGGAGAGCAAGGGGGCTGAATACGCTGGTATATAATAGATACAACATGGGGAGAGCAAGGGGGCTGAATACGCTGGTATATAATAGATACAACATGGGGAGAGCAAGGGACTGAATACGCTGGTATATAATAGATACAACATGGGGAGAGCAAGGGGGCTGAATACGCTGGTATATAATAGATACAACATGGGGAGAGCAAGGGACTGAATACGCTGGTATATAATAGATACAACATGGGGACAGCAAGGGGGCTGAATATGCTGGTATATAATAGATACAACATGGGGAGAGCAAGGGGGCTGAATACGCTGGTATATGTCAGATACAATATGGGGAGAGCAAGGGGGCTGAATACGCTGGTATATAATAGATACAACATGGGGAGAGCAAGGGGCTGAATACGCTGGTATATAACAGATACAACATGGGGAGAGCAAGGGGGCTGAATACGCTGGTATATGTCAGATACAATATGGGGAGAGCAAGGGACTGAATACGCTGGTATATAACAGATACAATATGGGGAGAGCAAGGGGCTGAATACGCTGGTATATAACAGATACAACATGGGGAGAGCAAGGGGCTGAATACGCTGGTATATGTCAGATACAATATGAGGAGAGCAAGGGACTGAATACGCTGGTATATGTCAGATACAATATGGGGAGAGCAAGGGGCTGAATACGCTAGTATATAATAGATACAACATGGGGAGAGCAAGGGGCTGAATACGCTGGTATATGTCAGATACAGTATGGGGAGAGCAAGGGGGCTGAATACGCTAGTATATAATAGATACAACATGGGGAGAGCAAGGGGCTGAATACGCTGGTATATGTCAGATACAATATGGGGAGAGCAAGGGGGCTGAATACGCTGGTATATGTCAGATACAATATGGGGAGAGCAAGGGGGCTGAATACGCTAGTATATAATAGATACAACATGGGGAGAGCAAGGGACTGAATACGCTGGTATATGTCAGATACAATATGGGGAGAGCAAGGGGGCTGAATACGCTGGTATATAACATATACAACATGGGGAGAGCAAGGGGCTGAATACGCTGGTATATAACAGATACAACATGGGGATAGCAAGGGGCTGAATACGCTATATGTCAGATACAACATGAGGAGAGCAAGGGGCTGAATACGCTAGTATATAATAGATACAACATGGGGAGAGCAAGGGGCTGAATACGCTAGTATATAATAGATACAACATGGGGAGAGCAAGGGGCTGAATACGCTAGTATATAATAGATACAACATGGGGAGAGCAAGGGGCTGAATACGCTATTATATAATAGATACAACATGGGGAGAGCAAGGGGCTGAATACGCTGGTATATGTCAGATACAATATGGGGAGAGCAAGGGGGCTGAATACGCTAGTATATAACATATACAACATGGGGAGAGCAAGGGGCTGAATACGCTGGTATATGTCAGATACAATATGGGGAGAGCAAGGGGGCTGAATACGCTAGTATATAATAGATACAACATGGGGAGAGCAAGGGGCTGAATACGCTAGTATATGTCAGATATAATATGGGGAGAGCAAGGGGCTGAATACGCTAGTATATGTCAGATACAACATGGGGAGAGCAAGGGGCTAAATACGCTGGTATATGTCAGATACAACATGGGGAGAGCAAGGGGCTGAATACGCTGGTATATGTCAGATACAACATGGGGAGAGCAAGGGGCTGAATACGCTGGTATATGTCAGATACAACATGGGGAGAGCAAGGGGCTGAATACGCTAGTATATAACAGATACAACATGGGGAGAGCAAGGGGCTGAATACGCTAGTATATGTCAGATACAACATGGGGAGAGCAAGGGGCTGAATACGCTGGTATATGTCAGATACAACATGGGGAGAGCAAGGGGCTGAATGGGCTGGTATATGTCAGATACAACATGGGGAGAGCAAGGGGCTGAATACGCTGGTATATGTCAGATATAACATGGGGAGAGCAAGGGGCTGAATACGCTAGTATATAACAGATACAACATGGGGAGAGCAAGGGGCTGAATACGCTAGTATATAATAGATACAATATGGGGAGAGCAAGGGGCTGAATACGCTAGTATATAATAGATACAATATGGGGAGAGCAAGGTCCTGAATACACTGGTATATAACAGATACAATATGGGGAGAGCAAGGGGCTGAATACGCTGGTATATGTCAGATACAACATGGGGAGAGCAAGGGACTGAATACGCTAGTATATAATAGATACAATATGGGGAGAGCAAGGGGCTGAATACGCTGGTATATGTCAGATACAACATGGGGAGAGCAAGGGGGCTGAATACGCTAGTATATGTCAGATACAATATGAGGAGAGCAAGGGGGCTGAATACGCTAGTATATAATAGATACAACATGGGGAGAGCAAGGGGGCTGAATACGCTAGTATATAATAGATACAACATGGGGAGAGCAAGGGGCTTAATACGCTGGTATATGTCAGATACAATATGGGGAGAGCAAGGGGCTGAATACGCTAGTATATAATAGATACAACATGGGGAGAGCAAGGGGCTGAATACGCTAGTATATAATAGATACAACATGGGGAGAGCAAGGGGCTGAATACGCTAGTATATGTCAGATACAATATGGGGAGAGCAAGGGGCTGAATACGCTAGTATATGTCAGATACAACATGGGGAGAGCAAGGGGCTAAATACGCTGGTATATGTCAGATACAGTATGGGGAGAGCAAGGGGGCTGAATACGCTAGTATATAATAGATACAACATGGGGAGAGCAAGGGGCTGAATACGCTGGTATATGTCAGATACAATATGGGGAGAGCAAGGGGGCTGAATACGCTGGTATATGTCAGATACAATATGGGGAGAGCAAGGGGGCTGAATACGCTAGTATATAATAGATACAACATGGGGAGAGCAAGGGACTGAATACGCTGGTATATGTCAGATACAACATGGGGAGAGCAAGGGGGCTGAATACGCTGGTATATAACATATACAACATGGGGAGAGCAAGGGGCTGAATACGCTGGTATATAACAGATACAACATGGGGATAGCAAGGGGCTGAATACGCTATATGTCAGATACAACATGAGGAGAGCAAGGGGCTGAATACGCTAGTATATAATAGATACAACATGAGGAGAGCAAGGGGCTGAATACGCTAGTATATAATAGATACAACATGGGGAGAGCAAGGGGCTGAATACGCTAGTATATAATAGATACAACATGGGGAGAGCAAGGGGCTGAATACGCTATTATATAATAGATACAACATGGGGAGAGCAAGGGGCTGAATACGCTGGTATATGTCAGATACAATATGGGGAGAGCAAGGGGGCTGAATACGCTAGTATATAACATATACAACATGGGGAGAGCAAGGGGCTGAATACGCTGGTATATGTCAGATACAATATGGGGAGAGCAAGGGGGCTGAATACGCTAGTATATAATAGATACAACATGGGGAGAGCAAGGGGCTGAATACGCTAGTATATGTCAGATACAATATGGGGAGAGCAAGGGGCTGAATACGCTAGTATATGTCAGATACAACATGGGGAGAGCAAGGGGCTAAATACGCTGGTATATGTCAGATACAACATGGGGAGAGCAAGGGGCTGAATACGCTGGTATATGTCAGATACAACATGGGGAGAGCAAGGGGCTGAATACGCTGGTATATGTCAGATACAACATGGGGAGAGCAAGGGGCTGAATACGCTAGTATATAACAGATACAACATGGGGAGAGCAAGGGGCTGAATACGCTAGTATATGTCAGATACAACATGGGGAGAGCAAGGGGCTGAATACGCTGGTATATGTCAGATACAACATGGGGAGAGCAAGGGGCTGAATGGGCTGGTATATGTCAGATACAACATGGGGAGAGCAAGGGGCTGAATACGCTGGTATATGTCAGATATAACATGGGGAGAGCAAGGGGCTGAATACGCTAGTATATAACAGATACAACATGGGGAGAGCAAGGGGCTGAATACGCTAGTATATAATAGATACAATATGGGGAGAGCAAGGGACTGAATACGCTAGTATATAATAGATACAATATGGGGAGAGCAAGGTCCTGAATACACTGGTATATAACAGATACAATATGGGGAGAGCAAGGGGCTGAATACGCTGGTATATGTCAGATACAACATGGGGAGAGCAAGGGACTGAATACGCTAGTATATAATAGATACAATATGGGGAGAGCAAGGGGCTGAATACGCTGGTATATGTCAGATACAACATGGGGAGAGCAAGGGGGCTGAATACGCTAGTATATGTCAGATACAATATGAGGAGAGCAAGGGGGCTGAATACGCTAGTATATAATAGATACAACATGGGGAGAGCAAGGGGGCTGAATACGCTAGTATATAATAGATACAACATGGGGAGAGCAAGGGGCTTAATACGCTGGTATATGTCAGATACAATATGGGGAGAGCAAGGGGCTGAATACGCTAGTATATAATAGATACAACATGGGGAGAGCAAGGGGCTGAATACGCTAGTATATAATAGATACAACATGGGGAGAGCAAGGGGCTGAATACGCTAGTATATGTCAGATACAATATGGGGAGAGCAAGGGGCTGAATACGCTAGTATATGTCAGATACAACATGGGGAGAGCAAGGGGCTAAATACGCTGGTATATGTCAGATACAACATGGGGAGAGAAAGGGGCTGAATACGCTAGTAAATAACAGATACAACATGGGGAGAGCAAGGGGCTGAATACGCTGGTATATGTCAGATACAACATGGGGAGAGCAAGGGGCTAAATACGCTGGTATATAACAGATACAACATGGGGAGAGCAAGGGGGCTGAATACGCTTGTATATAACAGATACAACATGGGGAGAGCAAGGGGGCTGAATACGCTAGTATATAACAGATACAATATGGGGAGAGCAAGGGGCTGAATACGCTGTTATATGTCAGATACAACATGGGGAGAGCAAGGGGCTGAATACGCTGGTATATAACAGATACAATATGGGGAGAGCAAGGGGGCTGAATACGCTGGTATATGTCAGATACAACATGGGGAGAGCAAAGGGCTGAATACGCTGGTATATGTCAGATACAACATGGGGAGAGCAAGGGGCTGAATACGCTAGTATATAACAGATACAACATGGGGAGAGCAAGGGGCTGAATACGCTGGTATATGTCAGATACAACATGGGGAGAGCAAGGGGGCTGAATACGCTGGTATATGTCAGATACAACATGGGGAGAGCAAGGGGCTGAATACGCTGGTATATAATAGATACAATATGGGGAGAGCAAGGGGCTGAATATGCTGGTATATAACAGATACAATATGGGGAGAGCAAGGGGGCTGAATACGCTGGTATATAATAGATACAATATGGGGAGAGCAAGGGGCTGAATACGCTGGTATATAATAGATACAACATGGGGAGAGCAAGGGACTGAATACGCTGGTATATGTCAGATACAATATGGGGAGAGCAAGGGGGCTGAATACGCTAGTATATGTCAGATACAACATGGGGAGAGCAAGGGGCTGAATACGCTGGTATATGTCAGATACAACATGGGGAGAGCAAGGGGGCTGAATACGCTAGTATATGTCAGATACAACATGGGGAGAGCAAGGGGGCTGAATTCGCTAGTATATGTCAGATACAACATGGGGAGAGCAAGGGGGCTGAATACGCTAGTATATGTCAGATACAACAATGGGAGAGCAAGGGGGCTGAATACGCTGGTTTATGTCAGTCCATCACTAGTATAAATAGTGTTTATAGACTACGCTTGAGTTCAAAGCGAGCGAGCGCAAGAAACAAAAATCGGGCTAATCCTTATGGGATAATGTTCCGACGAATGAAGCTCCGTGATAAGCCGACAACCGCTGGTTCTTAATTCTTAAGTATACCTTGTCCACTTCTCCATTCCTTTGGTAAAATGTGGCGTTTTTTTTTTTTAATGTCCTTTGCAGGACATCGCCACCAGTCCAAACCCAGGTTGATGTACTAGGCAATTTTACGTTCAGTAGTTTGCCATTGATTTTGGAACGAGAAGTTTGTGTATATATTCCTTGTTAAATATTGCATCATAAAGTCAGTGCCCCACACCAGTTTACAGAAAGTCATCAAACAAGATTACTTCTGATGAAGGTTTTATTCTCATCTAACGTACATGCCACAACAGAGACGTGCACATTCTAGACCACATAAGACAACTAGTATCACACCCACTGGTAACGAACACATAAGACAACTAGTATCACACCCACTGGTAACGAACACATAAGACAACTAGTATCACACCCACTGGTAACGAACACATAAGACAACTAGTATCACACCCACTGGTAACGAACACATAAGACAACTAGTATCACACCCACTGGTAACGAACACATAAGACAACTAGTATCACACACACTGGTAACGAACACATAAGACAACTAGTATCACACCCACTGGTAACGAACACATAAGACAACTAGTATCACACCCACTGGTAACGAACACATAAGACAACTAGTATCACACCCACTGGTAACGAACACATAAGACAACTAGTATCACACCCACTGGTAACGAACACATAAGACAACTAGTATCACACCCACTGGTAACGAACACATACCTGTCAGTGTGCCACGATTTAATCCAACAGTAAAGATGTATACAATCGTTACATACAAGTAGCACTTGAATGATAGCAGCCCTGCCATGGCAACGTCGAAGCCACCATAAAACTGGCGGCACTCTCTTTACTTATAAATGCCAATGATCGCAAACATAACAGGATTCAAACCATATACTTATACTATACCATGGCCAACAGCGGTGAATGGCTGAAGAACGGACTCAATGTTGAAATACGTGTCTGCATGAGGATTTTTTTATAATTAAATCGGTGTTGCCGAATGTAGCGTAAACTAGGTTATAAACCTGCAACATTACCGCCTAGTCTTTAGTTGCTTGATAGTTTCGGTGATTTTCACAACTTTACGTGAAGTGAAACTGCGAAAGTTTTAAAAAACCAGCATGTTCTCCATCCACATTTGTAATCACTGCGCGTTCAGAACGTTGTAAAAGGCAAGCACAATACTCATCTACTGTATTGGAGGGCACAAGATAATTATCAATGAATGAACTACTAATTTCTACACCACATCCGTCCCTGAAATATTCCACAGAAACGAGTGTTTGTAAGTACGCTCTGCAGAATCCCACACTTGGCACATATTAAAGCCAGGAAAACTGTCGAGGCGGGTTCTAAAGCTCGGCGGGGGAAAGGAGAATAACAGAAAACTAACAGCTCTGAGAATGATGCAGAGAATCGGTTCCAGAGTTCTCCACTCAATAACCGCGTTCTGACGTTTGAATACACCTGTGAAACTCACCCAGCGATACCAGTATCGTAATCTTCTAGCACTGGTGTTTTTATTAGTCCGCTCTAGCCTTAAAAGTACACTTTAAACAGAATTGTAACCGCCTATTTGTGCCTATTTTTACATGCCTATCTGTTTAGTAGCGTTTCATTGGATGCAATAACACTAGCACAAGGTTCAGTTATAAGAGACGTTATCAATGGAAATGTGTATGGCCCTCTAGCGTCATTTTGTTTGTTAACATGTGTTTGCCTAATGCTAAATTAAAACTAGCAGCGCATTCATAACGTGGAAGCATACTACAACAGTGAAGAAACTATAGCGATTACGTTTCTTGTGTGTCCATACATGTCTAAAACAATTAGCAATATTACTAAATTAAAAAAAAAAAAAACTGGCATCTCTCTCTCTCTCTCTCTCTCTCTCTCTCTCTCTCTCTCTCTCTCTCTCTCTCTCTCTCTCTCTCTCTCTTGCAAATTCAGTGGGATATGGAGCAAGATATCGAAACTGAGAATCGAAATGAACCCACTCTAGAGTGAGGTACTCGTGCGGCTCACTGACACTAGAGGCGCGACCCAAATACAAGCAGGGAAGGCAAACACGCTGGGGTTCGGTTTCTCTGCTTGGGCATTCCACTCAAAGCCCGCTCACATACTGATACGTCATCAACAGGCTACGTATGCCTAGCACCGCACCTCTCTACATCCAGGCACAAGAACGGCTAGCGAAGCCTGTAACACGGGAATGTGATGACTCAGTGCGCCTATAAATACGGAAGACTTAGTATTAGCACTGTTTCCAGCGCTCGTGCTTAGTGGCTATTTTTAAGAAGCTAGGTTGCTACCACTCCGTCCGACTGACCCGTGAACCTGTATATTTTTTTATTCTGAGTATACGCAACACAGGTTAAAATAGTTGGCCATTGTAAGACATGACTCGGATACGACAATATGTTTTAAGATATATATATATATATATATATATATATATATATATATATATATATATATATATATATATATATATCTCTGAGTTAGTTTGTGTGTGTGTGTGTGTGTGTGTGTGTGTGTGTGTGTGTGTGTGTGTGTGTGTGTGTGTGTGTGACCAGGGGCTGAATACGCTGGTATATGTCAGATACAACATGGGGAGAGCAAGGGGCTGAATGGGCTGGTATATGTCAGATACAACATGGGGAGAGCAAGGGGCTGAATACGCTGGTATATAACAGATACAATATGGGGAGAGCAAGGGGCTGAATACGCTGGTATATAATAGATACAACATGGGGAGAGCAAGGGGCTGAATACGCTGGTATATAATAGATACAACATGGGGAGAGCAAGGAGCTGAATACGCTGGTATATGTCAGATACAATATGGGGAGAGCAAGGGCCTGAATACGCTAGTATATAATAGATACAATATGGGGAGAGCAAGGGGCTGAATACGCTGGTATATAATAGATACAACATGGGGAGAGCAAGGCGCTGAATACGCTGGTATATGTCAGATACAATATGGGGAGAGCAAGGGCCTGAATACGCTAGTATATAATAGATACAATATGGGGAGAGCAAGGGGCTGAATACGCTGGTATATGTCAGATACAATATGAGGAGAGCAAGGGGGCTGAATACGCTAGTATATGTCAGATACAATATGAGGAGAGCAAGGAACTGAATACGCTAGTATATAACAGATACAATATGAGGAGAGCAAGGCACTGAATACGCTGGTATATAACAGATACAATATGGGGAGAGCAAGGGGCTGAATACGCTGGTATATAATAGATACAATATGGGGAGAGCAAGGGACTGAATACGCTGGTATATAATAGATACAACATGGGGAAAGCAAGGGACTGAGTACGCTGGTATATAACAGATACAACATGGGGAGAGCAAGGGACTGAATACGCTGGTATATGTCAGATACAATATGGGGAGAGCAAGGGGGCTGAATACGCTGGTATATAATAGATACAACATGGGGAGAGCAAGGGGGCTGAATACGCTGGTATATAATAGATACAACATGGGGAGAGCAAGGGGGCTGAATACGCTGGTATATGTCAGATACAATATGAGGAGAGCAAGGGGGCTGAATACGCTAGTATATGTCAGATACAATATGAGGAGAGCAAGGGACTGAATACGCTGGTATATAACAGATAGAATATGGGGAGAGCAAGGGGCTGAATACGCTGGTATATAATAGATACAATATGGGGAGAGCAAGGGACTGAATACGCTGGTATATAATAGATACAACATGGGGAGAGCAAGGGACTGAATACGCTGGTATATAACAGATACAACATGGGGAGAGCAAGGGACTGAATACGCTGGTATATGTCAGATACAATATGGGGAGAGCAAGGGGGCTGAATACGCTGGTATATAATAGATACAACATGGGGAGAGCAAGGGGGCTGAATACGCTGGTATATAATAGATACAACATGGGGAGAGCAAGGGACTGAATACGCTGGTATATAACAGATACAACATGGGGAGAGCAAGGGACTGAATACGCTGGTATATGTCAGATACAATATGGGGAGAGCAAGGGGGCTGAATACGCTGGTATATAATAGATACAACATGGGGAGAGCAAGGGGGCTGAATACGCTGGTATATAATAGATACAACATGGGAGAGCAAGGGACTGAATACGCTGGTATATGTCAGATACAATATGGGGAGAGCAAGGGGGCTGAATACGCTGGTATATAATAGATATAACATTGGGAGAGCAAGGGGGCTGAATACGCTGGTATATAACAGATACAACATGGGGAGAGCAAGGGACTGAATACGCTGGTATATAATAGATACAACATGGGGAGAGCAAGGGGGCTGAATACGCTAGTATATACTAGATACAACATGGGGAGAGCAAGGGGGCTGAATACGCTAGTATATACTAGATACAACATGGGGAGAGCAAGGGGGCTGAATACGCTGGTATATGTCAGATACAATATGAGGAGAGCAAGGGGGCTGAATACGCTGGTATATGTCAGATACAACATGGGGAGAGCAAGGGGGCTGAATACGCTGGTATATGTCAGATACAATATGAGGAGAGCAAGGGGGCTGAATACGCTGGTATATGTCAGATACAACATGGGGAGAGCAAGGGGGCTGAATACGCTGGTATATGTCAGATACAATATGAGGAGAGCAAGGGGCTGAATACGCTGGTATATAATAGATACAACATGGGGAGAGCAAGGGGGCTGAATACGCTGGTATATGTCAGATACAATATGAGGAGAGCAAGGGGGCTGAATACGCTGGTATATGTCAGATACAACATGGGGAGAGCAAGGGGGCTGAATACGCTGGTATATAATAGATACAACATGGGGAGAGCAAGGGGGCTGAATACGCTGGTATATGTCAGATACAATATGAGGAGAGCAAGGGGGCTGAATACGCTGGTATATGTCAGATACAACATGGGGAGAGCAAGGGGGCTGAATACGCTGGTATATAATAGATACAACATGGGGAGAGCAAGGGGCTGAATACGCTGGTATATGTCAGATACAATATGAGGAGAGCAAGGGACTGAATACGCTGGTATATGTAAGATACAATATGGGGAGAGCAAGGGGGCTGAATACGCTAGTATATAACAGATACAGTATGAGGAGAGCAAGGGACTGAATACGCTGGTATATGTCAGATACAACATGGGGAGAGCAAGGAACTGAATACGCTAGTATATAACAGATACAATATGAGGAGAGCAAGGGACTGAATACGCTTGTATATAACAGATACAATATGGGGAGAGCAAGGGACTGAATACGCTGGTATATAACAGATACAATATGAGGAGGGCAAGGGGCTGAATAGGCTGGTATATGTCAGATACAATATGAGGGGAGCAAGGGACTGAATACGCTGGTATATGTCAGATACAATATGGGGAGAGCAAGGGGGCTGAATACGCTAGTATATAATAGATACAACATGGGGAGAGCAAGGGGCTGAATACGCTGGTATATGTCAGATACAATATGAGGAGAGCAAGGGACTGAATACGCTGGTATATGTCAGATACAATATGGGGAGAGCAAGGGGGCTGAATACGCTAGTATATTATAGAGACATCATGGGGAGAGCAAGGGGCTGAATACGCTGGTATATGTCAGATACAATATGGGGAGAGCAAGGGGGATGAATACGCTAGTATATAATAGATACAACATGGGGAGAGCAAGGGGCTGAATACGCTGGTATATGTCAGATACAATATGGGGAGAGCAAGGGGGCTGAATACGCTGGTATATGTCAGATACAATATGGGGAGAGCAAGGGGGCTGAATACGCTAGTATATAATAGATACAACATGGGGAGAGCAAGGGACTGAATACGCTGGTATATGTCAGATACAATATGGGGAGAGCAAGGGGGCTGAATACGCTGGTATATAACATATACAACATGGGGAGAGCAAGGGGCTGAATACGCTGGTATATAACAGATACAACATGGGGAGAGCAAGGGGCTGAATACGGTATATGTCAGATACAACATGAGGAGAGAAAGGGGCTGAATACGCTAGTATATAATAGATACAACATGGGGAGAGCAAGGGGCTGAATACGCCAGTATATAATAGATACAACATGGGGAGAGCAAGGGGCTGAGTACGCTAGTATATAATAGATACAACATGGGGAGAGCAAGGGGCTGAATACGCTAGTATATAATAGATACAACATGGGGAGAGCAAGGGGCTGAATACGCTGGTATATGTCAGATACAACATGGGGAGAGCAAGGGGGCTGAATATGCTAGTATATAACATATACAACATGGGGAGAGCAAGGGGCTGAATACGCTGGTATATGTCAGATACAATAAGGGGAGAGCAAGGGGGCTGAATACGCTAGTATATAATAGATACAACATGGGGAGAGCAAGGGGCTGAATACGCTAGTATATGTCAGATACAATATGGGAAGAGCAAGGGGCTGAATACGCTAGTATATGTCAGATACAACATGGGGAGAGCAAGGGGCTAAATACGCTGGTATATGTCAGATACAACATGGGGAGAGCAAGGGGCTGAATACGCTGGTATATGTCAGATAAAACATGGGGAGAGCAAGGGGCTGAATACGCTGGTATATGTCAGATACAACATGGGGAGAGCAAGGGGCTGAATACGCTAGTATATAACAGATACAACATGGGGAGAGCAAGGGGCTGAATACGCTAGTATATGTCAGATACAACATGGGGAGAGCAAGGGGCTGAATACGCTGGTATATGTCAGATACAACATGGGGAGAGCAAGGGGCTGAATACGCTGGTATATGTCAGATACAACATGGGGAGAGCAAGGGGCTGAATACGCTGGTATATGTCAGATACAACATGGGGAGAGCAAGGGGCTGAATACGCTAGTATATAACAGATACAACATGGGTAGAGCAAGGGGCTGAATACGCTAGTATATAATAGATACAATATGGGGAGAGCAAGGGGCTGAATACGCTAGTATATAATAGATACAATATGGGGAGAGCAAGGGGCTGAATACGCTGGTATATAACAGATACAATATGGGGAGAGCAAGGGGCTGAATACGCTGGTATATGTCAGATACAACATGGGGAGAGCAAGGGACTGAATACGCTAGTATATAATAGATACAATATGGGGAGAGCAAGGGGCTGAATACGCTGGTATATGTCAGATACAACATGGGGAGAGCAAGGGGGCTGAATACGCTAGTATATGTCAGATACAAAATGAGGAGAGCAAGGGGGCTGAATACGATAGTATATAATAGATACAACATGGGGAGAGCAAGGGGGCTGAATACGCTAGTATATAATAGATACAACATGGGGAGTGCAAGGGGCTTAATACGCTGGTATATGTCAGATACAATATGGGGAGAGCAAGGGGCTGAATACGCTAGTATATAATAGATACAACATGGGGAGAGCAAGGGGCTGAATACGCTAGTATATAATAGATACAATATGGGGAGAGCAAGGGGCTGAATACGCTAGTATATAATAGATACAACATGGGGAGAGCAAGGGGCTGAATACGCTAGTATATGTCAGATACAATATGGGGAGAGCAAGGGGCTGAATACGCTAGTATATGTCAGATACAACATGGGGAGAGCAAGGGGGCTGAATACGCTAGTATATGTCAGATACAATATGAGGAGAGCAAGGGGGCTGAATACGATAGTATATAATAGATACAACATGGGGAGAGCAAGGGGGCTGAATACGCTAGTATATAACAGATACAACATGGGGAGAGCAAGGGGCTGAATACGCTAGTATATGTCAGATACAATATGGGGAGAGCAAGGGGCTGAATACGCTAGTATATGTCAGATACAACATGGGGAGAGCAAGGGGGCTGAATACGCTAGTATATGTCAGATACAATATGAGGAGAGCAAGGGGGCTGAATACGATAGTATATAATAGATACAACATGGGGAGAGCAAGGGACTGAATACGCTGGTATATAACAGATACAACATGGGGAGAGCAAGGGACTGAATACGCTGGTATATGTCAGATACAATATGGGGAGAGCAAGGGGGCTGAATACGCTGGTATATAATAGATACAACATGGGGAGAGCAAGGGGGCTGAATACGCTGGTATATAATAGATACAACATGGGGAGAGCAAGGGACTGAATACGCTGGTATATAATAGATACAACATGGGGAGAGCAAGGGGGCTGAATACGCTGGTATATAATAGATACAATATGAGGAGAGCAAGGGGCTGAATACGCTGGTATATAATAGATACAATATGGGGAGAGCAAGGGACTGAATACGCTGGTATATGTCAGATACAATATGGGGAGAGCAAGGGGGCTGAATACGCTGGTATATAATAGATACATCATGGGGAGAGCAAGGGGGCTGAATACGCTGGTATATGTCAGATACAATATGGGGAGAGCAAGGGGGCTGAATACGCTGGTATATAATAGATACAACATGGGGAGAGCAAGGGGGCTGAATACGCTGGTATATAATAGATACAACATGGGGAGAGCAAGGGACTGAATACGCTGGTATATAATAGATACAACATGGGGAGAGCAAGGGGGCTGAATACGCTGGTATATAATAGATACAACATGGGGAGAGCAAGGGACTGAATACGCTGGTATATAATAGATACAACATGGGGAGAGCAAGGGGGCTGAATATGCTGGTATATAATAGATACAACATGGGGAGAGCAAGGGGGCTGAATACGCTGGTATATGTCAGATACAATATGGGGAGAGCAAGGGGGCTGAATACGCTGGTATATAATAGATACAACATGGGGAGAGCAAGGGGCTGAATACGCTGGTATATAACAGATACAACATGGGGAGAGCAAGGGACTGAATACGCTGGTATATAATAGACACAACATGGGGAGAGCAAGGGACTGAATACGCTGGTATATAACAGATACAATATGGGGAGAGCAACGGGCTGAATACGCTGGTATATAACAGATACAACATAGGGAGAGCAAGGGGCTGAATACGCTGGTATATGTCAGATACAATATGAGGAGAGCAAGGGACTGAATACGCTGGTATATGTCAGATACAATATGGGGAGAGCAAGGGGCTGAATACGCTAGTATATAATAGATACAACATGGGGAGAGCAAGGGGCTGAATACGCTGATATATGTCAGATACAATATGAGGAGAGCAAGGGACTGAATACGCTGGTATATGTCAGATACAATATGGGGAGAGCAAGGGGGCTGAATACGCTAGTATATAATAGATACAACATGGGGAGAGCAAGGGGCTGAATACGCTGGTATATGTCAGATACAGTATGGGGAGAGCAAGGGGGCTGAATACGCTAGTATATAATAGATACAACATGGGGAGAGCAAGGGGCTGAATACGCTGGTATATGTCAGATACAATATGGGGAGAGCAAGGGGGCTGAATACGCTGGTATATGTCAGATACAATATGGGGAGAGCAAGGGGGCTGAATACGCTAGTATATAATAGATACAACATTGGGAGAGCAAGGGACTGAATACGCTGGTATATGTCAGATACAATATGGGGAGAGCAAGGGGGCTGAATACGCTGGTATATAACATATACAACATGGGGAGAGCAAGGGGCTGAATACGCTGGTATATAACAGATAAACATGGGGAGAGCAAGGGGCTGAATACGCTATATGTCAGATACAACATGAGGAGAGCAAGGGGCTGAATACGCTAGTATATAATAGATACAACATGGGGAGAGCAAGGGGCTGAATACGCTAGTATATAATAGATACAACATGGGGAGAGCAAGGGGCTGAATACGCTAGTATATAATAGATACAACATGGGGAGAGCAAGGGGCTGAATACGCTATTATAATAGATACAACATGGGGAGAGCAAGGGGCTGAATACGCTGGTATATGTCAGATACAATATGGGGAGAGCAAGGGGGCTGAATACGCTAGTATATAACATATACAACATGGGGAGAGCAAGGGGCTGAATACGCTGGTATATGTCAGATACAATATGGGGAGAGCAAGGGGGCTGAATACGCTAGTATATAATAGATACAACATGGGGAGAGCAAGGGGCTGAATACGCTAGTATATAATAGATACAATATGGGGAGAGCAAGGGGCTGAATACACTGGTATATAACAGATACAACATGGGGAGAGCAAGGGGCTGAATACGCTAGTATATAATAGATACAATATGGGGAGAGCAAGGGGCTGAATACGCTAGTATATAATAGATACAACATGGGGAGAGCAAGGGGCTGAATACGCTAGTATATGTCAGATACAATATGGGGAGAGCAAGGGGCTGAATACGCTAGTATATGTCAGATACAACATGGGGAGAGCAAGGGGGCTGAATACGCTAGTATATGTCAGATACAATATGAGGAGAGCAAGGGGGCTGAATACGATAGTATATAATAGATACAACATGGGGAGAGCAAGGGGGCTGAATACGCTAGTATATAATAGATACAACATGGGGAGAGCAAGGGGCTTAATACGCTGGTATATGTCAGATACAATATGGGGAGAGCAAGGGGCTGAATACGCTAGTATATAATAGATACAACATGGGGAGAGCAAGGGGCTGAATACGCTAGTATATAATAGATACAATATGGGGAGAGCAAGGGGCTGAATACGCTAGTATATAATAGATACAACATGGGGAGAGCAAGGGGCTGAATACGCTAGTATATGTCAGATACAATATGGGGAGAGCAAGGGGCTGAATACGCTAGTATATGTCAGATACAACATGGGGAAAGGGGCTGAATACGCTAGTATATGTCAGATACAACATGGGGAGAGCAAGGGGCTAAATACGCTGGTATATAACAGATACAATATGAGGAGGGCAAGGGACTGAATACGCTGGTATATAACAGATACAATATGAGGAGGGCAAGGGGCTGAATACGCTGGTATATAACAGATACAATATGAGGAGGGCAAGGGGCTGAATACGCTGGTATATAACAGATACAATATGGGGAGAGCAAGGGGCTGAATACGCTGGTATATAATAGATACAATATGGGGAGAGCAAGAGACTGAATACGCTGGTATATAATAGATACAACATGGGGAGAGCAAGGGACTGAATACGCTGGTATATAACAGATACAACATTGGGAGAGCAAGGGACTGAATACGCTGGTATATGTCAGATACAATATGGGGAGAGCAAGGGGGCTGAATACGCTGGTATATAATAGACACAACATGGGGAGAGCAAGGGGGCTGAATACGCTGGTATATAATAGATACAACATGGGGAGAGCAAGGGACTGAATACGCTGGTATATAACAGATACAACATGGGGAGAGCAAGGGACTGAATACGCTGGTATATGTCAGATACAATATGGGGAGAGCAAGGGGGCTGAATACGCTGGTATATAATAGATACAACATGGGGAGAGCAAGGGGGCTGAATACGCTGGTATATAATAGATACAACATGGGGAGAGCAAGGGACTGAATACGCTGGTATATAATAGATACAACATGGGGAGAGCAAGGGGGCTGAATACGCTGGTATATAATAGATACAATATGAGGAGAGCAAGGGGCTGAATACGCTGGTATATAATAGATACAATATGGGGAGAGCAAGGAACTGAATACGCTGGTATATGTCAGATACAATATGGGGAGAGCAAGGGGGCTGAATACGCTGGTATATAATAGATACATCATGGGGAGAGCAAGGGGGCTGAATACGCTGGTATATGTCAGATACAATATGGGGAGAGCAAGGGGGCTGAATACGCTGGTATATAATAGATACAACATGGGGAGAGCAAGGGGGCTGAATACGCTGGTATATAATAGATACAACATGGGGAGAGCAAGGGACTGAATACGCTGGTATATAATAGATACAACATGGGGAGAGCAAGGGGGCTGAATACGCTGGTATATAATAGATACAACATGGGGAGAGCAAGGGACTGAATACGCTGGTATATAATAGATACAACATGGGGACAGCAAGGGGGCTGAATATGCTGGTATATAATAGATACAACATGGGGAGAGCAAGGGGGCTGAATACGCTGGTATATGTCAGATACAATATGGGGAGAGCAAGGGGGCTGAATACGCTGGTATATAATAGATACAACATGGGGAGAGCAAGGGGCTGAATACGCTGGTATATAACAGATACAACATGGGGAGAGCAAGGGGGCTGAATACGCTGGTATATGTCAGATACAATATGGGGAGAGCAAGGGACTGAATACGCTGGTATATAACAGATACAATATGGGGAGAGCAAGGGGCTGAATACGCTGGTATATAACAGATACAACATGGGGAGAGCAAGGGGCTGAATACGCTGGTATATGTCAGATACAATATGAGGAGAGCAAGGGACTGAATACGCTGGTATATGTCAGATACAATATGGGGAGAGCAAGGGGCTGAATACGCTAGTATATAATAGATACAACATGGGGAGAGCAAGGGGCTGAATACGCTGGTATATGTCAGATACAGTATGGGGAGAGCAAGGGGGCTGAATACGCTAGTATATAATAGATACAACATGGGGAGAGCAAGGGGCTGAATACGCTGGTATATGTCAGATACAATATGGGGAGAGCAAGGGGGCTGAATACGCTGGTATATGTCAGATACAATATGGGGAGAGCAAGGGGGCTGAATACGCTAGTATATAATAGATACAACATGGGGAGAGCAAGGGACTGAATACGCTGGTATATGTCAGATACAATATGGGGAGAGCAAGGGGGCTGAATACGCTGGTATATAACATATACAACATGGGGAGAGCAAGGGGCTGAATACGCTGGTATATAACAGATACAACATGGGGATAGCAAGGGGCTGAATACGCTATATGTCAGATACAACATGAGGAGAGCAAGGGGCTGAATACGCTAGTATATAATAGATACAACATGGGGAGAGCAAGGGGCTGAATACGCTAGTATATAATAGATACAACATGGGGAGAGCAAGGGGCTGAATACGCTAGTATATAATAGATACAACATGGGGAGAGCAAGGGGCTGAATACGCTATTATATAATAGATACAACATGGGGAGAGCAAGGGGCTGAATACGCTGGTATATGTCAGATACAATATGGGGAGAGCAAGGGGGCTGAATACGCTAGTATATAACATATACAACATGGGGAGAGCAAGGGGCTGAATACGCTGGTATATGTCAGATACAATATGGGGAGAGCAAGGGGGCTGAATACGCTAGTATATAATAGATACAACATGGGGAGAGCAAGGGGCTGAATACGCTAGTATATGTCAGATATAATATGGGGAGAGCAAGGGGCTGAATACGCTAGTATATGTCAGATACAACATGGGGAGAGCAAGGGGCTAAATACGCTGGTATATGTCAGATACAACATGGGGAGAGCAAGGGGCTGAATACGCTGGTATATGTCAGATACAACATGGGGAGAGCAAGGGGCTGAATACGCTGGTATATGTCAGATACAACATGGGGAGAGCAAGGGGCTGAATACGCTAGTATATAACAGATACAACATGGGGAGAGCAAGGGGCTGAATACGCTAGTATATGTCAGATACAACATGGGGAGAGCAAGGGGCTGAATACGCTGGTATATGTCAGATACAACATGGGGAGAGCAAGGGGCTGAATGGGCTGGTATATGTCAGATACAACATGGGGAGAGCAAGGGGCTGAATACGCTGGTATATGTCAGATATAACATGGGGAGAGCAAGGGGCTGAATACGCTAGTATATAACAGATACAACATGGGGAGAGCAAGGGGCTGAATACGCTAGTATATAATAGATACAATATGGGGAGAGCAAGGGGCTGAATACGCTAGTATATAATAGATACAATATGGGGAGAGCAAGGTCCTGAATACACTGGTATATAACAGATACAATATGGGGAGAGCAAGGGGCTGAATACGCTGGTATATGTCAGATACAACATGGGGAGAGCAAGGGACTGAATACGCTAGTATATAATAGATACAATATGGGGAGAGCAAGGGGCTGAATACGCTGGTATATGTCAGATACAACATGGGGAGAGCAAGGGGGCTGAATACGCTAGTATATGTCAGATACAATATGAGGAGAGCAAGGGGGCTGAATACGCTAGTATATAATAGATACAACATGGGGAGAGCAAGGGGGCTGAATACGCTAGTATATAATAGATACAACATGGGGAGAGCAAGGGGCTTAATACGCTGGTATATGTCAGATACAATATGGGGAGAGCAAGGGGCTGAATACGCTAGTATATAATAGATACAACATGGGGAGAGCAAGGGGCTGAATACGCTAGTATATAATAGATACAACATGGGGAGAGCAAGGGGCTGAATACGCTAGTATATGTCAGATACAATATGGGGAGAGCAAGGGGCTGAATACGCTAGTATATGTCAGATACAACATGGGGAGAGCAAGGGGCTAAATACGCTGGTATATGTCAGATACAGTATGGGGAGAGCAAGGGGGCTGAATACGCTAGTATATAATAGATACAACATGGGGAGAGCAAGGGGCTGAATACGCTGGTATATGTCAGATACAATATGGGGAGAGCAAGGGGGCTGAATACGCTGGTATATGTCAGATACAATATGGGGAGAGCAAGGGGGCTGAATACGCTAGTATATAATAGATACAACATGGGGAGAGCAAGGGACTGAATACGCTGGTATATGTCAGATACAACATGGGGAGAGCAAGGGGGCTGAATACGCTGGTATATAACATATACAACATGGGGAGAGCAAGGGGCTGAATACGCTGGTATATAACAGATACAACATGGGGATAGCAAGGGGCTGAATACGCTATATGTCAGATACAACATGAGGAGAGCAAGGGGCTGAATACGCTAGTATATAATAGATACAACATGAGGAGAGCAAGGGGCTGAATACGCTAGTATATAATAGATACAACATGGGGAGAGCAAGGGGCTGAATACGCTAGTATATAATAGATACAACATGGGGAGAGCAAGGGGCTGAATACGCTATTATATAATAGATACAACATGGGGAGAGCAAGGGGCTGAATACGCTGGTATATGTCAGATACAATATGGGGAGAGCAAGGGGGCTGAATACGCTAGTATATAACATATACAACATGGGGAGAGCAAGGGGCTGAATACGCTGGTATATGTCAGATACAATATGGGGAGAGCAAGGGGGCTGAATACGCTAGTATATAATAGATACAACATGGGGAGAGCAAGGGGCTGAATACGCTAGTATATGTCAGATACAATATGGGGAGAGCAAGGGGCTGAATACGCTAGTATATGTCAGATACAACATGGGGAGAGCAAGGGGCTAAATACGCTGGTATATGTCAGATACAACATGGGGAGAGCAAGGGGCTGAATACGCTGGTATATGTCAGATACAACATGGGGAGAGCAAGGGGCTGAATACGCTGGTATATGTCAGATACAACATGGGGAGAGCAAGGGGCTGAATACGCTAGTATATAACAGATACAACATGGGGAGAGCAAGGGGCTGAATACGCTAGTATATGTCAGATACAACATGGGGAGAGCAAGGGGCTGAATACGCTGGTATATGTCAGATACAACATGGGGAGAGCAAGGGGCTGAATGGGCTGGTATATGTCAGATACAACATGGGGAGAGCAAGGGGCTGAATACGCTGGTATATGTCAGATATAACATGGGGAGAGCAAGGGGCTGAATACGCTAGTATATAACAGATACAACATGGGGAGAGCAAGGGGCTGAATACGCTAGTATATAATAGATACAATATGGGGAGAGCAAGGGACTGAATACGCTAGTATATAATAGATACAATATGGGGAGAGCAAGGTCCTGAATACACTGGTATATAACAGATACAATATGGGGAGAGCAAGGGGCTGAATACGCTGGTATATGTCAGATACAACATGGGGAGAGCAAGGGACTGAATACGCTAGTATATAATAGATACAATATGGGGAGAGCAAGGGGCT
This sequence comes from Cepaea hortensis, assembly GCA_963921405.1. NCBI lineage: Eukaryota > Metazoa > Mollusca > Gastropoda > Stylommatophora > Helicidae > Cepaea > Cepaea hortensis. Next base: position 64,732,271 of record OY992893.1, read on the forward strand.
GAATACGCTGGTATATGTCAGATACAACATGGGGAGAGCAAGGGGGCTGAATACGCTAGTATATGTCAGATACAATATGAGGAGAGCAAGGGGGCTGAATACGCTAGTATATAATAGATACAACATGGGGAGAGCAAGGGGGCTGAATACGCTAGTATATAATAGATACAACATGGGGAGAGCAAGGGGCTTAATACGCTGGTATATGTCAGATACAATATGGGGAGAGCAAGGGGCTGAATACGCTAGTATATAATAGATACAACATGGGGAGAGCAAGGGGCTGAATACGCTAGTATATAATAGATACAACATGGGGAGAGCAAGGGGCTGAATACGCTAGTATATGTCAGATACAATATGGGGAGAGCAAGGGGCTGAATACGCTAGTATATGTCAGATACAACATGGGGAGAGCAAGGGGCTAAATACGCTGGTATATGTCAGATACAACATGGGGAGAGAAAGGGGCTGAATACGCTAGTAAATAACAGATACAACATGGGGAGAGCAAGGGGCTGAATACGCTGGTATATGTCAGATACAACATGGGGAGAGCAAGGGGCTAAATACGCTGGTATATAACAGATACAACATGGGGAGAGCAAGGGGGCTGAATACGCTTGTATATAACAGATACAACATGGGGAGAGCAAGGGGGCTGAATACGCTAGTATATAACAGATACAATATGGGGAGAGCAAGGGGCTGAATACGCTGTTATATGTCAGATACAACATGGGGAGAGCAAGGGGCTGAATACGCTGGTATATAACAGATACAATATGGGGAGAGCAAGGGGGCTGAATACGCTGGTATATGTCAGATACAACATGGGGAGAGCAAAGGGCTGAATACGCTGGTATATGTCAGATACAACATGGGGAGAGCAAGGGGCTGAATACGCTAGTATATAACAGATACAACATGGGGAGAGCAAGGGGCTGAATACGCTGGTATATGTCAGATACAACATGGGGAGAGCAAGGGGGCTGAATACGCTGGTATATGTCAGATACAACATGGGGAGAGCAAGGGGCTGAATACGCTGGTATATAATAGATACAATATGGGGAGAGCAAGGGGCTGAATATGCTGGTATATAACAGATACAATATGGGGAGAGCAAGGGGGCTGAATACGCTGGTATATAATAGATACAATATGGGGAGAGCAAGGGGCTGAATACGCTGGTATATAATAGATACAACATGGGGAGAGCAAGGGACTGAATACGCTGGTATATGTCAGATACAATATGGGGAGAGCAAGGGGGCTGAATACGCTAGTATATGTCAGATACAACATGGGGAGAGCAAGGGGCTGAATACGCTGGTATATGTCAGATACAACATGGGGAGAGCAAGGGGGCTGAATACGCTAGTATATGTCAGATACAACATGGGGAGAGCAAGGGGGCTGAATTCGCTAGTATATGTCAGATACAACATGGGGAGAGCAAGGGGGCTGAATACGCTAGTATATGTCAGATACAACAATGGGAGAGCAAGGGGGCTGAATACGCTGGTTTATGTCAGTCCATCACTAGTATAAATAGTGTTTATAGACTACGCTTGAGTTCAAAGCGAGCGAGCGCAAGAAACAAAAATCGGGCTAATCCTTATGGGATAATGTTCCGACGAATGAAGCTCCGTGATAAGCCGACAACCGCTGGTTCTTAATTCTTAAGTATACCTTGTCCACTTCTCCATTCCTTTGGTAAAATGTGGCGTTTTTTTTTTTTAATGTCCTTTGCAGGACATCGCCACCAGTCCAAACCCAGGTTGATGTACTAGGCAATTTTACGTTCAGTAGTTTGCCATTGATTTTGGAACGAGAAGTTTGTGTATATATTCCTTGTTAAATATTGCATCATAAAGTCAGTGCCCCACACCAGTTTACAGAAAGTCATCAAACAAGATTACTTCTGATGAAGGTTTTATTCTCATCTAACGTACATGCCACAACAGAGACGTGCACATTCTAGACCACATAAGACAACTAGTATCACACCCACTGGTAACGAACACATAAGACAACTAGTATCACACCCACTGGTAACGAACACATAAGACAACTAGTATCACACCCACTGGTAACGAACACATAAGACAACTAGTATCACACCCACTGGTAACGAACACATAAGACAACTAGTATCACACCCACTGGTAACGAACACATAAGACAACTAGTATCACACACACTGGTAACGAACACATAAGACAACTAGTATCACACCCACTGGTAACGAACACATAAGACAACTAGTATCACACCCACTGGTAACGAACACATAAGACAACTAGTATCACACCCACTGGTAACGAACACATAAGACAACTAGTATCACACCCACTGGTAACGAACACATAAGACAACTAGTATCACACCCACTGGTAACGAACACATACCTGTCAGTGTGCCACGATTTAATCCAACAGTAAAGATGTATACAATCGTTACATACAAGTAGCACTTGAATGATAGCAGCCCTGCCATGGCAACGTCGAAGCCACCATAAAACTGGCGGCACTCTCTTTACTTATAAATGCCAATGATCGCAAACATAACAGGATTCAAACCATATACTTATACTATACCATGGCCAACAGCGGTGAATGGCTGAAGAACGGACTCAATGTTGAAATACGTGTCTGCATGAGGATTTTTTTATAATTAAATCGGTGTTGCCGAATGTAGCGTAAACTAGGTTATAAACCTGCAACATTACCGCCTAGTCTTTAGTTGCTTGATAGTTTCGGTGATTTTCACAACTTTACGTGAAGTGAAACTGCGAAAGTTTTAAAAAACCAGCATGTTCTCCATCCACATTTGTAATCACTGCGCGTTCAGAACGTTGTAAAAGGCAAGCACAATACTCATCTACTGTATTGGAGGGCACAAGATAATTATCAATGAATGAACTACTAATTTCTACACCACATCCGTCCCTGAAATATTCCACAGAAACGAGTGTTTGTAAGTACGCTCTGCAGAATCCCACACTTGGCACATATTAAAGCCAGGAAAACTGTCGAGGCGGGTTCTAAAGCTCGGCGGGGGAAAGGAGAATAACAGAAAACTAACAGCTCTGAGAATGATGCAGAGAATCGGTTCCAGAGTTCTCCACTCAATAACCGCGTTCTGACGTTTGAATACACCTGTGAAACTCACCCAGCGATACCAGTATCGTAATCTTCTAGCACTGGTGTTTTTATTAGTCCGCTCTAGCCTTAAAAGTACACTTTAAACAGAATTGTAACCGCCTATTTGTGCCTATTTTTACATGCCTATCTGTTTAGTAGCGTTTCATTGGATGCAATAACACTAGCACAAGGTTCAGTTATAAGAGACGTTATCAATGGAAATGTGTATGGCCCTCTAGCGTCATTTTGTTTGTTAACATGTGTTTGCCTAATGCTAAATTAAAACTAGCAGCGCATTCATAACGTGGAAGCATACTACAACAGTGAAGAAACTATAGCGATTACGTTTCTTGTGTGTCCATACATGTCTAAAACAATTAGCAATATTACTAAATTAAAAAAAAAAAAAACTGGCATCTCTCTCTCTCTCTCTCTCTCTCTCTCTCTCTCTCTCTCTCTCTCTCTCTCTCTCTCTCTTGCAAATTCAGTGGGATATGGAGCAAGATATCGAAACTGAGAATCGAAATGAACCCACTCTAGAGTGAGGTACTCGTGCGGCTCACTGACACTAGAGGCGCGACCCAAATACAAGCAGGGAAGGCAAACACGCTGGGGTTCGGTTTCTCTGCTTGGGCATTCCACTCAAAGCCCGCTCACATACTGATACGTCATCAACAGGCTACGTATGCCTAGCACCGCACCTCTCTACATCCAGGCACAAGAACGGCTAGCGAAGCCTGTAACACGGGAATGTGATGACTCAGTGCGCCTATAAATACGGAAGACTTAGTATTAGCACTGTTTCCAGCGCTCGTGCTTAGTGGCTATTTTTAAGAAGCTAGGTTGCTACCACTCCGTCCGACTGACCCGTGAACCTGTATATTTTTTTATTCTGAGTATACGCAACACAGGTTAAAATAGTTGGCCATTGTAAGACATGACTCGGATACGACAATATGTTTTAAGATATATATATATATATATATATATATATATATATATATATATATATATATATATATATATCTCTGAGTTAGTTTGTGTGTGTGTGTGTGTGTGTGTGTGTGTGTGTGTGTGTGTGTGTGTGTGTGTGTGTGTGACCGTGTTGAGGGTGTGAGTGTGTGTGTCTGTGCAAATTAAATCTCGGGATCTAGCACGCAGTGCCTAGCATGTTTGACCTCCGGTCCGGTTTGTTCGAATCTCGTCTAAGGCAGCGATGTGTGTTCTTTGACCTGGACTCCCAGGTCGAGCCAGTCTGAAATGGGTTCGTGAAAATGTGACGGGAAGTAAAGTCGGTCAGCGTGATACTAACCACATCACCATGAAGTACCGCATGGCCTACAACTGTGGGGCTAACACCATATACCCTCATGACGTTAGAATGGCTGTTTTGCTTACTATAAAGGACAATGCCGAGCAGTGCAGACGATCATGATCCTCCACTAACGTTGTTTTTTTGATAAAATCGCTTGCGAAAGGTCTTCCGTGCCATGCTGTCAATTCATGCCTCATTATTTCCCTGCTGTCGTCCCCAGCCTCTAACATAGTCGATCTTACAATTGTGATAACCACCTCTAAACTCTCTACTCTCATAATGTGTCCAGAAACAAAATGCCCATTGTCTTGTCTTTATAGGAGAATCTCGGGTCTGTGCATTGGTCTCTTTGCGGGCTATTATAGGACCTACATTACCCGATCTTTGTGATGGTTACATTGTGGTGTGTCGACCACTCTGCTGCGTCCACGCTTAAAGTGCACTACTGTTCTTTCTTGGTAGGGTGGCTGCTCAAGGTCAAACATGAGAGAATACAACATACAGTAGACACTAAAGTTTAAGGATTTGTTTTTTAACGAAACGTGAAATGCGACAAGTTATTTTCGCTTAGAACACTCGCAGAAAAGTATCGTGGCTAAAAAACAAATATGTGTATGTGCTTGGTAGACTATAACAGCAGTCGATAGAGTTATTCACGACAAGTTAATGAAATTCCTGCATGATATAGGTATTTATGGCAGAGACAGAAGATTAGTAACAAACATATTGGAAACATTAAATAAGATTAGGAAAGTGTATATCATAGTGGGTAACTTGAATGCCAAAGTTGGAAATCAACAGGGCGGATGCATAGTAGGCAAGTAAGGTCTAGGGCAGTGTTTCCCAACGTGGGGCCCACGCCCCACAGGGGGGCAATTCGACTGTTGAGGGGGGCAATTTGAAAATGGAAGAAATCGGCTGAATGTAACAAAACGGGGAGACTTGAGACTGAAGTTAACTAAATTGGAACCTGACATAAGATCTCTTTGCAGCAAGCATCAAGCGCAAGGATCTCACTAAATTTAAATAATAAATAATTACTAATAATTAAAATAATATAGAAAAATCTTTCATTAAAATTATTTTGTACTTGAATTTCAGTTCTCCATTATATGTTTTGAAAATTTACTTACTGTGTTTGCTCAATAATTACCTAGTGATTTCTTCCTAAAACCTATCATTCAAGTTTCTTTAGTGAACATTTCAATTTTTGAATATTAAAAATAATGTATATGTTGAGGGGGGGGGCGGGGGGCGGGGGAGGGGGGCAATATGAATTTTAGAAAGGCTTAAGTGGGGCATGGCACAAAAAAGGTTGGGAAACACTGGTCTAGGGGAACAATGAAAGAGGTTGCAGACTTGTACAGTGGGCAAAAGAGCATGATGTGATTATTGGAAACACATGGTATCAACAGCACCCAAGGAGATTACGGACATAGGAGGAGTCCTGATTTATAAGATTAGAAATCAGACTGATTACATACTCAACAACAGAAGATTTCGAAATGACTAAAAAGTCGCAAAAACTATACCAAGCGCAGACTGCTACAGCGACCATAGATTAATCTTAAACAATTTACATATAAAATTAAAGAAAGTCAAATATACACCAAGAAACACAAAATTTGATCTACAGGCACTGAAGAGTGATGAGATAAAAGATAAATTCAACGTAGAGGTGAAGAACAGATGCGATGCATTGTCCGATATGGAAATATTATTTCAAGACATCAGTGGTCAATCCATCCATCCATCATGTGTCATGCCGGTAAGCGTGGGAGGAAGAAAATTCAACCTGAAATAGGAGAAGAACAATGTGGGATTGTAGAAGGCAAGGGTACAGTAAATGCTGTGTATATACTGAGAACAGTAAGTGAACGTTCTATAGAAGTAAACAAAGATCTACATCTTTGCTTTATTGACTACACAAAGGCTTTCGATAAAGTGAGACATGTCGACATGATAAGGATGCTTGAAGATCTACAAATTGATGGGGAAAAAACCTTAGACTTGTAAAAATCATATATTGGAAACAACAAGCTGCCATCATTATTGATAATGATGTCGGTCAATATCAGCCTATTAAAAGAGGTGTGAGACAGGGATGTGTAATGTCCCCATATCTTTTTTCCCTGTACAGTGAAAATATTTTCAGAAATATAGGAGATATTGAAGGAATCAACATTGGGGGACGATACATTAATAATATTAGATATGCAGATGATACAGTCTTGATTGCAGACAATGAACAGGAACTGCAACATTTAGTAGATGCGGTTGTTGCACACAGTGAACAACTAGGGTTAGAATTGAATAAAAAGAAGACACAGATTATGGTCGTCACTGGGAAGAAGGAAATACCACAATGGTATTTAAATGGTATTCATTTAAGTAAATGGGCATATTCTTAAGCAAGTGAATCGGTACAATTATATCGGAACAGTCATAACATCTGATGGGAGATGCCTTGAAGAGATTAGAACAAGAATTGCCATTGCGAAGGTAGCCTTTTGCAAGATGGAAAACATACTGACCAATAAAAAGATATCAATAGAAACGATAAAAAATGTGTTGAAGTGCTACATAGAACCTGTATTTTTATATGGATGTGAAATGTGGACAATAAGCCGTCAAGCTGAAAAACATCTGATGGCTGCGAAATGTGGTTTCTGAGGAAAATGCAACGAATACCATGGACGGACAGAAAAACCAATGAACAAGTCCTTCAAGAAACAAATGAAGATCGAAAACTAATTAGAGTCATTAGACGTAGACAGTTTTTTGGGCATGTTATGAGGAGAAATGACTTGGAGAACTTGGTGACAACTGGCAAGATCGAAGGGAACAGACCAAGGGGAAGACCGAGAAGTAAATACCTGGATGGCTTGGCCACGTGGCATGGTCAAGACAGGAACACGAAGCTGATCCACGACTCTGGTGATCGAGTGAGATGGCAAAACATGACGCGTATCGGCATGGCACATGATGGATGGATGGATAGATATCACCTCATGCAGATACAGAGAAAGTTTATCTGAAACAAGGGTGTGTATCAACCCCATGCGTTATATAAATATTTATACAGATAATATATTCAAACAGAGAGAAGACCAGGACACAATACTGTAGAAACATTCATCTGTAGACAAATTCATCAACAACATACAATACACAGACCATACAGTTGTATTGGCTGAAACAAAGCAGGATTTCTTAGAATTTTTAATTCAAGTTCAAAAGACTTAGCAATATTAATGGCTTACACATACAAAATAGTTGTAAAACTGATGACTATCGACAAAGAAAGGATAAAACTGATTTTGAAAATTACAGTAATTGCAGAAATAAACACCAGAAAAAAAAAAAAATTCAAGACGAGAAATAGCCAAAGCAACATTTATCAACTCAAAACGGCTGCTAACATATTACAGGTTTTTTTTCCATATATCTTACCGGACGTTGCAGTCAACATCAGCATTTTTCAGCTGCTGTTGATGTACTAGGCAAGATTACGCTCAATAGTTTCCCATTGCTTTCTGAGCAACCGGCTCTCATACCCCGTAAGTTGCCAACCCGGCGAGAACCGCTACCGATTCTCGAGCGGTTTAAATTACTCACGAGAATATACTGTATTACGGAGAAAGGCGTTAACACCTAGCCAGGGAGACCATCATATTACAGTTAAGTTGTACATTAAAACTGCAAGCGATCACGTGCTACAATTTTCCACATTATTATTATATGGCGCAGGGCATGAACATGAGTGTCAGAATGAACTCATTGCACCCGAAGCACACGTGTCACGTCCCCTTCTTCAGAGGCCAACAAAGATTTCTCATGCTCATAGACATATGTTGCAGAGAAACTGACCATGAATAATCATTGTGAGGGTAAAATTCGGGCGTTCTATGTGGTTATATTGATTTAAAGGAAGCGTATCACAATAGGAGCAGAAATCAAACAAATACCATTAAACCTGGGAGTGAAGAAAACATCACTAGATGGAATCAAGATAAAACTTTTTCTACTTCTTCTTCTCCGTCGTTCCTCCAAAATGTGTCAAAATTTTAAAAATGCTATTCACTTCAAGTATGATCTATCTTCCCTTATCTCTGATCATCATCATCATCTTGTGCATGTCGATATGCGTGATCGGCCTTGATTGCTATCTCTTGTGATCACCAATACTGGATTAGGTATGCATTCTTGTCCCATACCATTTAGGTACCATTTCTTTGCCTCTCCCAAGCTCTGAAACATCAGCTTAAAGAAACAATCCTTGACTTGTGGGTGATTTATTTATATCTTCGCCTATTAGATTAGGGTGTCGATAACATTGCATATTTTCTAAGATTTTTAATTTTTTTTTTTTAGGGCTTAAGGTTCTCAAGGGGCCAAAGATGCTCCATGAGGTTCCACGACTCTGTGTGTCATTCAAATTACCACCGCTGCTGGTTTTTAAGGCTAGATCAAAGTGCAGATGACTAACTACACTTTGATCTTAGCCAAAAGGCCGGAATTTGTTTTAAAATCGCTGTTCCCCTGTTCGCCCGTCTCATGTATTTCTTCATCAACTGATGTAGAGTCAGCGCATGTTTCATTGTGTTTATTTCTACCTTTTTGCTTCCAATTCAAACTTTCTTCTTTGTTGTTTTCTCTACGGACGCAATTTTATTTGCTAAATGTTTGCGAATTCCTTGGACTGCCAGAGTAACTAACAACGATTACCTGAAAGAGGCTAATGAAACTAGAACACTATATACAACAATAAGAAAGAGACAAACAGCTTTCTTTGGTCATGTGATGAGAAGAAAGGCATTGGAGAACATCGTGACAACTGGAAAGATCGAGGGAAAGAGAGGCAGAGGCAGACCAAGAGAAATGATGCTGTGATGCTGACGGATTGAGACGGTGGCATGGAGAAATATTATCAGCAGAGTTGATCCAGAACATCAAAGACCGAGATCTGTGGAGAGCCATGAACGCCTACGCCAGCCGGCAGGGCACTTGATGATGATGATGATGATGATGAAATGTTTGCTTGTTTTGATTTGTAGTGATATCTTTTTTCTGGGTTTTCTTCTCTGTGTTGCTCCATAAACTCCATTATTAGGTTTTCGTATTTATTAGTATGTACTTATATTACTATGATTTCACATTAATTTTTTTCCACCCTTTAACTTTACATTAATGTTAATTACTACATAATTGTTATTTGAGTTTATATCATTTTCTTGGTATGTTTTTGCACAATTCTGAATTGATTTTTTATCTTTACAAAATCAGTCTTGTTTCTGTTGATAATCCCTGGGCTAATAAAAATAAGAATCTAACTGAACTAATGTTCAAATCATGCGTTCTAAAAGTTTTTTTAAAGGTTTTTTTTTTTTTTTAGGTCACGTGAAAAGCTTGCCTTTCTGTGTTTTATTTCTCGTGCCTTATTACACAGTTCCCTACTATTTGCTGCATTCTCGTGTTTTATATTTCGTCCCCCGTACACAGTTCCCTACTATTTGCTGCATTCTCCTGTGTTATTTCTTGCTCCCCCCCCCCCCGTACATAGTTCCCTACTATTTGCTGCATTCTCCTGTGTTATTTCTTGCTTCCCCCCCCCCCCCCCGTACACAGTTCCCTACTATTTGCTGCATTCTCCTGTGTTATTTTTTGCTCCCCCCCCCCCCGTACACAGTTCCCTACTATTTGCTGCATTCTCCTGTGTTATTTCTTGCTCCCCCCCCCCCCCCCCCCGTACACAGTTCCCTACTATTTGCTGCATTCTCCTGTGTTATTTCTTGCTCCCCCCCCCCCCCGTACATAGTTCCCTACTATTTGCTGCATTCTCGTGTGTTATTTCTTGCTCTCCCCCCCCCCCCCCCCCCCCGTACACAGTTCCCTACTATTTGCTGCATTCTCGTGTGTTATTTCTTGCTCCTCCCCCCCCCCCCCCCGTACACTGTTCCCTACTATTTGCTGCATTCTCCTGTGTTATTTCTTGCTCTCTCCCCCCCCCCCCGTACACAGTTCCCTACTATTTGCTGCATTCTCCTGTGTTATTTCTTGCTCCCCCCCCCCGTACACAGTTCCCTACTATTTGCTGCATTCACCTGTGTTATTTCTTGCTCTCCCCCCCCCCCCCCGTACACAGTTCCCTACTATTTGCTGCATTCTCCTGTGTTATTTCTTGCTCTCTCTTCCCCCTCCCCCCCGTACACAGTTCCCTACTATTTGCTGCATTCTCCTGTGTTATTTCTTGCTCCCCCCCCCCCGTACACAGTTCCCTACTATTTGCTGCATTCTCCTGTGTTATTTCTTGCCCCCCCCCCCCCGTACATAGTTCCCTACTATTTGCTGCATTCTCCTGTGTTATTTCTTGCTCCCCCCCCTCCCGTACATAGTTCCGTACTATTTGCTGCATTCTCGTCTTTTATTTCTTGCTCCCCCCCCCCCCCCCGTACACAGTTCCCTACTATTTGCTGCATTCTCCTGTGTTATTTCTTGCCCCCCCCCCTACATAGTTTCCTACTATTTGTGTGTGTGTGAATGTGTGTGTGTGTGTGTGTGTGTGTGTGTGTGTGTGTGTGTGTGTGTGTGTGTATCACATCACATAGCGATACTTGCCTCATCAACATAATAGTATATCCCAGGACAAGATGTGGTGTCGGAAACATGTGTTGTGAATGCCGTGGACTGTCAGAACAACAATAAGTGCTTGGAAAAGGCTACTGAAAGTCGAAAATTGTACAGATATAAGGAGACAACCCGTGTATTGTCAATGTTTTACAAATCTTTCAAGCAAGCACTAACGACAGCTCCATACTTTTCATTTTTAAAAGCGCAAAGTTCCGATGTAAAGCACACGGGGTTATTACCATAATGTCTGAATAAATCAAAACTATATTGCTCTCGATTATATCTTGTCAAGTTGTACAAATAGTTGAAGACAGCTCCATACTTTCACTTTTAGAAGCGTAAAATTTCCAGTGTAAGGCACGAGCAGTTGTGTTTGCGAAAACTGAATGCAAATGACGCAACGATAACAAATATCATACAAAGCTGTTTGTTTTTTAGCACTGGTCTCAAAAATGTATGTTTCACTGTTCATCACGGATAAGACAACGGCATAACCTGTGAAATAAAGTGCAGAAGAACAGTTGTGAATGGTTTGCTATTACAGTTTGAATGATCATGATTAATTTTTTGAATGTAAAAAACTATATATTTTACATTTAAAAATTTTAAAAATTTCCAGTATTGATTTATTTTTCTCTCCAGCTTTTAAAATCGAAACATTTAATATTCTAACTATTATATATATATATATATATATATATATATATATATATATATATATATATATATATATATATATATATATATATATATATATGGATGTTCGTCCATCACGAATGATGAGGACCATCATTCATTGCATCTTTTGATTTGATGAAGAACGAATGACTTGCTCTTTAGTTTGGATTATGGTGAGGAAGTGGTTGCGCAACTCCGTCGACATCACTCTCTCGTCTGCGTCCATCTGGTTCCATTGGCGAGCATGGCAAGACGACTGGAGACGGACACAGATGCAGTGGACGTTAGGCTGCCACAGGCCAGTTATCCCTGTATATATTTGGCTCTCAACAACAAATGGTAGCCTAGAGCCTCGTGCAAACGGCCCTTCCGTCAATTCCTTTGATTTTCAGTTTTAAGACAAGCGTAGCGACGAGCGTATGAGCTTATGACTACTGATAGGATCAACCATATATCAGTCGGATAGACAGACTGACCGCCAGAACAGACCACACACATACATGCGGCCAACGAGATTCTGCCCACAGAAGATATTGCTCGTCTAAATTGCGAACAAGTCTCCTGATTTACGGCTGAGCTTCATCAGTTCACATAGCATATGACTACTGGCAGGATCAACCAGATATCTATCGGACAGACGGACTATTCACGCACACGCAGGCCAAGAGTAGCATCGCTAAAGCGCGCCCTCCAGGTACAAGGCGATGCATGCAAACCAGTGGACGCCTACCGACGCGAGCTTTCAAGCTACGCCGGCAGGACTGACCGAAAAGCTATACCAGCTTACTGACTGCAGGCCCACTACTCATCGAGAGAGAGAGAGAGAGAGAGAGAGAGAGAGAGAGAGAGAGAGAGAGAGAGAGAGAGAGAGAGAGAACGCTTATCGAGACTTTGTCGAACGGTCGTACAAATTTGCTCTTTTGCCCGCTCAAACCACGACCCTAGGTGCACGATGCGGTTACATTCTCGAAACGCCTGCCTCGCAAGATGCGTTGGCTGTACAAATAACTGGGGTCATTGTACTAGTTAAGAATTCATAAGAATAGCAAGGGTAACTTTGGCAGAGAAGAATGAGACGTATGTTAAGTCAAAAAAAGGTTGAGGTAAGAATTCTAAAACAATGGCGGACCCTAGAAATAATGCAGAGTAGATCATGGAAATGTCGGTCGTAGTCACGAAAGGCACAGAGGAAAACGTGACTGGGAACTAAGAGACATAGAGAAACTTTGAAAGGGTATGTTGGAGGAATTTAGATTGGGGCTAAAGAGGTTAAATGATGGTTCATGGGAGGTCTGGGAACAGGGAATAAAGAGGTCAGGCTGGGAAATTGAGGGGTAGTTTAGTTGTGGCGGGGTTAGAGAGAGAACTCCGCCTTGTGCTTTCAGTGAGTGGAATTCTGGGGCTAAGGATTGGAGACTTAGCCAGGCTGTCAGCGGCGATAGTGTTTGGGCTATGTTCAAGATACTAGCTAGTTAGTCGGTGTCGGGCTGAGGAGGAAATCTCAGCCAAGATTACATCGTGCTAAAGTGTTCTCGGAGTGCGCTGTAACTGTGCAGATGCAATATATGTGGATATAGTTCTGAGCTGAAGTGTTCCTGATTAGTGTATCATCAATTGTGTTCCAATTAAAAGATTATGTGCGCCGCCTAGTTTTCGATGTTGATTTATCGTTGTTGATCAGTCGTCCAACACAACATTTACACAGACATCCTCTAGACACAATCAAGCCACTCTTTTATGTCATAACCACCTTGTCACACACACACACACACACACACACACATGTATTCACACACACACCCACACACACACACATACATACAAACACACACACACACATGTCAGAGTCTTGCTTTCAGCAATAACACAGGCTCGTAATCACCAACAAGTGTGATACAAACACGGTCACAGAATGACTTGACGTGACACGCTACAACTACAATTCAAACACTTTATTCACACATCACACTCCTCACAACTATTAAATGCATCGTACAATTACAATGACGATGCAATAATACATTCAATATATATATATATATATATATATATATATATATATATATATATATATATATATATATATATATATATATATATATATATATACAATATACACAACTCACAAACGCACAGTCTTCTATTATTCCCACAGGCGTTCTCTCTATTCGCGTTCATACACTCAAGCATACGAGCAGCATTCATTCCGTCTGTCTCGTCCAACGCTTCCAAGCCGTCTGCCCGATAACCACTGTGAGTCTCGCTAGTCGGGGTTGCGTCCCTGCGTGGACTGCATGATCCACGCATTCACCGACTGGCTATTCATGCCACTGTGTGGTTAGTGTCGCTCACAGGTGGACCCCTGGCCGTACTCGCCAGGCGCCGTTGACGACGACGCGGTAGAACTAATGGGGAGATTATGACATTCTCCCGCTCTCCTTTTCATGAAAGGGGAACTCTTTCATGTAGTCTATATACATATGGGTTTATTTAATAACTTGTCAGAATCGACCCATTTATTGTCATCTGACATGACACTTTTGTTTATATTTGAAACCTGTAAATAATTGTAAGTTATATACACACATTCTTTAATGTTGCTATGTAGCAACACTCATCAAGTACAATCCACTCGATGGGTTCCTACTTTAGTTGTAATATGACATAGCCAGTCCGGTAGCTATCAGCGAACATGCAACTACCTCCCGACAGTTAAACAAAAAGTGCAAAAACGACATGTCAGGCCACGAGCCATCTTCCTATAAGATGACTCCAACATTAGACCTCAACCACATTTGGTTGCAAAGTCTCATGAAGGTCTACAACTTCGGTAATTAATACCATGCACAGCTGACGTCATCTTGATGTGTCACCAACATGGCAACCTGAGAATGGCTTCTATACATGTTACACATTATTACTAATTTCAATTGTTTCCCTTGAAACAATACAAAATCAATGGGGGTTCATTTCAACATGCTGTCAAAGAAAATAAATTACATTAGAAAATCAATTTCTAAGCGTCATAGTTTGATGCTTATTGACAATTGCGAACTAAATTTCACTATTCGAACAAGTTAATCAAGTTATGATTCTCAGATCACATCTATCAAAATCCTTACATACAATTTGTATATGTAAAATTTCAGCTCACAAAGTTTATATAAATCGTAACTTCTTTGTGAGGATTACACTAGTCTGCTACTTTTCAGATAAATTTCACAATCACCGGAAATACACAGCTAGTGTGTTAAGTTGTAAATAACACAATGTTCTTCCGTCTGGATGTTATATACTGGAACGGAGTATACAGTTTTTAAGCACAGCTGCCTGATTAACTCTTTCTTTCACAATATGGAATAAATGTGTTCTGTAGAATCCATATGTCACAGTCTCTCTCTCACAGATTAAAATACGTCAGAACACTCTGCTTCGCAGGTACCACGGATATTTGCACAGTTCAAGTGAGTCTTGAAATCACGTAGCACTGTTCGTTACAATGTTTATAGTTATTTAAAATAACGTTACCTTTCGATCACATACAACACAAGTATTCGTCACAAATATTACTCTAATTATAAAATATATATATAGTATATTTACATTGGGACGTTGTCCCTATCACACTTTCTACACAACGTTACTGAAATACATTTCATAATTCGCCGTGTTGCTGAGCGTTATCTTACTCTGCAGATTTTTCATTCATCTGCTGTGTGCGCTCAGGCATCATTGGGCTTTTGGGTGTGTCGTAAGGACATCGGGAAAGAAGGTCAGCAAACGTATTTTGAGTGCCTGAGATATGCCTGACTTCAAAACTGAAATCTTGCAATAATAGTGACCATCTCGCTACCCTGTGGTTGGTAGGCTTCCCCGTGGTGATGATTTATAACGGACTGTTGTCTGTCTCTACTATGAAATGTGTTCCAAGAAGGAATCTGGATAGTTGTCTAACCGAAAACACAAGAGCCAACGCCTCTATTTCTGGCGTCGACCAAACTCACTCTCTGGTCTTTAGTTTACGACTTACGTAATACACTGGATGGAGAATTTGATTGTGTTCCTGCAAAAGGACTGCTTCAATCGCTACGAAGATCGCGTCTATTCTCAATCTGAAAATAGTACCCAATGTTGATAATTTAAGAATGGGGTTACTAGAAAAGTAAGACAACACTTTAGTAAATGCAGGTCTTAGGCATTCGCTGTGTAAAATGTTGTCATTCTGTCAAAGTGGCAAAGTTTGGTATAAACTGTCTGTAATAATTCAACAGACCTAGGACACTTCGCATTTCTTTCTTTGTTGTCGGAAGTGACAATTTTAGAATTCGTGACACGATGTTATCGTCAGTAGTGACAAAGCCATTACAGATTTTATAGCCCAAAAATGAAATTTCTTGGTAGGCAATGTCAACTTTCGATGGTTTGACTGTCAGTTCGTGCTGTCTGATGCGGTCAAATGTCTGTTTGTCCTGGGTTGTTAGAGAAAATTCTACTGTAGTCTTGTAACAGTTGTCTGCAACTGTCGGTCTCTGTCTGAGTCAAATTAGGATTTATTTTGATGTCGTGCAGATTGTTTGTCGTGTCAAGTGATGGGGTCGGTATTTCGTCGGTGTCGTCATCGTCTGTGTGGTCTACTATCGTTGTGCTTGCTGCAGTCTCGTCTTGGTCTTCGTCTCTGTTGTAGTACGGTTTTAACATGTTGATGAGAAATATTTTATGTTTGTCTTTCACTGCTATCTCATAGTCAACAGTCGAGATTTGTCTAAGTACTTTAAATGGTCCTTGCCATGAGTCTGTCAAAAGATGTCTGTCGCTTGGCAAAAGTAGTAGTACATCCTGTCCAGGTGTCAGTGTTATTGTCCTATTTCCTCTGTTTGCATACTGTCTGTAAATAGCACCAGATTGTTTCAGTGCTTCTTTAGCTAACACACAAGATTTCATTATCCTATCACGCAATGATGTTACATGTTCATATGATGATACTGGTTTATGTACAGTTATACTTTCAGTTAACATAGAATGGTACATAGATAATGGGCCGCGTGGTTTGTCTCCATATACAAGTTCAAATGGTGAGAAACCTGTACTGGAATGAGGTACTTCGCGATATGCAAATAGTATGGCAGGTAAATAAGTATCCCAGTCTTCAGGGTGTTCTTGGGTAACTTTTGGTAACATATGCTTGAGATCCCCATTCATCTTTTCTATAATTCCCGTCGAATGAGGGTGGTATGGGCTGTTAAAGCACTGCTTTACCCCTAACATTCTAGTAAAGGCTTGAGTGGCTGCAGCTATGAACTGACTCCCACGATCTGAGAGAATGGTATCAGGAAACCCTACTCTAGAAAAAATATGGAAGAAAACTTCGATACCATCCTTGGCAGTTATGTTCTTAAGTGGAATTTCATCCGGCCATCTACTGAAGAGGTCAGTTATCGTTATTATGAACTTATTCCCTTTTGATATTACGTGGTTAAGAGGACCTACAATATTAACAGAGATCTTTTCAAAAGGTCTACTTGTTAGATCTGTTATTTGTAGTTCAGCTTGCGTGTTTACCCTTTTTAACAAGCTTCTGGCAGATGTCACACGTTCTGCAATATTGCTTGGTATCACTGCAGAAGTTAGGCCAGTAGAACTGAGTAAGTAATCTCGATCTAGTCTTCGAATAAGCTATATGCCCTGCAAAGGGTATATCATGTGCTAGATATAATGCTTGTTGGTGTAGTACCGTGTAAGGATACCACCTTTCAGTGCAAAATGCCATCTAGCATTCTTTGTTAGTCTTGGCTTTTGGCCTATTAGATTAAAATACTTGTGCAAAGATAAATCAGCCTTTTGGGCTGTTATGAAATTCTCCCTCATGGTTTTAGGAGGTAATATAACTGGGCTTAACATTTTCAAAGCCTCAGTCTGATCAATTTGATCTTGCACTTTGGCAGCATATCTAGTTACTGCATTTACAATATCAACAACATGACATGGTGATGTTACATTTATATCCATACATTCATGTGATGACGACATTGAATGGCAAACATACATTCATTCACAGGTGATAATACATTTTCAACAGCATGTTCAGTTGAAGATGATATGGTATTATCAACAATACATTGGACAGAAGATGTTAAACTGTCATGTGGCATATCATTTACCTCAGGAAGGTTACCCACGATTATGTCGCAACATGGGTTGGATAATGCTGCGAATTTCACCTTTCCTGTGAGAAATGGGGTGTCAATATATGCCCATGCAAGTGGGTATTTCTCGATGTTACCTGAGAAAGTTCTGCATGTAACATGTGTGCCTGTATAATCTGAAGGTAAAATACAGTCTCTCTTTAAACCAATAAGAGTACATCCACTATCCCGTAAAACGGTGGCAGATTTGCCATTTACAAATCCTTGGTGGATGTTAAGTTTACCTCTGGAGTTTATTACCAAATTGGCTTCTTCATTGGCAATAGGTATTGAGTGGCCGCATGTTAATAGGCCATCTTCATGAAAACGATCACAGATGGTACATTTGTTAAGATGAAATACATCAATGGCCTGTGCTGAATTAACAGGATGATTTTCACATGTTTCTTCATCTGAGGAAGAGCTATCAAACATGGCTGCATTAACCTTTCTAGTCATTTGTTTACCTTTACACGCATGACGCCAGTGGGCCATATGCTTTGCAAAGGAAGCATTTGGTTAGTCGTTTATAGTTTTTTTTTCTCCTTATCTTGCTTATCTATATAGTTTTGCAAGTATGTAAGGTACCCAGGGTGTTTGTCACACATATCATTTTCGTTATGTGACAGATGGCAATATCTGCATTGGTAATACTTCTCAGCAGATTGCTTAAAGGGTTTCTTGTTACTATAGGGACCTGACTTCGTTCTGTCATATGTAGCGGCTGCTACAAAGTCTGTGTCAGTCAATCCACTAGTAAAACAATGTTTGTTGGCTGTGAAATAAGCCGAACCTCGTTTTTCTATATGTTGCACACTCTCGCACTCACATTCTTTCAGAAACTTAGAAAATGGTGGTGGTAATTTTATCTCGAAGAATGAGATTTTCAACTTATCAAAGGTGTTTACTTTGGCTGATGAAAGCTATTTGCTAAATACATCCTGTACTACTGAGATGTAGTCGGAGAAAGTTTGCGTTGGTTTTGGCGCTAATTTGCTAACCTGTTCTCTGTAGCCTGCTTCATCTAACAGGAAATGTGACATAATTTTGGACTTAATATATTGGTAATCTTTCCTAAGATCTTTGGGAATGGTCTCTATCACTTTGAGAGGTTCCCCGGAAAGACTTCACATATATATAATGTTCCATTCAGTCTCTGGGATCTGATAATGCTCAAGTATCGTTTCAAAGTTCTATGTAAATGCTGCAATGCAGTCGCCAGTGGTGAAATTTTTGACGATCCCTTGGTACTTTTTGTACTGATTCTCTTTTTCTAGTCTTTCTGACTTTCGAGAATCTTTCTCTGCTAATGTTTAAGCTTCTAGCTGTTTAATTTTCAGCTGCATTTCGAGTTCTTCCCTCTTACTTTGGGCTAAGATGTCAGCTTTTCTTATTTCGGCATCTGTTTCTGCCTGTTTAGTTTTGGCCGTTAACTCTAATTCTGTTCTTTTCAGCTCCCTTTAGGCAGCTCTCTCTTCCCGTTGGATATACTCTGCATACTTTGCCTCACTCCATTTTGTCAACTCATCACCAGTTAACTTTAATTTTAAACCAGATTCGATGAAATCATTCAATGTGGACATGATGAATTATATCAAATACAATGAATGTACAAAAAGAGTTAATTATGGTGTTAGTAAATAATTTGTACAGTATTTATCGAATACAGCTTGTGCCTAAGCCTACACACAAAAGTATATGTGAAAAAAAGATAATACTTAAGTGCCTTTGGAATTCTGGAGCACGATAGAGAACTGTACCAGAGAATGGCTGCCTGAACGTTACTACCAGGAAAAATTAACTTCACTTGCTAACGGTTTCGGATGACACAAAAACCTGTTGCTTTTGGAAGAAGAAAATATTAGAACATGTATGTTTATGTGGTGTATGCGTTGTCAACTAAGTTTTGTAGGTTTGTGTGCTGTCAAGTATGTTTGTTAGTCGTATTGTCGTCCGTTCAACACATTCAATAACTTGCTTTTCATGTTACTTTCTTTCCAAAACTTTCCGCTTACACACACGATCAATCCTATTTTACAACTAAATCAAAGATGGATGATACGTTCACACTTACGGTTCAAATAATGTAACAAGGACGATGCACTCACGTTTACATTTATGGTTCAAATAATCCACGAAGGACGATGCACCCACGTTCACACTTGTCAGAGTCTTGCTTTCAGCAATAACACAGGCTCGTAATCACCAACAAGTGATACAAACATGGTCACAGAATGACTTGACGTGACACGCTACAACTACAATTCAAACACTTTATTCACAAATCTCACTCATCACAACCATTACATGCATCGTACAATTACAATGACGATGCAATAATACATTCAATATATATATATATATATATATATATATATATATATATATATATATATATATATATATATATATATATATATATATACATATACAATATACACAACTCACAAGCGCACAGTCTTCTATTATTTCCACAGGCGTTCTCTCTATTCGCGTTCATACACTCAAGAATACGAGCAGCATTCATTCCGTCTGTCTCGTCCAACGCTCCCAAGCCGTCTGCCCGATAACCACTGTGAGTCTCGCTAGTCGGGGTTGCGTCCCTGCGTGGACTGCATGATCCACGCATTCACCGACTGGCTATTCATGCCACAGTGTGGTTAGTGTCGCTCACAGGTGGACCCCTGGCCGTACTCGCCATGCGTCGTTGACGAAGACGCGATAGAACTAATGGGGAGATTATGACAACACACACACACACTTCAAAGCAAGAAAGTTACGCCACATCAATACGTTTATATTGTCAAACTCTTTCTTAATTTTGTTCTTCTTAAACGTTTACTATTTTAATGTTTTATAAAGTATTATATACTGAGAGAGGCAAACCAATATAAGAACAAACATCTTTCTGGTATACAATAGTTTGTGGCGACTCTCCATGTTGATGATGACACAGCAATGTCTTTAAAATGTGAATAATTCAACATGAGTGACGGTTAAATAGTGTTATTCTCGCGCCAGCACAGCACTGTCTTTAAATCGTGAATAATTCAACAGGGGTGAAATTGTTCTGCACGAAAAGTAATAAGCGAGCACTGTTAAATTAGAACTATTTGGTAACGATACAGTTATTTTCTTTGTCACACAATCCTGTTTCGCAAATAAAATCAGTGGTGAAGGTGACCACCAGGTTGCCAGTCCACCAAGTCAGCACCTGAACAATGGTGACCAGCCCGTTGTCAGTTCTCCAAGTCAACACTAGGAAACACATATTTACCGCCGGTGAAATATTTGTTGTAACACGCACTGCTTTCACAGAATGACTGCTCACAAAAGACGGCGTCTATTTCTACACTGTCTGTATAGTGCACACGACACCACAGAGCTGACATTTTGTTTTGAAGACAACGCTTCGCATAAACCCACTAGCCAACGACACGCATGCGCAGACATCCTGGTGTTATGTGCAAAAGTCCTTAAATTGACAGCATTAAATGCCAGACCGGGTTGTGAAGAAGTTATGAGTTGACTTTTGTACACGCACCACAGTGCTGACGTGGCCGTCGCGTGTTTTAAAAGATACGATTCCCTAGCCGCCCGGTCACAATCATCCGACCGACCAAGCGACCGAACGACCTTTCGCTTTCCCTTTCGTCTGTCCACACAAAAGACGCCATGCAAAAGCACCACAATTAAAATATCTCCCTTTAGTCATGAAAAACCGGCAACAATTATCGCCGCGTTAGTATCTACCATCGACAATATTATCTCCTTTAAGCGAGGAAACTATTGAGCTCCCTTCAGTAACGAAAACCATCCATAATTACCCCCCCCCCCCCCTTTTTAGTATCTACAATCGGCAATGATTATCTCCCTATAGTGAAGGGAAAACACAATTTATCTCCCCTTCGTAACGAAAACCGGAAGTGATTATCTGCTATTTTTATGTGTTCGTGTGTCGAGTAAGACCATAGTCTACTCTTGCAAAAGATAGGTGCTGAAGACGGAGGCAGCCAGCCAGGAGGCGCACCACAGAAATCAGGCTGCCAAGCAATAACGCCGTGAATTATGTCGACAACTGCTACATGTTATGGTGCTCGCCCTGCTCTGGTCCCACAGACAGGTGCAGTGCCGGGCCTTATGCCTCGTAAGGGTCTAACCACAAATAATGGAGGTCCTTCTCAGATGTCCAGCGGAGCCAGAGGGCCTGACAATAGACCGTCTGGCCGTACTAAACAAAGACTTAAAATAATGCACTGGAATGCAGAGGGTATCACCAAAAAAAGAATAGAACTAGAAAACATCTTGGCCAATGAAAATGTAAGTGTATGCTGCTT
This sequence comes from Cepaea hortensis, assembly GCA_963921405.1. Taxonomy (NCBI): domain Eukaryota; kingdom Metazoa; phylum Mollusca; class Gastropoda; order Stylommatophora; family Helicidae; genus Cepaea; species Cepaea hortensis. Next base: position 64,754,562 of record OY992893.1, read on the forward strand.
GCAAGAAACTCACCTGAACGAAAATATAGCCTTCAAAATCAGAGGCTACCAGTGTTACCGATCTGACCGAAAGGACAGGCGAAAGGGTGGGATAGTGACGCTTGTCAAAAACAACATTCCTGCTTCCCAAATTGAAGTTCACATGAAAGGGGCTGAGTATCAGGCACTTAAACTTAAGACAGACAATACAGACTTTCACCTGATCAATTACTACTGTCCAAATGACCGCCCACAGGCACTGGACACACTACCATTAAAAGGAAAAATGATTGTGTGTGGAGACTTCAACAGCCATTCGCAGAGCTGGGGCTATGATCACATGGACCAGAGAGGAGAGAGATTGGAAGATTGGCAGGATGAGAATAGATTCATCCTGATTAACAAGCCGTCTGACCCACATACCTTCTACTCGAGATCATGGCACTCTACAACTACACCTGACCTGGCGTTTCATTCACCAGACCTGGAGTGGAACATTACACGAATTGTTGGGAAACAACTTGGTGGCAGTGACCATCGGCCAGTCTTTCTAACTGTAGAAAATGAGCTTGTAAGTGAAAGCAGCACCCTCTCGAAGTGGAACTATAAGAAAGCAGACTGGGCAATGTACAAGCATCGCACCAACATACTGGTTAGAAACCTCAACACTGAGAAGGACATAAATAAAGTAGTTGAAGAGTTTGGGAAATGCATACTACAGGCAGCACGAGAAACAATACCAAGAGGAGCCCGTAAACATTATAAACCCTACTGGAATAGTGAACTGGAACAGTTGCATAATGATGTGGATGTAAGTAGAATACAAGCAGAGGCCAATCCCAGCCAAGAGCACCACAATAAATATCAGCACGCAAAAGCCAAATTTCAAAGGGCCCAACTGCAGGCTAGACGGAAAAGCTGGCAGGAGAAAACAGAGTCACTGAACTTTGAAAGAGACGCAAGGAAGTTATGGAGGCTAATAAAACAGCTTAACGATGAGGGCACAGGGAGAAACTCAAAAATTGCGCTACATAAAGACGGAAACATCTTAACAGGAAAGCAAGCAGCTGACCATTTTGCGGACTCATTCGCACAAGATATCAATATTGAAATTAGTCCAGAGAAACAACAGGAGATTCGAGAGAAATGGCAAAATACAAGACAGAAGGAAATTGTACATGAGGTTATGAAGACACCTATCACATTCAGTGAACTGGAGCTAGCCATATCAAAACTGAAAATGAGAAAATCACCAGGAGCTGATGGTATCTCCAATGAAATGATCAGGAACCTAGGAACAGAGGCCAAAGCAAAGCTGCTACAGATCTTTAATAATACATGGACCTTAGGCAGTGTTCCACAAGTCTGGAGAGAAGCAATCATGATACCCCTCCTAAAATCTGGGAAAGACAGTTCCATTGCATCCAGCTACAGCCTCACCAGTTGTCTCTACGGAAGATCAGACAACCTACCTCTCTCAAGAAGTTGAGGATGCATTCCAAGAGAAGAAGCTGGTACTTGCGGCTTGGATAGATCTGAAGAAAGCCTTTGACAAAGTCTGGAAAGAGGGTCTGATGAAGAAACTGAGAAACTGTAAAGTCAATGGAAGAATGTACAAATGGGTGAAAGCATACTTGCACAACAGAAGAGCCGAGTACAGATAGACGGTCTCAAGAGCAAGAAAGTACTACTGCGTCACGGTATTCCCCAGGGCGGAGTCCTGTCCCCAACACTTTTTCTAATCTTCATCAATGATCTTGTTGCTAATCTACCCGATGGAATTAAAGCGGCAATGTACGCTGATGACCTGGTTTTGTGGAGCGCAAATGAACATGCATCAGTGGCCACCATATTGCTACAGAGAGCTGTAGATACATTTGTTGCATGAGCGGATAGATGGTGTATCAGCATAAACACTGACAAGTGCAGCACCACTCTATTTACCCTTTCTCCGAAACAAAAGGCAGGGAGCATTCAGATAAATGGAACACTCCTAAGAGAAGACAAGGAACCAACATACCTTGGTGTAACATTCGACGACAGGCTGACATGGAGAAAACACATAAAAAAAGCAGTAGCAAAAGCCAGAAGGAAAATTGCCATCCTGAGAAAGCTAACTGGAACCACTTGGGGAGCCAGTGGGAAAATACTTAAATACTTAACAAAGTTTATCAACAGAGCATACGACCACACTTGGAATACGGGTCAACTGCGTGGTGTTCAGCATCCAAAACTACATTGCAGGAGCTGGACAAGGTGCAAAATCAAGCTCTTAGAGTCATCACAGGAGGGATGAGATTAACCCCTATAGTAGCAATGGAGAAAATGGGGAGGACACAAGCTTTAAGAGAACGCAGAGATACAAAAACACTCATACAAGCAGAAAAGTTCATCAGCTTGCCAGGCCACCCTATGAAGAACCGATTTGAAAACCTAGCTATGGGGCGGTTGAAAATAAGTAGTTTCATCCACCAAGCCAAACAACTCTGCAGAGAAACCATCGATCTTCCCACAGTTGGTATCCCCCTGACAACCATTCCAGAGCGAACCCCGTGGAAAGATGAACATAGAATATCGCTACAAATCTAGTCAAAAGTGAGAGGAATATTTGACAAGGCAGAACAGAACAGTGTACAGCGCAGAACAGCCACTCTCAGATTCCTTGATGACGAATACCCACAGGACCTATGGATCCGAGTTTACACAGATGGGTCAGCACAAAATGCTGTTCGAAATGGAGGAGCGGGAGTGTACATAGAATACCCAAATAATACTAGAGACACGGCCAGAATTCCAACAGGACAGTACTGCCATAACTATGATGCTGAAATTGAGGCAATCAAGATAGCCACAGAGAAATTACAAAATACCAGCCATGGTACACAACCTGTAGTGATATTGACAGATGCAAAATCCGTAATAGAGGCGCTCCTGTCTAGGAAATTGCCAGTTTTAAGGACACTACTTTCTGAACTTAGCAGTCAGCGTAAGATCACCATACAGTGGATACCATCCCACTGTGGATTCCCCGGAAACGACAAAGCTGATCGATTGGCTAAGGAAGGAGCAAAAGAAGAACAACCTGATGTGCCTATTACATACCACCAAAAGAAAAGAATGATCAAATCAGTCAGAAGGCCACCAAACCTTACTCAAGACGACTACCACGTTATGGACAGACCAGAACAGGTAATTCTTCTGCGCCTCAGAACAGGACACAATAGATTACGCAACCACATGTATACAAAATTCAAGATTGGTGACTCAGCCATGTGCACATGTGGTTTGGCGTTGCAGACAGCAGAGCACATACTCCAGGATTGCCCAAACTACAACATATCCAGGCGAACCTTCTGGCCTAGAGAGACAACAGTGGAAGATAAACTCTATGGACCGCTGAATGAACTAAAAAAGACTGTTGGATTCATACAAGAGACAACATTGCAGTTATAGGCTTATTTCAGGCGAAAGAAGAAGAAGAAAATCTGCTATTTGCACGCGAAATTTGAAAAAAATATGTGGCTTCGATTTGGGTATCTCCCGCTTGATGTCGCGTGATGCAAAGAAGTAGGATTAAGAAAGATGTGAGACCGGGATGTCTAAAGTCTCCAGATTTATTTTCCCTGTACAGTGAAAATATTTTCAGAAGTCTAGAAGATATGAAAGGAATTATGATTGGGTGAAGAAACTTCAATAATATTAGATATTCAGATGATGCAGTGTTAATTGCAGACAATGAGAAAGATCTGCAACATTTAGTGTTGCGGTTGTTGCACACAGTGAACAACTAGGGTTAGAATTGAATTATAAAAAGACACAGATTATGGTCGTCAATAGGACGAGGGAAATACTACAATGTGTTGTTTGTCCATAAAGAATGATGATGACCATTCATTTCATCCAGTGGGGTTGAAAGTATGGAGCCGTGAGTTCTAAGATGGCTGATAAGGCCTATTTTGGCTCGAAATGTTCTTTGCCAATGTGGACAAAGAATGCTTGACGTTTCTGGAGGAGGATTTTCTGCAGTGGTTTTTCTGTTCTGCCTTTTCTTCACAGCTCTTGCAGTCCTGGTTGCCTCACAAGTGACTGCACCATTGCGTAATGATGCACGCCACGAATTTCGGTCTCTGGCTGCAGTCTCCCAGGTGTCATGATGAATTCCAAAAGCATTCAGTGAGATTTTCAGAGTCTTTAAAGCGTTTCCTCTGGCCGACTTGGAAACGTTTACCACAACGCAACTCGCCGTAAAAAAATTCGTTTAGGGAGTCTGTGAGCCACAATGTAATATACAAGTAAATGGGAATGTTCTTCAACAGGTGATTCGGTACAATTTTCTCGGAGATGCCTTGAAGAGATTAAAACAAGAATTGCCGTGGCGAAGGTAGCCTTTTGCAAGGTGAAAAACATACTAACCAATAAAAAGATGTCAATTGCAACGAGAAAAAGAGTGTTGAAGTGCTACATAGAACCAGTACTTCTGTATGGATGAGAAGTGTGGATAAGAGCAGATAAACTTAAAAACATCTGATGGCTATGGAAATGTGGTTTCTGAGAAAAATGCAAAGAATACCATGGACAGACAGAAAAACCAATGACCAAGTCCTACAAGAAACAAATGACAATCGTAAACTGATTAGAGAAATTAGATGTAGACAGTCAAAATTTTGGGGGCATTTTATGAGAAGAAATAAATTGGAGAACTTGGTGACAACTGGCAAGATGGAGGGGAGGAGACCACGAGTAAGAAAGATAAGTAAATATCTAGATGTCTTGGCCGCGTGGTATGGTCGAGACAAAAACACTGATCTGATCTACAACTCTGGTGATCGAGTGAAACGGCGAATCATAACCGCCCACGCTTACCGGCATGGCACGTGATGGATGTATTATTTTCTTACTCTCTGTTGTGCAGCTATCATCTGATGTTATACGTGCCCCTAAATATTTTAAAAAGTATTTAAAATTGTCCCTTAGGTTAAGAATTTTACCTTCTATTTCCATTTCACATTTTGGAGTCACTTTTTTTTCTGTGTTATCACTAGTGTTACTGTTTTCTTGATATTCAATGAGAGTAATTTCTTTACACTCTTTCTTACTAAAATGTCCAACAATTGTTGTAGATCGTTTGCATTACCCGCCACTGTGTCACCTATATAGCGTATATTGTTTATATAATAACCTCCGATTAGTATTCTCGGCTTCTCTTTGATCTCTCTCATTATTACTTCACTTTAGAGGGAGAAGAGATCCGGTGACAACACACATCACTGTCATACTCTTATATTTATTTGTTTATAATTGCCCTCTTTATGTCCCACTTTAATTGCTGCTATTTTGTTCAAGTAAATATTTTTTTTTTAAATAATTCTGAGATCTTTCTTATCAATGCTGATACCTTACAATATTTTAATTAGTTCACCATGTTTTACTTTATCAAATGCCTTGGTATAATCAATGACGCACAAATATATGTCTTTCTGTATCTTTATTCATCTTTCTAATAGTGTTCGTATTGTATATATTGCATTGTTTGCATCCTTTCCTTCCACAAATCCATACTTTTTATTTAATAGTTGCATATCATTTACAGGACGTTGCAGTCAAACCAGCATTTGACTACCGTTGTTGATGTCTTGGCAAGTTTTACGTTCAGTAGTTTGCCATTGCTTCCTGAACGACCGGCTCCCATACCAACACGTTAAAACCAGCGCGACACGATCTGCTGCCAAATCAGTCACCACTATGCTTCGAACACTGGTAAGCGGCATTACTAATCAAGTCCGCAACGCCATCGCCACGGAGCCCGGAGAATCCATACTGCTCTTCACCAATTTCCATTTTTATTTTCTTTCTTGTTCTTCTCATTATAATTCTGAGTTGAATAAGGTATCTTGGAGATATAGTTTCTTTTTTTATTAGAAGAATGCTGAAAATGTACTGTACAGCTAAAATGAGAAATTTCAAATGAGCAATCTGCTTAGTGACATGGTTTATGGGGCTAACTGTACGAAATTCTTTGCATTCAGTTGTGTCTGGTCTTGTTTGGTATAGCTATAAATACACATTTAAGCACATCACTCGGTAGATATCAATGCTGTAAATAGCATTCAACATGTTGGTTAATATACCTACTCCAATTTCCCCCAGTACCTCTAATTCTTCTATTGTGATTCCATCTGGTTGAAGTCGGGTCTTAGTCAGATATGACTGACCTACCGTAACGACAGCAGAAGGTGCTGCCTGCTTTCTGTTAGCGCCGAATGTTGGGCGGCGCTTACCAAACCCTACACCCCACATTGTCCAACGGCTTCGGGCGGAAGAGCGCAATTGTGAGGGTACTAGCCTTATCCTGGTGCGAGGAAATGCAACCTGAAGACAAAATAAGTCATGGCAGGGCAAATCAGGCCCCAAGCCTTGGATGGCAGCTGGGCTAGGATCGAAGCTCCGACAGGCGGACAGTTAGAGCATTGCATTGCTGATCCGGCAGCTTTTGTAGCTTGTCTTGTTCCAGATGTATTGCTGTTATCTTTCCTCTGGAGTGAACTAGACAGGCCGAGAGAGGGATCATGCCGCATGGGCAACACATGGTCTCTATATTGTAGCAAAGGCTTTGTGCTATGGAGAGGTAAAACTCCATCCCTTGTCTTAACTGGTCTCGGAATTAAAGCGAGAGGTAGCAGTTACGGGTTATAAGTCCTTGTCAACTGTCGTAGACATGGGGCGCCACTGGTTGCCTCTGACTGATCAGCTACCGCCTGCCTCAAGCTGGGCAGCCCCGGGCTTATTGGGTGCTGATCCGCCTCAGCATGCCTGCTTCAATGAGTGCTTGGGGCTAGGACGAAATCTGAATCACAGGCTGTAAAACCAATGCACAAGGTATTACTAAAAAGAAAGATAGAAGCCTCAAGCTACGGCTTGCGACCCGAAACATAAGAACCACGAGTCCAGGATTTTCCACTGACCTGACGAATATGGACGATGTGAGAAAAACGGCTGTGATTGATGTCGAACTCAATCGTCTTAATACTGATATTGCTGGCCGGCAGGAGACTTGCCTCGTTGAGGAAGGGTCACTCAGGGAAAACAATTACACCTTTTTTGTGGAAAGGTAGAGAGTAGGCAGAAAAAAGGCAACATGGTGTGGGCTTTGCAGTGAAGACATCGCTACTGGGAGTGATTGAAATTCCAGCTGGAGGTAATGAAAGACTGTAATCCTTGCACTTGGCAACCTCTTGTGATTTTGCCACCATTATCACTGCATAAGCACCGACACTTACTTCCCCTGATGATATGACGGATTCGTTTTATGAGCAGCTAGACTCTCTGATCAAGGCAGTTCCAAAATCCAACTACATTTTATGCTCTGTGATTTCAATGCTCGTGTGGGCAACGACTCGAGTTCATGGCCAGTGTGCCTTTGAAAATACAACATCGGTCGCATGAATGAAAATGAGCAAAGGCTGCTGGAGCATTGCACCAGAAATAACCTATGTATTACAAATTCCGTTTTTAAAACAACAGACCTGCATAAGGTCACATGGAGAGATCCGGCCATTGGCATCAGCTGGACTTCATCATCACACGGAGACAACATCTGAACCAAACATCATTAACTCGAAGTTACCACAGTGCTGACTATGATACGGATCATTCTTTGGTTGTTGCAAGGGTTAGACTGAGACCAAAGAGAATCTATACAGCTAAACACAAATCTAGCCCCAGGATTAATATTATTAATACCCACGATCCTGATTCCATCTGGTTGCAGTCGGGTCTTAGTCAGATATGACTGACCTACCGTAACGACAGCAGAAGGTGCTGCCTGCTTTCTGTTAGCGCCGAATGTTGGGCGACGCTTACCAAACCCTACACCCCACATTGTCCAACGGCTTCGGGCGGAAGAGCGCAATTGTGAGGGTACTAGCCTTATCCTGGTGCGAGGAAATGCAACCTGAAGGTTTGCTTTGAGTTACAACAGGACCTTGAAGACGTTGCACTGATACATCAGAAAATTGTGCAGAAAGTGAAAAGTGGGATAAACTCAAGGAAACTCTTTATAAAACAGCGATAGGCGTTTACGGCACTGTCGATCATAAGATGCAGGACTGGTCTGCGGCAAACAGCCAGACATTGCAGACCTTGATTGATAAAAAGAAGATAGCTAAGGAAAGAACAACGCGTAACATTCTCAGTGAGCTGAAGGTAGCTAGGAAGTATGTGCAAAAGGCTGTCAGGCAGTGTACAAATGACTATTGGATCAAATTATGTGAGTCCATTCAAAATGCAAGTGATAAGGGAAACATCAGAAGCATGTATAAAGGGAAAAAGAAAGCTTGTGGTCCAATGATCAAAAGAAGTGCACCACTGAAAACCTTGACTGGATAAATCATCACTGATATGAAATAGAAGATGGATAGATGGGTAGAGCACTATTTGGAGCTTTACTCAAGTGAGACCAAACTAGCGGTTGATGCCCTCAACGCCATAGAGGACCTACCAACTATTGAGCACAAGGAGACACTTCCCACCGTAACAAAAGTTAAGTGTGCTATAAATGAACGTGCATCTGGCAAGGCCCCGGGTAAGTAAGTGATTTCAATAGAGATTATCAGGATTAGGCAAGACACACTCACTCTACAGATCCACCTTTCAAGTGCTCTTTCTAATTCTTTTTGTAAGTTGGTCCTCGTTTATCTAAGGTTGTTCTCGATACCACCACATCATTGTTTACATGGAAATTATACGACAACATTTAAAAAAACAAATCCTAGCATTAAGCGAAATTTTCTAACTGCAACCAATAAATTATTAGACAGACAGGCAGACAGACAGGCAGACAGACAGACAGACAGGGAGGGAGGGAGGGATAGACGGAGGGAGAGACGGAGGGAGAGACGGACGGACGGGTAGACAGACAGACAGACAGACAGACAGACAGACAGGTAGGTAAGTAGACAGACAGACAGACAGACAGACAGACAGACAGACAGACAGACAGACAGACAGACAGATAGATAGATAGATAGCTAGATAGATAGATAGATAGATAGATAGATAGATAGATAGATAGATAGATAGATAGATAGATCCCCGCCAGGAACTGGGCGAAGCCGAGCCGGGTCAGCTAGTGTGTACATATATATATATATATATATATATATATATATATATATTTCACACTGGACAGTGGGGAGCATTTTGTGTGATATTCGCTGGCACGGGAATGGAGCATTATGGGGACGACCCGTTACCGTGAAGTTGAACCTCGACTAACTAACTAACTATAGAATGTCGAGGTAGAAAAGATCTGGATAAATGTAGCACTGTGACAAAAGTGGCAAAAGCCAATACAAGCAGAACAACCCAGCTTGACTATACACTGCTTTTAGTACGAGACATTCACAACAAAACTGGCTTCTTCGAAACACGAGCAGTCAGCAAAACGTGAGTGGCCAGAGTTATGTGAAAGGGTCAGCAAAGACAAATCACTAAAACTATTCTGGCGGCTTCACGGGAATATGAATGGTGTATAGGCGTATACCTAGGGTTGCTAGACGTCCGCAAAATAAAGGACATGTCCTCCTTTATAACCTAATATTCTACGTCCGGCAGGCAAAGCTAAAAACGTTTCTTATATTTTATGTTATAATGTTTTATGTCTTGTTGTTACAACTTACAATGTATCTACACTCTACCGGGGGTTTTGTTTTCGCATATCTTTTACAGGACATCGCTTTCAACTTCAGCATCTTTCAGCTGATTGTTGATTTCGTGGCAAGATTACGCTCAGTAGTTTGCCATTGCTTTCTGAGCGACCAGCTCACATACCCCATATGTTACCTAAGTGGAAAGAACTGCTACCGATTCTCGCGCACGCCACGCTACTCACGAGAGTATACGGGATTACGGAGAAAGTCGTGTAAACCCTAGACCAGGAAGACGGGCACCGTATGTTTACATTGTTAAAATGTACAAAGTCTTACTCGACTCTGTAAAGGGTATTCCTACAAAAGTACAATGTGAACCTGTCGCTTTAAAAAAAAAAAAGTGCGACAGGTAAGACTCTTCACATTGCACTTTGTGGGAATGATGCCCTTTACAGAGTCGAGTAAGACGTTGTACCTTACTTGTGAACAGTTTGTGGGGATGATGCCCTTTACAATCCTTACAATTGCCCTTGGCAATCTTGACTCTCAGCCATAAGCAGATAGAAAGGATGGAAAGGATACAGAATGAAGCTATGCGCATTATTCTTGGATGTACAAGAGATACAGCATGCAGGGCGATGCGCTACCTTCTTGATTTTCCAACCATTGAAGAGAGAATACAAGTCTGCAGAGCTCGCGCCTACCTCAGAATTAACGCAAACACACAACATCCACTGCATAGTGAAATTAGGAAGGTGAAGGGCAGCAGGTTAAAAAGAGGACGGTCGTGGATGGGTCAAGCCGAAGACATTCTTCAACAGGTGTGTTCACTTGAGGACTTAGAACCTGGCGAGGAGTGGGTGCAAGTGCCAACAGACTTCTGCACATCCTTTTCAGTTTGCATCCAACTAGATAGAAAATGCAGACAAGAAAATCCGGCTGCTGTTGAGGCTGAAGTACAAGCGTTGATTTTCGAGAATTCGCTAGACGGTGACGCGGTCATCTACACAGATGGGTCGGTCGTCCGACATGTGAGAAGCTCATGGGCCTTTACAGCTCGGGCCGGAGGGAGAATTGTGAAGGAGGACTCTGGTGCTTTCACTGAAACCACAAGTAGCCTGACCATGGAAGTCATGGCAGTAAGTAAAGCAATAACATGGCTCGAGACACAGACATTCACTAGGGCTTGTTTCCTTAGCGACTCAATGAACATGATCAAGAGGATAGAGGAGGGGTCGATCCGAAGAGAATGGTTGCTGCCTCTGAAGCGGTCTCGGCCCGCAAAGATTAGTTTCATCTTCGTGCCAGGGCATGCGGGAGTACAAGGAAATGAGCGGGCTGACAAGCTCGCAGGTGAGGCTACTGTGGAGGGCGGACGCGCGATGGACCAGGCTGACATTCTGAATACTCTACGTGAAGTGAGACTTTTGCGAGAACCAAGTGATGACTGTGAATCTACAACAATGGCCAGACTGCGAGAGCAGCAAATTAAAAGAGGGGTGGCCAAACAAGAACACTACGCAGGAAGCCAAAGAAGATTAATAAACCAACACAGAACTGGCGTCGTTAGCCGCTACACGCTGCGGGATTTGCTGAGGAGGGGATCCGAGCACTTATGGACTGAATGGTTCGATGTGCAACGATGATGATCTGTCGACTAACTAACTAACTATGCCCTTTACAGAGTCGAGTAAGACGTTGTACCTTACTTGTGAACAGTTTGTGGGAATGATGCCCTTTACAGAGTCGAGTAAGACGTTGTACCTTACTTGTGAACAGTTTTATGCATATGTGATTTCTAACGAGGATCTTCTACGATATTTGTACAATGGGCTATTTAAATAATGTTGTTTAGCATTTTGAAAAAGGCCTCCATTGAATTTATACTTATTATTTTTTATTTTTTAAAACATGATTGTTTCTTGGTCGATTCATTAAGATCAAGCCATCCTTACTCGCACACTTGTGAGACTAGCTGAATTGGTCCTCACCAATAATTGCTTTGAGTTCAATGGCCACTACTTTGAACAAATCAGCAGTGTCGCCATGGGCACTAAAATGGGACCCAGCTACGCATGTTTATTTATGGGACTTCTGGAACACCAGATTGAACTCAGCTATGATGGTCTTCGCCCTTCTTTTTACCGAC
>OY992893.1:64771336-64976836 GCA_963921405.1 Cepaea hortensis
CGTGCTGCTACTTATACGGTGCCTTTTCCGGTTCACGTTTTTCATTGCCAATGGCTATATTAAATCTTGGATCGTACAATTGTGGAACAAACAATCCTGTTGCGGTTTTCAGGCTTTAATTGTCGACGGGAAATATCTACAGAATGTTACGTTTGTGAAAATAAAGTATAGCACAGTCGCCTCCCCACGGTTACTTCACCTGTGGGCACATTCGAATGCCATCGCAATAACTGTCTGACATGCCCATACGTTGTTCAGACACCGGAGATTGCATTCCCCCTAGGCACCTTCTCCTTGAAAGATTCTTTCACTTGTACATCCCGCAATATGATATATGTCATCATCTGCAAACCCTGTGACATGAAATACATTGGTCAAACGGACCATTTTAAAGAACACCTCAGAGACATCAATCAGGGCGCTGACAAACCTGTCCCCAACCATTTCAATTCCTCCGACCATAATGGAGTCGACGATGTATGTGTCACCGCATTGAAACCCTGCTACTCCAACATCTCCGTTAGGCTCAAAATTGAATGCCAGCTAATCAACAATCTGGGATGCGTCCATCCAGCAGGTATCAATACTGTTGTGGACGCTACTGTATAACTGTGCCATCTTCTCCAACTGTCTACACTGTCTATTACTATACTGTCCCCCCCCCCCCAATATTCATACCTAACTGTCTTCACACCCCTATATTTTCATATCAGACTGTTCGCATATTTTTGGCGACGTAAATCGTATCTGGCAACCCACTATACTTAAACTCTGCAGCCAAAGAGCGCCTTCGCATCTGGCAAATCCGCCTTTTCTGTTCCCACGTGGATACGTACTGGTTGTGCTTTTTTGTTTTGTGCTTTTTTATATTTCGTTGTCCTATCTATCCGTATTGTCCTGTCCTTGACAAACATTCTGAGAATCGAAACGTCGGCCGTCATGTGTGTCGTATTGTACGCGTTTGTGTGAATTTTATTTTATTATTCATTTTATATATTTAATGAGTTCTTCTGATTTCGGATTTTCACCTGTATTTCGGGATACGATGGATCTCCTTGTAAGGTATGTGCAACGTGTTGATGTTTAGTACGTTTCTTCTCGCAGGAGCTTAATATACCTATTTGTTTCCAATTCGCTAAGAGTAAGATACACTTATTGGCAGCTATTGTAATAAAATTGTACTGACTGTGGGTTTAATCTGGAACGATTCAAATGAAACATTCAACATGTCCTCCTTTGTCCTCTTTTTTAAATTTATCTTATTATGTCCTCCTTTTGGTCCTTAGTATCTGGCAACCCTACGTATACCTGACTTCCAGGGTGCAGATCTTATCTGACAGAGGACAAATCTTTATTCGTTCACTGTCTAGAGCAGAGACCCAAAACAGATACGAAAGCGGACAACGTTGCCGTAATGGCATCACATAAGTGTAGGATAAAAGCAATGGAGAAAGAAGATGATCTATTGACAGTGAACAAGGTGAAGGCTTCGTTGTGACGGCTAAAGACGGTGCATCCGGTCGAGACGGCAAACGATATGGAAACCGCAAATGTTCCGAGAAGGAGTTAGTGGAACTGACAAGTAATTACAATAGCATTAAGAGTTATATAATCGAAGATGAATAAATATACCGTGATCTTATACCTCTGACGAAGCCTATCAAAGCCGACACGAACATTCAGGTTTATCAGGTAATCGACATGCAGAATACAATAGACAAGCTCGTGGAGAAGATAATTAAGGTGTATTGGACATTCAGTGCTAGACCCATCTTTTTATATACCAACTGGCTCTCGAGGGGTGATGTCGTCAGTACCACGTCGACCGCCTTCACTTCCCAAGGCGTATCCTGGTAACCATTCTGAGCTCTGTCGATCTGAGAATGTAAAACATCTGCCAATATGCGAAATAGCAGCCACGATCAAAGAGCCAGCAGGTATGTATGAGTATTTATAGCCACTACGCTATGGCAGCTCCGCGTGCTCATTAAGGGTGGTGTTCATTTCCTCCTGTAATTTCTGGTAAATATTTATGGAGTGTTTCCTCCAGAGGTCAAGGCCCTGACAACTTTGAAGCGTGAGAATGTAGATATATACACAGACAGCTGGGATAGTTGGCATCAGACGTGAACATGTGACCTCTTGGCACGCTCACATGGCAGAATTGTCAAGGAAACCAGCTGTGTTTTCGCTACAACCACAAGTAGGTAACAGTGGCATTCCCCTGGATTGAACTGAAAACCTACACTCATGACTGCATACTAAGCCATTCATTGAACATAATCCGGAAAGCTGCAGGAGATTTCTTTCGCAGGTATTTGATTGAATTCCTGTAGAGATCCAGAGTTGGTAAATTCGCGTTTATCTTCATATCAATACACACATGTGTTGTAGGCAAAGATAGGGTGGACAGTCTGGCTGGCACTCTTACAATATCAGAGAGTCAACCAATGGATCAAGCCAACATTATGATTGACCTTAGAACGTTCGGCTGGCAAGAGAACTTTCTACTGAATAAATCTACACCAATAGTAAGAATTCAAGTATTTAAACACAGAAACCACAACAATATGGTACACTAGTTATTGCCCGACATATTTCGCTGCATCTCTCATGTGCGAATTGTGATTATATACACAGATGGTTCGGTGTTGAGAGGCAGGAGAAGTGCCTGGTTTTTTTTAGTCGACGTTTGGTGCAGGAGAGCCTGGCATATGATACCACAACATCTATCTTAAGAATGGAGGTGGAGACTGTCAGTGCAGCTTTCCGCTGGATGGAGAATACAATACACACACACAAACATCGTGATTGTAACTGACTCAGAAAGCATGCTGAGTAGGTTGAGGACAGACAAGCTTCGTGCTGAGTGGCTTGCTTCGCTTCGGAAGTCACGGGTGACAAGCATCATCTGGATCTTTTCTCCGGGGCATGCTGGTGTGCTGGGGAATGAACAGGCGGACAGATTGGCTGGCTCTGCAAAACTTGGTGGAGCATTGATGTATGATAAGGCAGACATGGTTGCGGCCTTGTGGGAGCACTTGTACACCTCGGAGGAGCAAATGGATCACCATAGTCTGGCAAGAATGCGACAGCGATTGGTGACGAGGGGATCTGGCTGACGATCAACGCTCAGAGGAAAGGCGAGACGGACATATAATCAGATTGCTACTGGTACTATTAGTGTTGGAACTCTTCGCTGGCAGCTGAGGATGGGAACGGAGCGCTTATGGGAATGCCCCGAATGCTGTGATGTCGGTTCCTAAATCAATCAATCAATCAATCAATCCCATGTGCATACTGCATTATTAATTATTATATGAAGTGAATAGATCTTAGATATGCTGACGATACCGTGTTACTAGCAGAAATCGAGCAAGTTACTAAACCTAGTGGAACAAGTAAACAGGCACAGTGCAGAATGTGGCTTAGATATTAACATCCTAAAAATGAAAACTATTATAATTAGAAATGGAATAGAAAGATCAACAATGAACACCACATGTAAACGGAGAGATACTAAAACAAGTAACAAGTTTCTCCTATCTTGGACATGTAATAACAGATTATGGCAGAAGTGAAATAGAAATCAAAATGAGAATATGAATGACCAAAATGCTTTCAAAAGAATGAAATCAGTATTAACATCTAGAGAGATTAACTCATCTCATCTCATCTCATCTCATCTCATCATGTTTCTCTTGTACCTTGCGGTGTCGAGATGAAGTATAAACAGCAGGAGAGTGCCCCAGTCCTGTTATACTTCTTAGTTTTTCTACGAGCAGTATGAAGATCCCCTGCCGGCTTGCTAGGCCAGTCGCAGGTTTAGGACAAAAATCTGACCACAGGGAGTACATCCCCAATGGCGAGCCACAGCCCCGTTAGCCCATGACCTCACGGTCATGGTTTTCCTTTCTACACCACAAGATTAACGAGAGATATTAACAACGTATTAAACATAAGAATTGTCAAATATTACGTATATTCAACACTACTGTATCGCGCGGAAGCCTGGACATAGAACAAGCAACTAGAAAGTCGCATAGAAGCCCTGGAGATGTGCATATACAGAAGCATATGTCGTATTTCATGATAACAGAAACAATCAAATACAGAGGTTCTTTAAAAACTGGGAATGAAATGAGTTTCCGGATCCGGTCAGGGATATGCACTACTGACGAGCTCAAACGAGGGCGAAACTCGAGTATAGTGCTTCCATATTGACGTGGATAGGCCTTAGGTTCATACCAGAATGCGATCGGCGTTGCCAGTAGTGGGTTGTGCTCAATATTTAAATTTCAAATCCCGAAACAACCACATAATCAATTGATTATTGCTCACTGGATTTAGGAGGCCTGGTGTTCTTTGCCAGTGAGAAGTCCTGATCGTTCGGGTCCCATCGATTGACGGACGTCGGTCGCGGCGATTGGGCAATCTTGAGCATAGCCTACGATGGGTAGCGTTGTGATGTTCTGATGTGATAATTTGGTGTGTCCAGTGTGTGCCGCGTGGTTACACACCCGCTTCACACGCGTGATCCGGGACTGTTTCCGGATCCGGTCAGGGATATGCACTACTGACGAGCTCAAACGAGGGCGAAACTCGAGTATAGTGCTTCCATATTGACGTGGATGGGCATTAGGTTCATACCAGAATGCGATCGGCGTTGCCAGTAGTGGGTTGTGCTCAATATTTAAATTTCAAATCCCGAAACAACCACATAATCAATGAAAAGAGAGTTGATGAAAGAAATAAAAAAGAGGCAAATGAAATATTTTGACCACGTTAAAAGACATAACACTCTTATAAAAAATCATACTAGAGGGCAAGGTTGAGTGCAAGCGAGCAAGAGGTAGACAACGGTACAAGTGGGAAGATAACATCAAGAGATGGTAGAACATCAGTCGGACAAAGTACGACAAGTTTGTGTCCTTTCCCCTCTCTTGTTCATAACCTATATAGATTACATATGTAAGCAGAGACCGCAAGAACACCGCATGACGAGAACACAGAAGCAGAACCATCTGCAAATTACACCATTAGAGAACCAAGCGGATGACCAAGCACTAATTACAAAATCAGAAGATCAATTACAAGACCACACGAATAGTCTAAACGGAATGTGTAGGGAACATAACATGAAAATTCCATCCATCATCCATCATGTGCCATGCCGCTAAGCGTGTGCGGTCATGGTTTGCCACCTCTCTCGATGACCAGAGTCGTGGATCAGCTCCGTGTTCCTGTCTCGACCATGCCATGTGGCAAAGCCATCCAGGTATTTACTTCTCGGTCTTCCCCCTGGTCTCTTCCCTTCGATCTTGCCAGTTGTCACCAAGTTCTCGAAGTCATTTCTTCTCATAACATGCCCAAAAAATTTTGACTGTCTACATCTCATGACTCTAATCAGTATACGATCTTCATTTGTTTCTTGAAGGACTTCTTCATTTGTTTTTCTGTAAAACAGAGGTAATGATTATAACTAAAGAAGAAAAAACAACACCAATTCACCTAAACGAACATCCCTTGAAATAAGTCAAGAGTTTCAAGTACATAGGAAGTATAATATCATTAAATGGCAAATCAGAAGACCAGATCGAAAATAGATCATCGTGGTTGGCACCCTGTCGTCTGCGATAGTTTGTTACATTGTGCTTCAAAAAGGCATAATAATCCATGGCAGTGGCGAATGCGACTGATAAGACCAATTCGCGCTGTAAATGTTCGTCTACCATCATGCATCATCTTACGTCTCACACCTCGGTGTGTAACTTTTCTGCAATAATTTTCTCATTTGTCTTTATTCCATTTCTGATATTTGCCCTCCATGCAACACGTTCAGCGGCGACTTGCTCCCAGTGTGCATTATTAATGCCTGTATCAATCATGTCCCGCTTACAAACATCTTTGTATCGTAGTAGATGTCGACCCTGAGATCTCTTACCCATCTGTAATTCACCAAAAATAGATATCCTTTGGTATTCTACCATCATCCATCCCCCTGACGTGTCCTGCCCATCTAAGTCTACAAAGACTGAGCATGGACTATACCGTCACACAACCTGTTCTTTCCAACACTTCAATATTTGTGATTTTCTCCTGCCACTTAATAACAAGTATTCTTCGCAGAAATCGTGTATGAAAGCTGTTTAAACGTTTCTCTTGATGTGAGTAAATTGACCAGGTTTCTCTGCCATAAAGAAGAGTACTAAGGACACATGCTTGATAGACAAGAACTTTTGTTTTGACAGTAAGCTTCCTGTTTTCCTGGGCTCTTTTTTGTTAACCTGTTGTTGTTGCTGCCATACCAATGCTGATGTTGATTTCCTGATCTAGGGATAATTTGCTACTTACCTCTGATCCTAGATATGTAAAAAGGTCTACTATCTCCAATTCGGCGTCGTCAATACAGATTGATGGTACCCCATGTGCACCTTGTGACATAATATGTCTTCTTTTTGTTAATTTTTAAACCAAATTCAGAACAAGCATTGGAGAATGCAGATAGTAGACGTTGTAATTCTTCTTCTGAGTGGGTCGTAATTGCAGCATCATCTGCAAAAAGCAACTCTCTGATCAGTACCCTCCTAATTTTGGTCTTGGCCTTCAATCTCTGAGCATTGTAGAGGCCGCCATCTGAGCGTGAGTGAATGTATATACCACCATCCTGATCACGAAAGGCATATTTCAGTAGAAGTGAAAAGTATATTCCAAAAAGGGTAGAAGCTAGTACACAATCTTGCTTTACTCCACTCTTGATTTCAAATTCTCAGAAGTTGCACCATCAAACTTGATTATACCCTTCATGCCTGTGTGGAACGATTCCACAATGGACAGAAGAGTTGGTGGGCAGCCAATCTTCTTTAGTGATTTAAACAGATAATCACGACTGATCAAATCAAATGCCTTTATGGGGTCGATGAAGGCAATAAACAGTGGTTGATTCTGTTCACGGCATTTTTCTTGCATTTGCCGCAATGAGAATATCATATCAATGGTAGACTGATTCGTCGGAAGCCACACTGTGATTCGGTGTAGACTTGATCTCCTATGACTTGAATCTGCGCAGAACAATTCTGGCAAATATATTCCCAACAATACACAGAAGTGATATATAACTATAGTTGTTACAGTCACTCAGATCTCCCTTGTTCTTGTACACAATATAAAATGACACAAAGTAGTGCAGCTTTACATAACAGAATTACGACATATACAGGACGTTGCGGCGACTAGCCTTCATCGGCAAACAAACACATACACAAAACACAACATAAAGTCACAGAGATCTCCTGTGACTACATTAAGACGTGACGGCAGGATGAGAAGAATAAAAACATGAAAAAATGAAATCAATGAAGAGAAAATAAAAATTGGAAAAAATGTTCCTACTTACCTCAGAATTCCGAGCTGTGTATAGCCTTTTTCTACCCTTCCAAAAATGGTGTAATTGTTTTCCCTGAGTGACCCTTCCTCAACGAGGCGAGTCTCCTGCAGGCCAGCAATATCAATGTTAAGACGATTGAGTTCGGCATCAATCACAGCCGTTTTTCTCACATCGTCAATATTCGTCAGGTCAGTGGAAAATCCTGGACACATGGTTCTTACGTTCCATGTTGCAAACCGTGGCTTGAGGTTTATATTTTTCTTTTTAGTAGTACCTGGTGCATTGGTTTTATAGCCTACGATTCAGATTTTGTCCTAGCCCCAAGCACCCATTGAAGCAGCCAGGCTGTGTCGGATCAGCACCCAATTGGCCGGGGGCTGCCCAGCCTGAGGCGGGCAGTAGCTGATCAGTGACACCTGTAGGTATCTCCCACCGTTAGAGGGAACCCGTGGCGACCCATGTCTACGCCAATTGACAAGGACATATAACCCATAACTGCTACCTCTCGCTTTGATTCCGAGACCGGTTAAGACGAGAGATGGAGTTATACCTCTCCATAGCACAAAACCTGGTCTAAAATAGAGAGACCATGTGTTGCCCATGCAGCATGATCTCTCTCTCTCTCTCTCTCTCTCTCGGCCTGTCTAGTTCACTCCAGAGGAAAGATAACAGCAATACATCTGGAACAAGACAAGCTGCAGAAGCTGCCGGATCAGCAAAGCAATGCTCTAACTGTCCCCCTGTGGGAGCTTCGATCCTAGACCAGCTGCCAACCAAGGCTTAGGGCATGGTCTGCCCTGCCGTGACATTTTGTCTTTAGGTTGCGTTTCCTCGCACCAGGATAAGGCTTGTACCCTCCCAATTGCGCTCTTCCGCCCGAAGCCATTGGCACAATGTGAGATGTCGGGTTTGGTAAGCGCCGCCCAACATTCGGCGCTAACAGAAAGCAGGTAGTACCGTCCGCTGTCATTACGGTAGCTCAGTTATATTTGATTCAGACCTGACTCAAGATCGAAAATAGATGCAATAAGGCAAATCAACTCTCTCTCTCTCTCTCTCTCTCTCTCTCTCTCTCTCTCTCTCTCTCTCTCTCTCTATTTGCACAAAACTGGCTGGAACCGCCTAATTGCTAACTCCTCACTATATTTGAGCATTCGTTTATTGTTCGTCGAATGCAGTATACGAAACGCTTTTCCTTTGTTCATGCTATGTCCGTATTTTATGAAGTTGTAAAAAATCAACAAGAACGGCGTTCTATAGCCTTACGACTGCACAATGATTCCTGAAGATTGATTAACTCTCTGTTCCACCCACACTGGTATAAGTTTCGTTACTCGATTTGCTAACTGTCTTTCCGTTATACCTATGTAAGTTATTCGGCACTTACATTTTTTTTGCGCATTTAATTTACAACATCAGCATATTTCAGCTGATTATTGATTTCTTGGCAAGATTACGCTCAGTAGTTTGCCATTGCTTTCTGAGCGACCGGCTCACATACCCCGTAAGTTACCGACGCGGCGAGAACCGCTACCGTTTCTCGCGCACGTTACTCACGAGAGTATACGGGATTGCGGAGGAAGACGTAAATGCCTAGGCTATGGAGACCGGCACTTCATCATTACACGGAGATGACATCTGAACCAAACATCATTAACTCGAAGTTACCACAGTGCTGACTGTGATAAGGATCATTCTTTGGTTGTTGCAAAGGTTAGACTGAGACCAAAGAGAATCTACACAGCTAATCACAAATCTAACCCCAGGATTAATATTAATAACACCCACGATACTGATAAGTGCTTTGAGTTCCAACAGCAGCTTAAAGACGTTTTCACATCTGATACATCAGAAAATTGCACAGTAAGTGAAAAGTGGGGTAAACTTAAGGAAAGTCTTTATAAAACAGCGGTAGGGGTTTACGACACTGTGGATGATAAGAGACAGGACTGGTTTGCGGAAAACAGCCAGACACTGCAGACCTTGATTGATAAAATGAAGACAGCTGTCTTAAGAAACAAGAAAAGAACAAGGCGTAACACTATATCAATGAGCTGAAGCCAGCTAGGAAGGATGTGCAAAAGGCTGCCAGGCAGTGTGCGAATGACTACTGGATCAAGTTATCATAACTTGTTATGCGAGTCCATTCACAATGCAAGTGATAAGGGAAAGACCAGAAGCATGTATAAAGGGATAAAGTAAACCTGTGGTCCAATGATTAAAAGAAGTGCACCGCTGAAAACCTTGACTGGAGAAATCATCACTGATATGAAACAGCAGATGGATAGTTGGGTAGAGCACTATTTGGAGCTTTACTCAAGTGAGACCAAACTAGCGGTTGATGCCCTTAACGCCTTAGAGGCCCTACCAACTCTTGACCACCTGGACACAGTTCCCACCATAACAGAAGTTAAGTGTGCTATAAATGAACTTGCATCTGATTACGGAGAAAGTGGTTTAACCTCTAGACCAGAGAGACCGGCGGCACATACTTTGGAAGTGATAAATGCAGTTGATTTAGTGTACAGAGACAACGACTCTTTTACAGCCGGAGTAGGTATCGGGGTGCTTTTATATCTCATCATTGGTTCAGTAGCAAAGAATGTTTGGTTTACTGTTGTTTTCAATCGACCTTGCATTCTTGTCATTTTGTCGACCCCTCGAAAGGTCAGCTGAAGAAACACTTGGAGTTTGGGAACACATGATTCTGTGGGGTTGCGGGGCTGGCAGTGACGCTGAAGTCAGGTGGATATTTATTAGATTGTAGAGTCTGGCAAATGGTGTATAGTTCCTCTTTTAGAGTGTTATCGAGACAAATCTTTCTGGCTCGATTAAACAGGGTCCTTAGCAGACCACGTTTATATTGGATAGGTGCAAAGTAATTGGAATCCATGTATTGACTCGTCCATGTTTCTTTTTGATAGACTGCTCTTTGGATGGTACTATATCTCGACGTCCGATTATGATGTCTAACCACGATCAGGTGTCATTATGTTCGTGGCCAATAGACAAAGAGATGTTCTTATGGGCTTGGTTTAAGGTGGAGTGGAACAATTCAGCTTGTTGTCTGGTCTCTTGGGATAATAGGGGATAATTGTCTTTCATTATCTCAAGTACCTAGAAAGTATCATATCATCAAATGGCAAATCAGAAGACGAGATCGAAAATAGATGTAATAAGGCAAACCAACTCACTGGACAAATGGCACTAGTACTAAAGAACAAACATGTATCAATAACTACTAGGAAAGCACTTTACAACCCAATCTTCCTACCAACTCTGTGTTACCAATGCCAAACCTGGACAATGAAAGAAAAAAAGAAAAGAAAAATCACAACAGAAATGAGATTCCTGAGAAGAATACTCAATGTATTAAGAAGATAAGATCATAAATGAAGAAATCTGGACTAAAGTGGGGGTTATAGCTGCACTAGACTTTATTAGAAGGCAGCAAGTCAAATGGTTTGGCCATGCAAGTAGGTTACCAATTAACAGTATACTACAACATGCAATGATGTACAGACCAGAGGGAAGCAGAGGAAGAGGCTGAACACGTAAACGATGGACGCAGGGAATAACAGAGTCCATGGGAATATCGATACATGAAGCCCATAAGCGGGCACTCTCGCTGTTTATACTTCACCTCGACACCGCAAGGTACAAGAGGAAAATGACGAGATGAGATGAGATGGTCTGGTCTCTGTGATGAATAATATTATACGATTATATCCATATTAGTGATATTACAGCGGGATAAAAACAGGCCTTTAGTATTCGAAGCCTTTTGTTCTTCGAAGTGCGCCATAAAGATGTCCGCTACAATGGGAAATAGAGGGACCCCCTCCCCCCATGGCCATTCCGTCACTTCGAACAATACTTGTGACTATGTTTTTCAATTCAACTGTTTCAGCGACAAGCAAAATGTAGGTCTGGACCACACATGGTACACAATCCAATCAACAAGTAGTATAATGTACATTTCCTTCAATGAGTATTGACATTGTGGAAGATACCACGAAACAAAACAAATAACACGATGACCCTAGAATAAACAGCTTTCTTTGGTCATGTGATGAGAAGAGAGGCATTGAGAACATCGTGACGACTATAAAGATCGAGGGGAAGAGAGGCAGAGGCTAATCAAGAGAAATGATGCTGGATGGGTTGAAACGGTGGCATATCAACAGCAGTTGATACAGAACAGTAAAGACCAAGATTCACGGAGAGACATGAACGCCTAAGCCAGCGGGCGTGACACTTGATCATGACGACACTAGCATGGCGATATATCGTCCTTCTGTCCAAATGGTAGGTCACATGTGGGGATATATTATCCTTCAGCACTGAATCAAGTATTATTCATTTATTCACTTCACTTCATAAGACGGGTTCTAAGAGTATCTTGGATACAGAAAAGAACAAATGCATCCGTTTAGCAAGATCTGAATATTGAATAAGGTTGGCTACCGAAGACATTAAAACAAAGACAATTGAAATATGTTGGTAACTTGAAACGTCATGAAAGTTTGGCGAGAACAATAATGGAGGGGGATATGCCTGGGAAGAGAGTAAGGGGAAGGCCAAAGAGAAGATGAGTGCAGGATGTGGCAGATGATCTCCAGATGTGTGTATCAGATTCGGGACATCCTGCTCATGACCGAGAAGTTTTCCGGAATGTTGTTATGGGAGCGAGGTTCTGAAAAGGACATGCTACTGAATGAATGAATGAATATGATATAAAACTTTGCAGTACGCTTCTAATGAGGTACAGCGAAATATGCCGGGCAGTAAATCATGCAACCTATTGTTTCTGACCTTTGTGTTTTAATTCACTAAGGGAATACCTTGTTTTGAATTTCAGAAATCAGATTTAAGATCAGCTTGGCCAGGAATGAGTAGCATACCAAATATGCCAGGAGGATTGTCAAATAACATCAGATGACCATGATAGTCGCTATGTGGTGATGAGTGGAGATCTGAGCACCATAAGTGTCTGGAGTACAATGATGATACTTTGCACTGAATAGGAATTTCTCCAGATTTGTTCTAGAATTTTTTATGATATTTAGAATTGTAAAGTTAACTTGATCTCTCCAATTAGTGTTATTTTTAGTGAGGTCATCCAAGATTGTTTGTTTCTTTTGTCTCTTGTATATTCTGGCATTGTTTGTTATGTGGTGGCTCAGCCTTGGGTTCCGGTCTGTTGGTATGCGAGATTACTAATTCAAACTGCGTCCGTAACCCCTTTGTCACAGAGAAGTGATCCAGTGACAAAACACATCTTTGTCCAACTCCTGGCTTGATCTTTTCATCATTTCCCACTTTAGTTCCTCTTTCCCTGGGAGCAGGATGTAGACAGCTCTCTGCCAGCCTGAGCAAGATGTAGAGAGCTCTCTGTCAGCCTTTCAGCCAAACAGCGGTTCCAGATCCTTACACACAATGCAAGATAGATACGGATGTTGGCTTCTCCTACCTGGATTAGTTGGTATATTGTCAGTCTAGTGACTTCACTTTCTTCAGACTTTGTATTGCTGATTGTACTTCCTCTAACAACGGTTCTGGTTCTTTCTCTTTGCTTTCATGTACACTATCTAGTATCTGTGTTGTGTCTTTAAATTGTGCTTCACAACACACCTTCTGTCTTTCTCATATATATATATGCTCTCTGTGTTAAAGTGTTGCCATTCCTATCATGCTTTACAAGTAATGATGGTCTCAATTCACATGTTAATGGTCTGACTGATTTCTTTGAACATGTGTCAATCATTTCCTTGCAACTAAAATCTGTAATATAATTTTTAAACATTTTGTTGCACTGCTTGTTTAAATAATTTGCGTGCCTTTACCTCTTATTTCTGTATTTATCTCATCATATTTAGCTTTGTAATTCTTATTTTCTTTTCTTTCGTTGATGAACTTTAAGATTATTCAATCACCCATTTAGTCTCATATTTATTTTCTTATTTCTGGTAATATCACATTGTTTGTTTAATGGTTTATTTGTTTAGTTTATTTATATTAATTGTTTATCACACAAAACACTGTTCACATTGGGCAGTGGGGAGCATTTTGTGTGATATTCACTGGCACAGGAACGGAGCATAATGGGGACGACCCGTTGCTGTGAAGTTGGAACTGCGACTAACTAACTTGTTTAATGGATAGTTTTTCAGCATTTCCCATATTTTATTTATGCTTTGTATTTTAGGTATTGCATAATATATATTTCTCACAATCACTCTGTTGTGTTCTTGAATATCTGTATCCACTCTTTGTTGCGTGTAATGTTCTTAACTCATTTTTTCCCATCTTTTCAATCTTAAATTTATTTGTCAACAAAATGGGACACAATCACTCTTACGGTCAGCACCAGGCATTGTCTTCACAATTATCAGTACATTTCTAACTCATTTATTGATCAGTAAGTAGTCACCTTGTTTGAATATTTTTTATCATTGCTTATTTCATGGGTAAAATCTATTTTGTTGTGTAATCCAGGTGTTTCCAGTCAATAAATCATTTATTTTTGCAATTACATTAGTTTTTATCCTTCTTAATTTTTTATTCCAATGCAATATTCACCAACCACATATATAATTTCCTCTTTCTAACTTTTGTGTTGAAATCTCCAAGTATTATTTTGACTTCGTATGATTTGGTATGAGAGATAACAAATTCTATTTCATCATAACATCTTTATATTTCTTCTTAACAGCTGCTTATGTTGGTGCACATAATTGTATTATATTTATATGTACTGGTTTTCCTGTGATTCTTATCTGAAATACTTCAATAACTACTAAATGATATAGCTGTGTCCACCTCAAACAGTATGCTGGTGATATGTCTCATACATGTCATTTATCTTTCCCTGTGGTTTAGATGAGTGATCCTGTACCACCTGTATCTGTCAATGCCCCAGTGTTTGTTTTCTTCTCTGTCCACAATATTCTCAACATTATTCTCAAAAAGTACATCTCCCCTGCCTGCAGCTTTCCTACAATGTAACTATTCTTGTCTATCATTCAACTGTGCACAGCAGAACACGTTAGTGGTACACTTGAAACCAATTATAAACACAATGAAGACACCTGTTTTTCTGAATTCCAAACAATTAATCACTTTTGTACATATCCAGTAAATAAAGAAAAATTTGTTTTCATAAAATAGGTAATATTTTTAATCAACGTTCATCTAAAGGAAATATTTTCATGGGAAAAAATGGTGTCTAAATCCAAAAATGGTGTATACAATATACAAGGGTCATGTACACAAAAAGTAAACATTAGGATAGATAAAACAGGCCTGGTTTGAACACATAATAATGATTCTGCACTAGTTGGTAACATCACATACGCTTCATAAGTAAATAGTTGTTGATAGCAAAAACATACAGTAAAAATGGTAGACAGTTGAGTCAAACAGCAACTATTATTGTCAAACATTCTCAGAACAGTTATAACATCTGATGGCAGATGGCTTGAAGAGATAAGAACAAGAATTGCCATGGCAAAAGTAGCCTTTAGCAAGATGAAAAACATATTGACCAATAAAAAGATGACAATTGAGAAGAGAAAAATAGTGTTGAGATGCTACATTGAGCCTGTACTTTTGTACAGATGCGAGTTTGGACAATGAGCAGTCAAGTTGAAAAACATCTGATGGCTGTGGAAATGTGGTTTCTGAGGAGAATGCAAAGAATACCATGGACAGACAGAAAAACCAATGACCAAGTACTACAGGAAACAAATGAAAATCGTAAATTGATTAGAGAAATTAGACATAGACAGTCAAAATTTTTTACAGCTTGTATCTGCAGCAAAGAATCTCAATGGCTCGGAATGCTGAAGAAGAAGAAGATGTTATGAGAAGAAATGAATTGGAGAACTTGATGACAATTGGCAAGATTGAAGGGAACAGACCAAGGGGAAGACTGAGAAGTAAATACCTGGATGGCTTGGCCACATGGCATGGTCAAGACAAGAACACTGAGCTGATCCATGACTCTGGTGATCAAGTGAAATGGAGAGTCATGACCGTCCACGCTTTCCGAGATGGATGGATTCTCTGACATAGTATCATGAGTAGTTCATAAGTGTTGTATGAATCTAAAGATATGACCTTCTGAATACAGGTGTATTTGTTCAGATTAATGTATGTTAACATACTTTGGTTTAGCTAGTCCTAACCATGTGAAAACTTTATTCTAAAATATACCTGATTACGTGACACGTTAAAGTCTGTTTATAATATGTGAATGGTGCATGAAATACCAAGAAAAATGCAAAAGTTTGCTCATATTCTAACACCTAGCAAACTCATATTTTGGACAGTTAAACATTATTGCCTTCACTGGTAACAAGCCTTCAAGTACAGCTGAATGTCAGAGTCATGTTTATTCATGTAATGTATTACTAATTCATTCTTCTTCAGCTTATCTCGTCTCAAGCCTGTTGTAGACTTGATCATAATTAGTTGGATTTTGCAACTAGTTTTCTATTGCACGAAGTAACCAAGCACAACCCAACCCTCCTTAGTGGCCCACTATGACATGCATGGCACGTTATAGTGTTTCTATGTTTACTTGCAGTAAAACACATGAGAATTCACCTTGTAACAACATGTTCAGTTTCGCATGAACTTTCTAGAAAGGCTTACAAAGTATTTGTCAAAAACATGTACCGAGAACACACCAGAGACACTCATTCACACAAACCTTGTATGGGCAAACAACACACACACTCATGTGTTGGCAAAGGTATGAAGACATTTTGCCAGGAGTCACTCAATCCAAGCAGCACAAAACAGGAAACTAACAGTCACACAGACAGCTATACTACTTCTCTGAACAGATATATACTTATAGTTTGCCACATACCTAGTACTAGCATTCCCTTGTTTCTCATTTTTATACACACAAATGTAAACTTGTGTAAATATTGTCCATATGCATAAATGTTGACATAATTATTTACCACTTAACATAATACATTTGGAAATTGTTACATAACAGGCAGAAGTATAGTTACTATACTCTCAACAACATACCAGGAGATGTACAACATGTAACGGGAAATGAATAGTTTGTTGGTTTTGATTCTCCCCCCCCCCCCCCCCCCAAAAAAAAAAAATAATAAGTAAAATATATAGGAATAACAATTATAAACATGTAGGTAGGTGCGCGCGCACGTGTGTGTGTGTGTGTGGTTTCTTTTCAATATAGGTTTTTCCCATTCAAACTGATGTTAACTGCGTGATGCATTATTTTGTTAATAAGATACATATAATATACTTCAAATATAGCAGGGAAAACCAGGATAAGGAAACAACGGGAGTTTAAAAAAAATGCTTTGTATACGTGGTATGAGCCAGATACAATGAAGTATACATATACAATATCAACAGGAGAAAGGTATGACAGCTGTTAGAAAAGGATGATAAAATTCAGTGTACTGCCTTCCACTGAGGACATATTGATCATGTCCTCAGTGCATGATGTGTACTGTACACCCCGGTAGTACATGAGAGCAGCGACAACAAACAGTCAGGAGCTTTGGCAACTTGTCACTGAGCAAATGCTTGTACATAAACGAATCCAATATTTGTATCCAAAGAAACAATGTTTGAGCAACACCTTCATCACCACAATGTATGCAGGTTTTTGATAACAATGATCCAGAAACATCAAATAAAACAATGACATTTGCAAAATACTGATAGAAAATGATGTGTGCAGTTGTGAGCAATATATAACATTGTAATATGTCTAGCCTAGCCTTGGTCCTTGTCTGCAATTGATCTGGTGCAGGAATGATCATGTCAGTACTTTTCAACAATTCTGCAGACAAGTAGCAGAGTTCATCACATCCAGGTTCATCAACAGTCTTGAAATCCATGCAGAATTATTTGTTGCTAAAAAGTTGCATCTGAAATAGATAAATAGGTTACATCATATTTCCACTTCATGGTTCTTCTTCAATGATGTATTTACAAAAATGCTGTAATGTTGTCTTCTGACTGACACGTCCAACTTCAGCACAGCATTTGTTGGCACTGACTGTGCCTCATCTCTCTGATACCTACTCTTCCTGGCCTGACTGCATTGATGTTTCTTGGACCACAATTTGATAATGGAGTAGAGTTCCTGATGCATTCACATCTTTTGCTGCATCTCTTTGCCCCACACCATCTGACTGCTACAACACTGGTCATGACAGACTCAAATGCTCACAACAAACAACCATTGCATAGTTAACTTATTTCCTTTTATGAGGGGTGTAAGGAGTAATATATTCAATGTTAACTTGTAAGTAGAATTAACATATAGATTAAACAATAGAATACTAATTTTAAAAAAAAATAAAGTGGCTGAAGACTTCTGTCTGGTCTATGTATCTATGTCAGGTCTGAGTTAAGACTTCTGTCTGGTCTATGTATCTATGTCAGGTCTGAGTTAAGACTTCTGTCTGGTCTATGTATCTATGTCAGGTCTGAGTTAAGACTTCTGTCTGGTCTATGTATCTATGTCAGGTCTGAGTTAAGACTTCTGTCTGGTCTATGTATCTATGTCAGGTCTGAGTTAAGACTTCTGTCTGGTCTATGTATCTATGTCAGGTCTGAGTTAAGACTTCTGTCTGGTCTATGTATCTATGTCAGGTCTGAGTTAAGACTTCTGTCTGGTCTATGTATCTATGCCAGGTCTGAGTTTCTCACTGTGTGTCCTATTCAGTGCCAGCAAGTTTTTCTCACTTCTTGATTGGCTGCAATCTCTCACATTCCCTTCCCAAGCTCCGTATCAGTGATTCTGTGATACCATTTTCGTCCTTGTAATCTCCAATAATTCATGAATGTTTGTAGTTTATTAAATCATTTTTCAGTTAATCTCCATGTTTCTGATCCTAGCTATGGTGCTGATTTAATGTTAGCTGATTAAGTGCCATGGGGTGATAAACTGTCTTATTCAAACGTCCCGTAACTGCCAGTGGCTTATAAATCAAACTGTAGTTAAAATATCAATGCATTAGTTTTACCTGTGCCACCCCCTTTAATTTGATATATAATACATGTCTGCTACCATATTAAAAACTTTTATTTCATAACTGTGACACATCTCTTCTTCCCATTTTCCACCATCCATTTTTGTTTGGTTCAAACCCACTGTTTGTTTGGCACTGAATCTGTTAAAGTTACATGTTTGGTACTAAGTGTAATTTCTATTGCCTTCCACAAGCTTTCTAGTACTATGAAAGCTGTTTTTGTCCTTTGGATACTTTTGTTGACACCTACCTGCTCTCCCATCTTTGTCGAACTTGCTAAAAAAAATGTTTTGCATATCCTTTACAGGACATCGCTGTCAACACCAGCATCTTTCAGCTGATTGTTGATTTCTTGGCAAGATTACGCTCAGTAGTTTGCCATTGCTTTCTGAGCGACCGGCTCCATACTCTCATAAGTCACTGGCGCGACTCGAACCGCTTCCAATTCTCCTGCGCTCACGTCAACCACGAGAGTATTCGGGGTTACGGAGAAAGCTGCTAACCCCTCGACCAGGGAGACCTGCGTCTAACTTGCTACGGAAGGAAATTACATGATTCCACCTATTGACGTGAGGTTTCACCAAGGGTAATCAGATTATCAGTTGCTTGACTTATTCCCATGATCTTTGTCCTTTTAGATCTAAATGTTGTGACCTCCCATCAAGTGTATTTAGTCTATCATGTGTTGGATTGTGTGTGTGGGACAGGACGGCAATGTTGTCAGCAAAACCAGATCACGAGTTGCTCTGTCCGAATCCACTGAATTCCATTTCTGGTGGTAGTTATTGTCAACATAACGCTGTCTTTGTCAGAAAAATAAAGGTGCCAAAAGGCATCCTTATTGGACTCCTCTCATTTTTTTTTCAAATGTATCTACTATATGTTAGTTTCACCTCATGAGGAACTCTGCATTTCATGTCTTTACATGATGCCATTATTAAGTTAATGTGATTTTCTGTGAGAACCAAATGTCATCAATTTTCAGAGGGATTGCCCACAAATGCTGTCAAAGGCCTTTTCATAGCACAAGAATCCAATATAGTGTGGTGAGTACAGTTGAATGCTTTACTCTATTATTATGTATAATGTGGCTATGTGGTCAGTGCTGGAAGTAGTTGGTCTGCAGTCTGAATGTTCATCCCTTAGTTGTTTGTCAATTTCATCTCTTAATCTCTCCAGAATGATCTTGCCTATTATTTGCTGCTGCCATCTTGACAGATGATGGTTTGTTATATTGTGCTCCAAAACAGGCATAATAACAACCCAAGGCTGTAGCAAATGTGACTGAACAGACTAATTTGTGCGGTAAATGTTATTCCACTCAAGATGCATGTGAACACGTGGGTATTTGCACCATCACGCTCCATCTGCCGTATCACATGCTCAGTGTGTGAACTATCTGCAATAATTTCTCCTTTGTTTTTATTCCATTTCTGATCTTTGCCCTCCATGCAACGCCATCAGCAGCGACTTTCCCCCAACGTGCAATATACATGCCTGTATAAATCATGATCGTAAACTAATTAGTCATTAGACATAGACAGTCACAATTTTTTGGGCATGTTATGAGAAGAAATGACTTGGAGAACTTGGTGACGACTGGCAAGATCGAAGGGAAGAGACCAAGGGGAAGACCGAGAAGTAAATACCTGGATGGCTTGACGACATGGCATGGTCGAGACAGGAACACGGAGCTGAATCACGACTCCGGCGATCAAGTGAGATGGCAGAACATGACCACACACACTTATCGGCATGGCACATGATGGATGGATGGATGGATAAATCATGTCCTGCTTACACATACACATATCTTTGTACCGAAATAGAGAATGACCCCAGCATGAGGGCACTACTGGAGTGACCATGTATGAATCCTCACATACACTACATCTAACATGGTATTCAACTTCCTTTCTAAGAATAATCGCTGGAGCTATGGAGTACGTGCACTGCGCTTGATATCATCTTCAGTGGTCAGTGTAGATGGAATGAAGAGAAGAAAGCGAGGGAATGGAGAGAAGAAGGCATAGAAATAGAGCGGCGGGGTTTATAAAGGAATGATGGGACTGGCTTAAGGAGCAGAGGAGATTCCGGGCAGTAGGCTCCTCAGTTGTGGAGACTTTAATTCACGAGATAGGGAGTGGGACAATATTGGGGAGAATCAATAGGGAAATGCCCTCGCAGAAGCCATGGGAAGCCAACGACAATGGGAACGTGGCCTGGTGATGCAGACAAGGCTATTGATCTGACATTTGTTACCCAGTCAGCAGTATTGGATGTCAAATGGACTGTCATGGGTGATCATGGGAGTGACCATCTCTCCGGTTCAGTATTGATTTCTAAGTCCAACAAGGCCAAGGCTGTGAGAGCTTGTAAGCCCTTTAAATATGAGAGGAAAGATGTCCATCTGGGACGCCTCAGACAGAGGGCATGCACCTACTTATGTGCAGCCTCCATGGTGGAGCTCCAAGGTAGAACAGGGATGGAAATCCAAGGGAGTGGCAGGTAAACAGTTACAGAGAGTGTGGCGGACACCCAAAGCTCACAAGAATAAATAGAGAAAGCATCAAAAGAAAAGAAAGATAAGGCGGAGTAATTCAAGCTCTGTGCAGTAGAGGCCAAAAGAATGAAAAAGAAAAGAAAGATAAGTTGGAGTAATTCAAGCTCTGTGCAGCAGAAGCCAAAAGAGTGAAATGGTAACACTTTATGAATGAGGTTGGAGCAGATAAAACACTGGGTTAAGTTCTGGAAATTGCATAGACAGATGCAAAAGAAAGATCGTCATGCCACAGTGGGTACAATATACAGAGATAGTGGTTCGCCTTTGACAACAAACGAAGAGAAAGGGGAAGCTTTCCTGCAGAGATGTATAGCACAGACAGATCAGAACGATGGGGACATCAGAGACTAAGAGAAGATCTCTAAGGTACCATTAAAGATACCTACTGTCGAGATATACAACTGGAAGATATAAAAAATGAATTGAAAAAAATTCTACCATATATTGGGAGGTCAGTTTTAACAATCCTATTGTCAAGAGAACACCACAAGACAGATGCCTTGTCTGGGCATCAGGTCCGATGGGGTAGGTATATCCACATGAGGGATACGAGTGATGGAGAACTTATGGAGATGGCTGCTTGCCTGAGCCTAAGTATCATTACCTGAGCATCATTACATCATCAGTATCCCAGGATTGGGTGCATAGCTATTTAATACCATTTGCTAAACGATCATTCAGAGCTAAATGGGCTCAGGATTATCACCCTACAGAATACTTTTGGCCAGGTGCTGAAGAAGATTGTTGCTGTTAAGCTTCAGGAATATTTAGAAAGGGAAAAGCTCCTCCCAAATGGTTTGGGAAGTTACCGGCTAGGGAAAGATACTATATTTATGAATGCTTCCAAAACAACTGGAGATGGCAGTGGCAGCACTCGATCTCAAGGACACGTACAACAGAGTCAGATATGATATTTTGATGTACTCTCTTATGGAGAAGAGTCTGTCCTTGGTTAGTGAACTGGACTGCAGCTGTTCTGTATTCTTGTAGAGTGGTTGTCCACCTGGGTACATGGACCTCTGAGACATGTATCATAGCCCCTGGACTACCACAGGGGTCAGCAATTTCACCTGTGCTTTTCAATGTGTATACTGCAAGCCTTGAAGTACCAGGCTGGAAGCATACTAACATTTGCAGATGATGTTCTCGCATACAGGCAGGGGAGGGACAGAAATCAAACAGCTCAGGAGTTGCAGGCGACAATCAATAAAGTTATGGATTGGTGCACGGAGATGAATGCTGTCATTAACCCAGACAAGGCATCTGTCTTGTGGTGTTCTCTTGACAATAGGATTGTTAAAACTGACCTCCCAATATATGGTAGACCAGTGAATAGAGAAAGCTAACTGAAGTACCTGGGGATCACTTTTGATAGAAACCTGTCTTTTAGGGATCATGCTGAAGTGGTGGTTACAAAGTGTCCGAAGGGGTTCAATGCACTGAAGTGTATGGCGGCGAGGGACATGGAATATAAAATGCTTTTCACTTTTTTAGCATTTGATTATTTCAGTGGTAGAGTAAGGACTAGGAAAGCTCACTGTCTCAATGAGTCAGTTAGTGAAACTAGAGCGCATACAGAATGAAGTCATGAGGGTGATTCTTGGGTGTACAATGGACACCCCAATAGTGTGTATGCGATACATCCTGCCACTACTGATCATTGCAGACAGACTCAAGGTGTTGCAGGAAAGGTCATACCTCAAGGTAGCTGCGGACAAGGAAGACCTCCTGCATGATTCTCTGGATGCAGCCAAGAGTCACAGGCCACTAAGAGGAAGATCATGGATGGCTCAGGCAGAAGA
This sequence comes from Cepaea hortensis, assembly GCA_963921405.1. NCBI lineage: Eukaryota > Metazoa > Mollusca > Gastropoda > Stylommatophora > Helicidae > Cepaea > Cepaea hortensis. The sequence goes on from OY992893.1 coordinate 64,794,125, forward strand.
CACCATCAGAGAAGTGTGCACACTTGAGAAGATTGGCAGAGGCAAGGAGTGGGTCAGAGTGCCGATTAGAAATTCAGACTTGTGTGGGTTATAATCACATTGGACCGTGGGTGTAGGGAGTGGCCAGCAGGCGCTACGGGAGCTGAAATTCAGCAATTAATTCATGATACCTCTCACTCTGGCGTTGTGATTATCTATACCGATGGCTCTGTGTTAAGAGGCCCGAGGATTCATAGAAAAAAAAAATGGTTGATGTCTAGTAAAGGAGAGCTAGGCTAGTTAGTTAGTCGCAGTTCCAACTTCACAGCAATGGGTCGTCCCCATTATGCTCCCAAAACGCTCCCAACTGCCCAATGTGAAAAGTGGAAAAGACAGGAGTCTCGACAAACAACAGCCTGCACAGATACAATCTGCATAATGCCGCCACCAGAATGTCAACACACCAGTCCCCCACGAAACACCCAATTCATCTCTGATGGGATCGACATTCATTTTCCTATCTGGATGTTTCCTAGATTTTCACCTACACAGTCCACGAAAATATAGTTCATCACCGACGGCAGTGGCAGTCAACCAGAAGCCCAGCAGCCACGCATTGTGTCATGCCACGCACTCACTCAGTAGCAGGGCGACGGAACCATCAAGCCTCCTTAGTCGCCTCTTACGACATGCGTGGTAGGCTACAGTGTTGCTATTCTTTGCTTCCCTTATGGGCCCCGGCAACACACGGGAGAGAGCTAGGCATATGACATCACAACCTCAAGTCAGATAATGGGGTAGAAGAGGTTATTGCAGCTTTCCGCTGGTTGGAAAACAAACTGTATATACATGTGTGATTGTAACTGATTCACAAAGTATGCTGGCAAAGGTGAAGACTGGCATGCTTCGTGCAGAATGGCATGCATCGATTCAGAGATCGCAGGTTGTGAACACTCGCTGGATCTTTTCTCCAGGACACTCTGGTGTGGTTGGCAGACAGATTGGCTGGTGTCGCATCATTAAGGGGTGATTTGATGCATGATAAGGCAGATGTGGTGAAGGCCCTCTGCAAGAATGTCATTAATGCAGAAGAACAGATAGACTATCATGGTCTAGAGAGAGTGCAGCAGCAAGGGTTGATACGAGGATATGGTCGAAGGTTGTCACTCAGAGGTAAAGCAAGATGGACATATAATCAGATTGCAATGGGCACCATTATACTAATGTATTTAAACTCTATGCTGGCTGTTGAAGATGAGGACTGAGCGTTTATGGTAGTGTCCCGAGTGCAGTGATGTTGGTACTTGACTCAAGTCAACTCAACTCCCACTTAATACCAAGTATTCATGGCAGACACTGCATATAAAAGCTGTTTAAACATTCTCTTGGTGTGAGTAAGTTAACCAGGCTTCAATGCCATAATGAAAAGTATTAATGATATATATAGCAGTTAGCAGTAAAATGAATACATAAATTAATGCAGTCTTTAGTTATGAATACATGATCATCATTAAGATTCAATGTAGATTTCCATGCATGTGATTTTAATACTTGTCAATATGCAGGGATCATTTGATAACATTTCTGCGTAAAGAACATGTCTTAAGATGTTTTAGAGCTGTAAAAGATTATTATGAACAGTAACATTTTGTAAAAATAAAATATGACCAATATGTGACGTAACAATAGAAGAGACCATGCTTAACCAAGTGAATAAATTTTTACTCCAAGGGCAACCATAACATCAGGTGGAAGATAAGTGACAGAGATGAAACACAGAACAGGACAAGCAAAAGCTGCACTTCAGAGAGTGAAAAGTGTGTTATGCAATACGTGGCTATACTGAATGTCAGAAAGATTGTACTGATATGTTACATAGACCCTGTCCTGCTGTATGGCAGTCAATCATGGAATGTGAACTAACAAATTAGGAAGAACTTGGAGGCGATGGAGATGTGGTTTCTGAGTGCTGTCAGTAGCTGCCAGTCACTACAAATGACGGCCGGTAAGAGGTTAATGAAAGTAGAACATTACATACACATATCAGAAGGAAACAATGTTCTTTAGTCATGCAATGAGAAGAGAGGCATTTGGAAACATTGTGACTGGAACGATCATTAGTAGAAAAGGCAGAGGCAGGCCCCTGAGATGATGGCATGGAGGAATATTATCAACAGAAGTGATTCAGAGTACCAGGGAATGAAACTTGAGGGGATGCATGAACAAGGCACATGATATTGATGATGTAGCTAAGTCATACATCTATTACTCCTCTTGACAGGAGACATATTGCTGTAGTCTCATCTCATCTCATCATGTTCCTCTTGTACCTTGCGGTGTCGAGGTGAAGTAAAAACAGCGGGAGAGTGTCCGCTTATGGGCTTCATGTATCGATATTCCCATGGACTGTTATTCCCTCTGTCCATCATTTACATGGTCGGCCTCTTCCTCTGCTTCCACCTGGCTTGTTGTGGTATACTGTTAGTTGGTAACCTTCTTGCACGACCAAACCATTTGACTTGCTGCCTTCTAATAAAATCTAGCGCAGCTATAACCCCCACTTTAGTCCTGATTTCTTCATTTCTGATCTCATCTCTTCTTGATACACTGAATATTCTTCTCAGGAATCTCATTTCTGTTGTTGTGATTTTTCTTTTCTCTTTTTCTGTCATTGTCCAGGTTTGGCATTGATACCATAGAGTTGGTAGGAAGATTGTGTTGTAAAGTGCTTTCTTAGTAGCTATTGATACGTGTTTGTTCTTTAGTATTGGTGCCATTTGTCCAATGAGTTGGTTTGCCTTATTGCATCTACTTTCGATCTCCTCTACTGATGTGCCATTTGGTGATATTATACTTCCTAGGTGCTTGAAACTCTTCACTTGTTTCAAGAGATGTTCGTTTAGGTGAATTGTTGTTTTTTTTTTCTTCTTTAGTATTATATTATTGTAGTATGATGGCCATATTAGTAGTGTTGTGCCATATTAAAAATATGGGATTCTTCCTGGTGGCTTACGTACAGAGCAATTATTTATGCTTGTCAGTTGAGCACGTTAGTTAATTCAAGTGTCACATTTCCACGATCACATATGTTCTACAATGACACTTGTATCTGATCAGTGTCAGATCGAGTACCCATGAACATATGATGAGGTCAACTGATAAATGAGAGAACTACTCTGTGCAGATGGCAGCCAGATAACTACAAACACTGTCAACAACATCTACGTACAACACTTTCACCAAATGCTTGGAAACTTGGACGTCTCTGGTTATGAGATGCGCCACTGCTGCCTCCTGCAAAATCACCAATGCCCAGGGTACCAAAAATACTGCCCCGGCTACTTCTTCTGTCCATGTCCTGAAATAAGTACAAGAGGTTGCAAGATAATATTACATGTGCGAAATATACATATTTGACAGTGATATTGATATGCTTTAGAAATTAAATAACTGTTAATGATGTAATTGTTAATAACACTGAGCACAATATTTGCTTATAAAATAGAGGATTCTATATTACATTGATATTGATCTTGCGAACGCGGTTTGTGAGCCCGTATACCCGGGTTCGAAACACGGCGGCGCTGGTTTTTTCGAACAAGGTATAGGAGCCGGTCGTTCAGAAAGAAATGGCAAACTACTGAACGTAAAATTTTCCCAGGAATCACGAACTGCGAAAAATGCTGGGGTTGACTGCTACGTCCTGTGAAGGACATGCAACTTAATATTGACATAAGTGCAGTTTTAAAATTGTGTCTTACTATTTTAATTCTACTTCTCATCCACAATCCCCCCCCCCCCCCCCCCCCAAAGAGTTATAATGATAATGAGCATCAGTGGAGTTGTTTATATTTTATTGACTATACCAGCTATAGGAACACAGCGGGTATTTAGTTAAAAATCTGAATTTTAAAAAGTCGCTTAAAAGTCAACAGGGTCGACTTCACTGCACCAGGTTTTACCCCATATGGCTCGGTCTCTTTCCATAGCGCGGAAAGCGTTGCACCAAGGCACAAACTCCGTAGCTCTAGGGAGGACCCAAAATCTCCAAAAAATTTCACTCGTGAACCGAAGGGCACAGCCCGGAATCGAACCCACAACCTTCAGAACCTGAGTCAAACGGCTTGACCACTTCGCCATGGAGACTCCCAAAAATCTAAATTTATTTAAATATGAATGTCTACAAACGCAATCAAACAGTTATAAAATGGCATGTTAAGAAATAAAGCAATATGTTTTATTCTGACTATGATTGCTAGAGATCCATTTAAAAAAAACATGTTTTAGGAGTGATTAGAATGGTGCCATGATGACACAACAATCTGATTTAGATGCAGTTGTCATGAGCTTTTAATGATAGTTTTAGTTTGTTTAAATGTCAATTAGTATAGAAGATGATCACTGTAACAGACACAGGAGTAGTCGTGTAACAACACTGACATTCACGGAAGACAAACTGTTACGAAAAAAGAAACAGAGTATATACAAACTTATGCCGTTTGCAATGAAAATTAATAGGATGAGAGAAAGTCACTAAGAAACAGGGTATTTGACCTTGTGAAAGCTACAGAAGAATGATGATTCAGTATAGGGACAGTTGTTTGAGCCAGAAGAGTGTGTATTTCAAAGGTAGGAAGATTTCAAAATGGAAGGCAAAATGTCATTGTTGAACCGCAGAAAACAATTCAAGATATAAGAATCTGCTGGGAAAAGTCATGATGGCCATCTTTTGGGATATCAAGGGCCCTATTTTGTTAACTTTTTTCCCTATACAGTGAAACTATTATTAGAAATTTAGAAGATAGGAGAAGAACTGACACTGGGGAACATAACACCAATAATATTAGATATGCAGATGATACAGTATTGATTGCAGACAAAGAGCAGGATCTGCAACATTCAGTAGATGCGATTGTTGTACACAGTGAACAACAAGGGTTAGAATTAAATAATAAGAAGACCGAGATTATGGTTGTCTCTAAGAAGAAAGAAATACCTTAATGTAATGATGGAAATTCTTAGACAAGTGAATCAGTACAACTATCTCAGAACAGTCATAACATCTAACGGGATGTGCCTAGAAGGGATTAGGACCAGAATCACTTTGGTGAAGGTAGCCTTTTGCAAGATGGAAAACAAACTGACCAAAAAAAAAAGAGATGTCAATTACAATGAGAAATACAGTTGATGGCTACATTGAACCTGTACTTTTGTATAGATGTAAAACGTGGGCAATGAGCAGACAAGTTGAAAAACATGTAGTGGCAGTGAAAATGTGGTTTCTGAGGAAACTGCAAAGAATACCATGGACAGACAGAGAAACCAATGAGAAAGCCTTACATGAAACAAATGAAAACTGTAAGCTGAATAGAGAAATTAGACGTAGACAGTAAAGATTTTTGGGCATGTTATGATAAGAAATAAACTGGAGAATTTAGTGATAAGTGGTGTGACAGAGTCTGTAGTATAACCATCCCCTTTTTGCCTATAATAAAGATGTTACCATTAAGTTTAGTTTAGTTTAGTCGTTGGATCAACATCACGGCACATGGTTTAACCCATAAGTGCTCCTTTTTCCTCCTAACTCAAACCTGAGTCTGGAGAAACTCAGCTCAATGCATGAACTCCGTTGCATCGGCGAGGATCCTGAAGTACCTTGGGTAGATTTTTAATTCGAAATTTTGCCCGGGCAGCACCGTTAGGCTACTCTTTTTCGATTTCCAACTGCCAAGGGATTTTTTACGTGCACAACAATACACACGGGCGTCCGATCTCACTACCCAGAGACCAGGGGAAATTTTATTACTGGAGCTCCAGGTGAATTTTTTAAATAAATCCCGGTCCTCACCGGGGCCTGAACCCGGGACCTCCAGCACTCGAGGCGGACACCATACCTCGTGACCACTCAGCCCCTATGTTACCATTAAATTATGTTCATTTAAGTAGAATAGACAATAGGCGTATTAAGATGACAGCCAAACCAGGAAAATTTGGCTGGAGTTGGTCCCCATAAATAATTATGGTCGATTGGCAATAAAGCAATGGTCAGACTTTTTAGCTGGGACGAACCGACTAGACCTGGTCTAATTGAAACCTCAGATCCGCTGGGAGACAGTTGCATAACGAACGAGAAAAGAAAATTAGAGGTAAACGATACCTCTCGCCAATATTAAGCCAAAATTTAACCAAAGTTTGTAGTTCGAAGAGCCCAGCTTCCACAGTGACGAGAGTTGTTCTAAAGGAGACTAGATTATTGTGTACCTAACCACTGATTGACAACCACATATGGCTACACCAACATACCAACTACCAACATCCTAAACATCCATTAAATTTTGACTGTGGCTTACTTGCCACCACAAGTGTACACCAAACCATTACTAATAACATTAAGGACAGACCAGCCCCAAACTTCAGCAAATTGTACAAACTGCACAATTTTAGTAACAGACTATATACAGTCATAGTAGTTTAATAATAATCAAAACAACCACCTAAGCCCAGCCCGGAGAGTCAAGAGGGTTCATCGTCATTGTAGAAGAGAGAGAAGAGACCAGACCGTGAAGACCACAACTGCTAGGACTGGAAGCTAAGATTAAGTAGCAAACCTCCTGTCTGCTATACACCCATACCACCTACTGAATTAGGCCTGAAGCCTCATTCAGCAGTCAGTGATTAGTGATCCAAGAGCATTCACAGCTCAAATAGTTCAAACTTTAAAATAGTAGTAGACAGTAGGAATATAGAGATATAAATATATATTAATACCTGTGTGGCATATGAAAAACCACAACTTTATGCTGGTGTTTCTCCAGTGGAGAACACTCAGTGTGTAATGCAATAAATCACGTTTATATATTAAAATTTACAACAGATGACTCTGTTATAACCTTAATTACTGTTATAATATTGATCTAGTGAAAAAGGGCAAGTTTGTACTAAATAATTGTCTTACTATCTCTGTGTTGTGAGAAAGTTTATGACGGGGGATTTTTTTACTTCCCAGGCTTAGTGTAGCAGGATAATTAGGCATACAGCCTATACTCTAGTTGCTGTTGGTCGCCTTACTTTACTTTGCCTGGTCACTGTTTAGAAGTCTAGATAATCTCTGGGGCCTGTAAATTCATATAGCCTAGATTTACGAGCCATTTCGATCTTTTCTTCGGCAGTGAATAGCCTTTCATTCAGAAAGTCTAATTGTCGCTATTTCTCAGTGAGAACTCTATTAACAGTCAGTGGCAAGACTGAGGGGAAAGGAATATGGGGAAGGCAGAGAAATAAATATCTGGATGGCTTGGCCACATGGCATAAGTGAGACAAAACCACAGAGCTGTTCCACAACTCTGGCGATTGTGTGAGATGGTGAAACACGACTGCCCATGCTTATCGGCATGGCACAAGATGAATATGATAGTGGAGCATTTCCAGGAAAAGGTTGAAACTGTGACTAGAGCTTGATGCAGGGACATGCTAGTGAACAAACTGAAGCTTGTGATATGATCGGAATGCTGGGGACTTCTCTGAAGAGGAGTATTGTTTCTGCACGACAACACCCACCCTCATATAGCTGCACATCCGTATCTATCATGTACTACGTCTAAAGATCGGCGGTTACAGCACTGTTTGGCCCAAACCCTGGAAGAGAACAATCTATATCCCTTTCCCAAAGAAAGGAAATTTAAAACTGTGCACCAACTATCATACTAATAAGTCATGCTAGCAAAATCATAATGAAAATTATTTCATAGACTACAGGAAGGCCTTTGACTGTGTTCAGGGCATTATGGAACATTGTGAGAGATATGATGTTTTCAGCACATCTGATCTACATAACTGAAACACTATATCATGAACAAAAAATCTGATGAAATAACAAATTGTTTGAGGTGCATAGGGGAGTAGGACTGGTTGCATTCTTGCCCCATACCTGTTCATCATCTATTAAAAAACAGTAATGAAAAACAAACAAATCAAGACCAGAGACAATTTTGATCCATTCATAATTAGTGGAAATTCAATCACAGAACTCAGATAGACAGATGACACAGTCCTCCTTTGAAATAGCGCTGGGAATTAGAAGAGCTGGTCCTGTCAAGAGACATTGTGAAAATCAAAATCTTTTTCTGAACTTGAAAAAAAAAAAGTCATTGAACACAACTGCATGCCAGCCAAAATTCATGATAAACAATGAGAAAACTGAAAATGTCACACACTTGGAATATCTTGGCTTCATAATCAGTAACAATGGAGACTGCCAGAGGTCAGCCTGGTCATAGCAATGAAGAGACTAAACGTTATTAAGAACATATGGCACAACTCCAGCAAACAAATGAAAGTCACATTTTTGAGAACATGCATCTTTCATGTGGTGACACACGGGCCATTTCACAATCACTACAGAAGAAAATCAAAGCTTTTGAATTTAAAAGCTACAGACAAGTTCTTAGAATATCATGGATCGAAGAAGAAGAGGAAAAATACTGACATCCTCAGTAAAAAAAAGGGACGTCTCCACAATGAAGGTTGGCTGCAATGGATCTCTAATATTGCCAGTCTCTCATCTTAATTATACATTCTGTCAGACTGCTGTCTGTCCACCTCTTTATGTTATCTATCCACTTGTATCATTGTCTACCTCTTGCTCACTTGCCATCAATCTTACCCTTCAGTGTGGTTTTTATAAATGTTATGTCTTTTAACATGGCTGAAATATTTCAGTTGTCTCTTTTTTATTTCGTTCATCAACTCTTTTCTTCCCAGTTTTTCAAGAACCTCTGATTTTGAAGGTTTTTGTTTCCATGAAATACGACATATTCTTCTGTATATTCACATCCCTATTAGACTGTCTAGATGCTTGTTCATTGTCAAGACTTCCAGACATATAATAGTGTTGACTATATACAAAATACATCAGACAACGATTTTATTAAAACAACGAAGGGAACTGAAACAGAAAGGAGGTGAATCTGATAACAGCAGGATGAAGTATAATCTTTAACTCGAGAAATAAGAAAGAACACAAGAAAGGACAGAAATCAATATATACAAGATTGCTGTACCAGAATAGAGCAATATCATAAGACTGGAAGAGATTACAAAATGTTCAAAGAAATGAAGTTATTGACAAGAAATGTTCAACCTCAATTGAATGTTATCTGTGACAAGATGGGAAATACCTTAACAGAATCTAGACAAATTCTAGAAAGATGGCAGGAGTATTGCAGTGGAATGTATGATATGAGTGACAGTGAGGATATGAATGAGATACATGAGCCAATGACAGCAGAGACAGAACCTGAACCCTCATTAGATGAAATTGCATGGGCAATAAAGAACCTGAAGAATGGTAAATCACCTGGATGTGATGAGATACCAGCTGAACTAATTAAAGTGGGAGGAGAAGAAAGCATACAAATCTATCACGCATTATGTAAAAAGATATGGAAATATGGTATATGGCCAAAAGATTGGAAGAGAACTATCTTCATTCCAATACCAAAAACGGGCAACCTGAAATTATGCATCAACTATAGAACTGTTTAAGAAAATGGAAGAAGAAATTAACATGGTTCAAGCTGGATTTAGACAAGGAAGAGGAACAAGAGATCACATTCTCAATATGCGTTTAATAATAGAGAAGTACAGAGAATTTCCTAGTCAGGTCTTAGTCAGATATGACTGAGCTACCGTATGACAGTAGATGGTACTACCTGCTTTCTGTCAGTGCCGAATGTTGGGCGGCGCTTACCAAACCCGACACCCCACATTGTGCTAACGGCTTCGGGAGGAAGAGCGCAATTGGGAGGGTACAAGCCTTATCCTGGTGCGAGGAAATGCAACCCAAAGACAAAATAGTCATGGCAGGGCAGACCAGGCCCTAAGCCTTGGTTGGCAGCTGGTCTAGGATCGACAGGCGGACAGTTAGAGCATTGCTTTGCTGATCCGGCAGCTTCTGCAGCTTGTCTTGTTCCAGATGTATAGGTGTTAACTTTCCTCTGGAGTGAACTAGGCAGGCCGAGAGAGGGATCATGCTGCATGGGAAACACATGGTTTCTTTATTTTAGCCCAGGCTTTGTGCTATGGAGAGGCAATGAAATATGCCTTTCGTGATCAGGATGCCGGTATATACATTCCCTCACGCTCAGATGGTGGCCTCTATAATGCTCAGAGATTGAAGGCCAAGACCAAAATTAGGAGGGTACTAATCAGAGAGTTGCTTTTTGCGGATGCTGCTGCGATTACGACCCACTCTGAGGAAGAATTACAATATCTACTATCTGCATTCTCCAATGCTTGTTCTGAATTTGGTTTAACAATTAACAAAAAGAAGACACAGATTATGTCACAAGGTGCACACGGTGTACCATCAATCTTTATTGACGACACCGAACTAGAGATAGTAGACCATTTTACATATCTAGGATCAGAGGTAAATAGCAAATTATCCCTCGATCAGGAAATCAACATCAGGATTGGCGAGGCAGCAACAACAATGAACATGTTAGCAAAAAGAGTCTGGGAGAACAGGAAGCTTACTGCCAAAACAAAAGTCTTCGTCTACCAAGCCTGTGTCCTTAGTACTCTTCTTTATGGCAGTGAAACCTGGACAAATTACTCACACCAAGAGAAACGTTTAAACAGCTTTCATGTGCAGTGTCTGCAAAGAATACTTGGTATTAAGTGGCAAGACAAAATCACAAATACTGAAGTATTGGAAAGATCAGGTTGTGTGACTGTGTATTCCATGCTCAGTCTTCGTAGACTTAGATGGATAGGACATGTTAGGAGGATGGATGATGGTAGAATACCAAAGGACATCTTTTTTGGTGAATTACAGACGGATAGGAGATCTCAGGGTCAGCCTCTACTACGATACAAAGATGTGTGTAAGCGGGACATGATTGATACAGGCATTGATAATGCACATTGGGAGCAAGTCGCCGCTGAACGTGTTGCATGGAGGGTAACTATCAGAAATGAAATAAAGACAAAGGAGAAAATGATTGCAGATAAAGCAAACACAGAGCGTGAGAGACGTAAGATGGTGCACAATGGTGGAAATGACCATGTTTTCACATGCATCTACTGTGGGCAAACATTTGCAGCAAGAATTGGCCTTACCAGCCACACTCGCCACCGCCATGGGTCGCAGTTATTAAGCCTTTTTGAATCACAATGTACCAAACTCGTCTGTCAAGACGGAAAGGTGCCAATGAACAGAGAATTTAATGTAAACCTATTCTCATGTATTGTGGATTATTCAAAGGCATTTGACTGTGTACAATATCAGAAACTTTGGGAAATCATGAGGAATATGGGCTTTCCACCACATGTAATACAACTCATAAGAATGGTCTATCTAGACCAACAAGCAGCGGTTAGAATAGATGGCGAGACATCAGATTGGTTTGACATCAAGCAAGGAGTCTGTCAAGGATGTGTGCTGTCCCCCTATTTTTTTAACCTGTACGCCGAAAATATAATGAGAAATGTCAGAGATGATATAAATAGGGAGATATATGATGCCCTAAATATCGGTGGTCTTGACATACCAGAGATTCGGTATGCTGATGATACAGTATTGCTATCCACAACAAAGACTGGTATAGAAAACCTAATAGCCTCAACCCAATTGAATAGTGAAAATCACAACTTGTATCTTAACATTGCAAAAACAAAGATAATGCATAGAGATAAAACCACTACGGAGAAAGAAATATATGTTAATGAGGAAAAATTGGAGGTGGTGGAAAATTTCACATTCTTGGGTCACTGATTACCAACAATGGTGACACAATGAAAGAAATTTAAAGATGAATATCCATTGCTCTTCAAAGACTAAAACAACTGAATAAATTGGGAGTGGGACAGACAGAACTACAAAAACTGGATTTTTAAGAGCATGCATCTTTCCCATGGCATCATATGCCTGTGAGACCTGGACACTCACTAAACAAGCTGAGCAGCGCATAAATGCCTTTGAATATAAATGTTATAGGCGAATTCTAAGAATATCTTGGGTAAAGAAAAGAACAAATGCATCAATACTTCAAGAGCTGAATATTGAAGAAGGTTGGCTATTAAAAACGATAAAACAAAGAAAATTTAAATATTTTGGTGACTTGAAACGTCACGAAAGTTTGGAGAGAACAATAATGGAGGTGTATATGCCTGGGAAGAGAGGAAGAGGAAGGCCAAAGAGAAGATGGGTGCAGGATGTGGCGGATGATCTTCAGATGGGTGTATCGGACGCGGGACATCTTGCTTATGATCGAGAGGTTTTCCGGAAGGTTGTTATGGGAGCGAGGTTCTGCAAAGGACATGCTACTGAATGAATGAATGAAAATGCAAAATGTAGCAGTGTTAAATTGCATGCAGTTGTTTACAAAATGTCTATGGTGCATCAAAATTAAGGACATGTCCAGAAAAATGAGGACAGTTGGCAGCCCTGCTTATGCCTCAATGAAAGATAAAAGACAGCAGCAGATTCAAGATAAAAGGCAGAAGAAGTATACTTTCAAGTTTCATGAAGCATCATTATTTTTGAATCAACAGTATTGTTCTAGCTCTGAGAAATGCAAACGTATGTAGTAGGTCAGATATAACAAAGGAGATCTTCATGACAGATACATATATATCTTCACTCCAGCTTATGAAGGAATGGAAGTGAATGAAATGACAGAAAAAGAAGCAAAGGGAAGACATGTTAAAAATAGAAAGCAGCAGAGAACAGCAATACCCCAAGATTAACATATTTACTTCCTCAGTGACTCTTAATGTAAATGTTTAAAATGCCACTTTTTACAAGCTCAAGTTTTGAAACTCGGTGGTTCCAACTGAGCTACGACTGAGAATCCCACCACATGTCAACACACAGAATATTGGAATTAAGTATGAGCCATATATTTGACATAATCTGGACTTGCAGAGCCTCAACTACTAGAGCCACTCTCAACAGCCTGTTAAATACGGGATGATTTTTGAGCCATTGAGTGGTGCAGAGTATATCGAGAGTTAAACAACATTGCTGTGATAGAATTCATGCATGTTCACACTTGTTCAACTATAGGTGTGTTTATAATTTCTGTAGTTGTTTTGCTAATTTTGAACATATTTTAGTAAAGTTAGTGTTAAACATATTTTAAATGAATGCGCCGTTGAAACATCTGAAGCTATTGCAGTATGCTTATGGTTTGGCACATGTTACAATTAATAAAATATGAAAGTGGATATATCATGTTATAAAATATATAATTGTCAACTTTTGATCAAATCCTGGTGTCATGAAGCAATTACTGTCTTTTCTTGAGGATTTTTATATTATATGTCCTAATGTAAACTTGACAAGATATCTCAACAGCAAAAAATGCTGGTGTTAACTGTGACGTCCTGTAAAGGATATGCAACTAACTTTTTTAAAAGTCCAAATATGAGTTTTTAAAAATGCTGTCACTGAGAAGAGTACGAAGCAAGAATAAACCAGAAATTATTGATGGCAAAGATTGTGAATAATAAAGAATGTAAATTGGCAGAAAACATCAGTTATGAGAATTATCAACCACTGAAGAACATTTCAGTGCACAAAGATGGGTTCCAGTTAAGACTGAGTGCTGTCCACTGATGTGTGTTCTTTATGCATTGAAAAAATAATGGTATCTACAGAAAATATGCTTGCAATCACAGTCGGTAGCTATAATACAAAAAACGTATGCTATGTTGATGACACCATTTTGATAAGAACAAGTCAGTAAGAACTACAGAAAATTATAAATACAGTGGTTATAGAAAGTGAAAAGTGGGTGTTGGTTTGAATAATAAGAAGACAGAAATAATAGTATTTTTCATAAATCATGCCTAAATGTACAATTAAAATAAACAGTATAAATTTTGAAAGAAATTCAAGTATCTAGGCCCATGGATAACATCAGATGGAAGATGTATCACAAAGATAAAGAACAGAATACGACAACCCAAAACTTTATTTTGTAAAACGAAGAATATCTTATACAATAAATCCTGTCTTTGGAGATTAGAAAAAGAATTCTTGAATGTTGCATAGAAACAGTATTAAAAAATGGCTTTGAATCCTAAACAATTTGTAAACTAGTAAAACAATCCATCGAGGCCACAGAGATGTAGTTTTAGAGATAAAAGCTGAAAATCCCTTGGACTGCCAAAATGTAATCTAAATGTTTTGAAAGAGGCTAAGACACAAAGACAGCTTATCACAAGCAGAAATATAGTCAGGTGTTAGCAGTTAGGCAGTTCCTGCTGGTTTTATGCAAACAGAAAGAGTTTGAGACATTTGAAATGACCACTGTGATCACAAATGCTCCACTTCTACTTCTTGTATCTTTATTCCATCTGGCCTGATTGTTTTTTCTTTCTTATGTTTGAAAGCGTCAATGTTTTCTTCTTTTAGTATAGGTGGACATCTAAGTTATTTACTTCTGTTAATTCTGCTCTTTCTCCATCATATAGATCTCGTTTGAATTCTTCCAATATCTTTCTTGCTTTTTATTTCACATATCCTGTGTTTACTCTTATTTTTCTTCCTGTCAACTCACTAAATTATCTGTGCATATTTGTTGTATCAAGATGGACCAATGATATTAAAGGCTGATGTAGAGAAGGCTATTAAAAAGATGAAAGGAAAGAAAGATTGCAGGTCCGGACAAGATAACAACAGATGATAAAATCCATATTCTGCTTTGGCTTTGATACTATCACAGAATTATGTAATGATATATAATACTGGATTCATCCCCAAAGATTTGAAAACATCCATTTTCATCACACTACCCACCTCTGAAGTCAGAGTGGGTTTACCTGATGGCGAGGGACACCGTTAATAGGGAAAGCTAATCCACACACAAAATTCAATCCATCACTACTAGAAGTGGTTGTATGGACTATGCTGGAGTTCAAAGTGACCGTGCACTAAAAGAAAAAATATCCCACTGCCTAAGAAGCCAAGAGCTGTGGATTGTGAGGATTACAGAACTATTAGCTTAATGAGCCATATAACTCAGATACTACCCTAGGTCTTACAAAGTAAAATAGATGGGCAAATAGCTGAAGAACAATTTGGGTTCCGCAAAAACAGCGACACCAGGGAAGCAATCATCTGTTTGAAGATGTTAATTAAAAAATATATAGAAGTTCAGAAACATATATATGTTTGTTTTATAGACTACAAGAAAGCTTTTGATAGAATACAACATCAACGACTAATTACATGCCTTCAAGATATATGAGTAGACGGAAAGGACATCATACTTATTAGTAACTTGTACTGGGAACAAGTGGCGTCTATTAGATGCAGAAATAATTATTCGTCGCCCGTAGAGATAAAAAGAGGAGTACGGCAGGGATGTATGTTGTCCCCAAGACTATTCAACCTATACACAAAAAGAGTTTTTAAACAAGTCAAACTGCCTGGACTTAACATCAATGGAAGGATATTAAACAATCTTAGGCATGCTGACGATACTCTGTTACTAGCAGAAAGCGAGCAAGAGTTACAAAACCTAGTGGAACAAGTAAACAGGCATAGTGCAGAATGTGGCTTAGATATCAACATTTAAAAAAATGAAAAACTATTATAATTAGTAGTGGAAAGGAAAGGTCGTCAATGAACATCACAATAAATGAGGAGATACTAAAGCAAGTAACAAGTTTATCCTATCTTGGACATGTAATAACAGATGATGGCAGAAGTGAAATAGAAATCAAAAAGAGAATAGGAATGGCCAAAAATGCTTTCAGCAGCATTAAATCAGTATTAACATCTAGAGAGATTAACAATGCATTAAACATGAGAATTGTGAAATGTTACTTATATTCAACACTACTATATGGTGCAGACATGTGGACATTGAACAAGCAATTAGAAAGTTGAACAGAGGCCCTGGAGATGTGGATATGCAGACGAATATTTCATGGAAACAAAAACAATCACATACAAAGGTTATAGAAAACTGGGAAAGAAAAGAGAGTTGAAAGAAATAAAAAAAGAGGCAAATTAAATATTTCGGCCATGTTAAAAAACAAAAAACTAGTATCTCTTATAAAACCCATACTGGAAAGCAAGGTTGAGGGCTGGCAGACAAGAGGTAGACAATGATACAAGTGGGAAAATAACACCAAGAGATGGACGAACATCATTCTGACAGAATGTACAGTCAGGGCGAGAGACAGACAGTGTTGGAGATCTATTGCAGCCAACCTTCATTGTGAAGACAGCACCTGATTGATTGATTTGTTGTATCTCTTTTTCTTACATTCCATGCTATGTGGCATTGGTGATCATATCTGTCCACAGTCTTCTGTCTCATCTACTACTAACAGCTGTTATACTGATTTTCCTCCATGTCACGGTGTCAAACTGTCCAGCATCTTCTCTCTCTCTCCCCCCCCCTCCTAATATGTATTGGCTGCTGCAACTTCCCTGTTGTGAGAACATACCCCAGCTTCCCCTTTCTCATGACATGCCCACAGAATATGGACTGGCTTCTTCTGATGTGAGTATCAAGTTGTCTTTGTGCGTTAACTTCTTTCAAGATATGCCAATTGCTCTTTCGATCCTTTCACAGTCTTCTCATCATTTTTCTATAAAGCCACATCTACACAGCTTCCACGTAACTTCCCATTTGTCTGCTAACTGTCCATGATTCACTTCAGCACATCAGAATTGACTCAATTTATTTCTGAAGAACTGTTTTCCTGATCTCAGCTGACACAGATAAATTGTGGAGACTATACTTCCTCTTGAGAAATGCTGCTTCTGATTGCGCTATTTGACATTAACTTCCTTAATACATCTTCCATCTGCTGTTCTTAAAGTATTCAAATACTTAAATACAATGGGTTGTTTCAGACCAGTTCCATAAACTTTGATTTTGCAATTTTTCTGTGTAATTACCATCACTTCTGTTTTTAGGTTATTCAGACTAAATCCTTTGTTTTGACTTTCAATTACAATTAAATATATCATTTCTACTAGCTATGTTTCATTTTGAGTAACAAAAACCATGCCATCAGTTTAATGCAGGTTGTTTACATTAAGTCCACTAGCTCATATTCCTGGCATGTCTTGTACGGGTCTCACTATTATTTTGCTGTATAAATTGAACAGATCGGGTGATAGTACAAATACAATGAAAACATCTCAACTGGATGTCACTTCTTATTGGCTACTCTTTATTATTTTCATATATTTACCATCAATGTACATTTCCTATATTATAAAGATATCTTCGGGCTTAACCTGATCAAAATACCTTATCTCAATATCGTCAATCTTACTGTTAATATTCTCAGATGTATATGGTGTTGTTTGTATCTTTACTTTCACAAATCCACACCGCTCATCTCCAGGTTCTGATTTAGCATGGGTTCACGTGTGTAAGTATTCTCTTTCTTATTTTTCTCATGATAATAATTTAACTGAGCTTAATTTACTTTTGTTGCATGGCTTGTTTAATCAATTTTGTTTTGCCTTTACATATGTATCCTTTTTACTTTCTTTATCTTTTTATATTCTTCTTTGTTTTTTTATTTTATTTTCCTTTGACCATCAATTCTTAGATTTCTTCAGTCATCCATTTCTTCTTAGCTTTTTGTATCTTCTTCATCAATATCTCTTTGATTGCTTTATGAATGGAGTCTCATTGCATTTCCCATTATTACTTTGTATTTTAATTATAGCATTGTATATGTTTTTCACAATCACTCTGTATATAGAATTTCTTTATCTGCCTTTGGAATATCTTTATTAAGTCTTATATCCTTAACCTCCTGTTTTCTTCTCTGCAGTCTTATTTTTATTTGATTACATAATTGGACATAACTGTTACGGTCAGTGCCAGGCATTGTCTTCACATTTATTAATACATTTCTAAATGAGTAAAATACAGCGAATACACATTTTGATGATTTTAGCTGCACCTTGTAGTTAATGTGTGAAGTAATATATCACATAAACAAATTTCACTGTAGAAAGCCACACATGTAAGGTAAACATTAATTATTTTAAGTTACGAAGTGAAAAATAGTAAACACAAATGCAGAAATAGCAAGAATATATGATAAAATAGTATAAGCACTACACATCTATACAAAGAAGCTGGGGAGCACAACTGGAATATCATAACTGCTCAAAAGACATGGATAAACAAATAGAAAATCCATTACTTGGAATAATAACAGACATTAAATATCTCAGTTATAACCCAGAAGTGTTGTATATTACTTATGCAAAATGTAAAAAAAAAAAATTATCCAAATACAAGCTAATTTTGCAATCTTTTCAAAACAATATGTATTAATATGGGATTGATCAATGCATACACTGCCTAAATAGCACATTAAACAATTTACAGATTTTTTTGTATACAATATCATTTGAAATCTGGTGATTAATAAACTGATAATACAGCCTATGTTCAGATTCACATTATTAATATAGGTAACTTTTGCTGAGGGAATCAGAAAATGAAACGTCTTGCTGTGGTCATGGGTTTGAATCTGTATTCAGAATTAAAACTAATTCGGGCTCCCAGGTCGACCAGCTTAAAATGATCATCAGTAAGTGGCTTGGAAAGTAAATGCAGCTGGCTAATACTGACCACGGAATGCTGACTGGTCTAGAAAAATAGGGATCTAAGACCAAATGCCCAATGCTCCTCAAGGCATGTAAAAGGGATCTTTAGTATTTTACTTACTTCTACAGCCAGAGTCAGCAAATACAGAATGATAACAGTGTGACTTCATTCATATGTGCTTCCATTCTGTAACCTTAATTCATATTTGAAATGTTAATGTTTTCGATACAAGATTTCTAGATTATTTGCCACCAAACATACACAGTGCCATGTGAATTTATGGGAATTAATTACACACAGTGCCATGACTATAGGTGATTTAATTTATGGGAACTAATTACTTGTTATCAAACACACACAGTGCCATGACTGTAGGCGATTTAATTTATGGGAACTAATTACTTGTCATCAAACACACACAGTACCATGACGATAGGCAATTTAATTTATGGGAACTAATTACTTGTCATCAAACACATACAGTGCCATGACTGTAGGTGATTTAATTTATGGGAACTAATTACTTGTCATCAAACACATACAGTGCCATGACTGTAGGTGATTTAATTTATGGGAACTAATTACTTGTCATCAAACACACACAGTGCCATGACTGTAGGTGATTTAATTTATGGGAACTATATTACTTGTCATCAAACACATACAGTGCCATGACTGTAGGTGATTTAATTTATGGGAACTAATTACTTGTCATCAAACACACACAGTGCCATGACTGTAGGTGATTTAATTTATGGGAACTATATTACTTGTCATCAAACACACACAGTGCCATGACTGTAGGTGATTTAATTTATGGGAACTAATTACTTGTCATCAAACACACACAGTGCCATGACTGTAGGTGATTTAATTTATGGGAACTAATTACTTGTCATCGCCGGCTCCATGGCCGAGGGGTTAGCAGCTTTCTCCGCTAACCCCGAATACTCTCGTCACGTGACGCGACGAGAATTAGCAGTGGTTCGAATCGCAAAAGTGACTTATGAGAGTATGGAGCCGGTCGCTCAGAAAGTCGTGGCGTGCTGATGAGCGTAATCTAGCCTAGGAATCAACACACAGCTGAAAGATGCTGGTGTTGACCGCAATATCCTGAAACAGGATGGAAACGCGGAAAAAAAAAAAAAAGAAATTACTTGTTATCAAACACACACAGTGCCATGACTGTAGGTGATTTAATTTATGGGAACTATATTACTTGTCATCAAACACACACAGTGCCATGACTGTAGGTGATTTAATTTATGGGAACTAATTACTTGTCATCAAACACACACAGTGCCATGACTGTAGGTGATTTAATTTATGGGAACTAATTACTTGTCATCAAACACACACAGTGCCATGACTGTAGGTGATTTAATTTATGGGAACTATATTACTTGTCATCAAACACACACAGTGCCATGACTGTAGGTGAGTTATGAGAATTGAAACCCCAGACAAACGTACAAAAGTGTGTACATTTTGCCCAAAACGTCACCTTTTATCATATTAAAAACTAATCTACCATTAACACTAGAACTACCATGGAGTCCAAATGGACCCAAGTGTTAACTTTTGCTTTCTCTACTTTTCTTAAATTTGCTTTCATATGTTTGATATTTTATGACATTGTTAGCAATATATTCCCCCCAAAAATGCTAAACTATTTTTAAAATTGACTGAAAATTACATGTACCATCATACGTTTTTACACTTGTTACCAGTGGATCCGACTGGCCCCGAATGTATTTTCTATAGAAAATAAGCATATTTTCAGTATTAATTGATATTACACTTGAATACTTCATAACACATTTATTTCAGCAGGTGGGCAAAACTTATTCATAAAAGAAGACAGCAGTATTTTTAATGATGATGCAGTCAATGATTGCATCATCTTGCTAAAACTGAAAGTACTTTACTTTCCATTTGTCATTTCGCTGCATGCATTTGACATAAACATTGCGTTGGAATCATGGATATAAGATCTTTCTATGACTGTAAAAGTGCTGTTGCTTCAAATATTATTGACAACAGTGAGAAGGATTCTGAAAATGAGTGTAGCAGTGATGGATTTATTCCACCAAGTAGTGTTTTAAGTGTATCAAGTAAAGAACATCTATTCATTGAAGAAAATAGTTGTGAAAGTGACAGTGAAAATGGAAATGATTATTTAAGTACAATGCAAGCTCAGACTCGACTAAAGACCAAGGACTGATGTACCTATCCAAACATAAAGACATTATTTGGTATCCCACTCCAAGAAAGGTAGCAACTTGCAGAAGAGCTTCTGAAAATGTTTTCATCCAAAATCATGGCCCAACTCAACATGCAAAAAGAAACATTGATTCTATAATTTCAGCATTTCAATTATTTATGACAAAAAGTGTGACAGAAGACATACTGAAATCGACAAACCAAGAAGAAATTAGTGTGTTTCAGGACAAATGGAAAACTTTGGAATTTATTGAACTGCAGCAGTTTTTTGGAGTTTTAATTTTGGCTGGTGTGTATAAATAAAAAAATGAAGCTAACGGTCAATTTTAGAGTAAAGAATATAGACATGCAATATTTTCAAAGGCAATACAACAAAATAGATTTACTGCAATTTTCTGATGTCTACATATTGATATGTTCAACAAAGATGACAACATGAAAGAAATGATAAATTTGAGCCAATAAAGTATTCAACAGTGGGCAACAAATCTACAGGATCACTATTTTCTGTCATGAATTTGGCATACAAATTTGGTGCTGTTGTGACAATGATATTTCATATGTTTTCACACAGAACCTGGGCAACCACAAGAAAAAAAAAAAAAACAAGGAGAAAGAGTTGTACTGGACATGGTGACAGGCTTGGAAAATAAGGGAAGGAATTTTAATTGCGACAACTTTTTTACAAGCTTGAAATTGGGACAGATATTGAAGGGAAAAAAGCTTACAATTTTAAGAACAATAAGAAAAAACAGAGCTGAACTTCTAAAAGAGCTAATTTCAGGAAAACATCATGTTCATTTTCCCCACAAAGTTTGCTTTCATTGATGGTTCAGCACTGACTTCAAATGGTCCAAAGAAAGGAAAAGCGGTTGTACTTCTTAGTACAATGCATGATCAGCCAGATGTGGATAAAAATTCTAATTCCAAAACTAACCATTAATGATCCTTGACAACAATCACACGAATGGTGGTGTGGACATAGTCAATCAAATGTTGCGCTGTTATTCAATCAAATGCAAGACAAACAGATGACTTGTAGTAATTTTCTACAATGTTGTTAGATATTTCTTCCATGAATGCATTTGTTCTTTGGATAAACCTCAATCCTGAAAGGAACAATCACAAGTCCTATACACCGACTGTCTTTGAACCAACTTGCAGAAGGACTCGTCGAAATGGGCCAAACATGTCAACCTGGAGACCTTCCAACTAATCTAGCAGAGAATCCTTGTGGATCTAGAACACGAGCTCGCTGTCACCTGTGCCCAAGGGAGATTGACAGAAAATGTAAAGATGTTTGTGGTACTTGCAATAACTTTGTTTATGGCCAATATAAGAAAGTTTGTGACCGCTGCACCTTTTAACTTTCAATATTCTATGCTGGGTTCATGTGTGTAAGTAAAGTATTTAAACATTCACTTATCTAATAACTTTGTAATCTTATATATAAATTAGGATGTGCGTATGTATCTCTGTCTGTATGTATGTATGTATGTCCTTTATGCGCTCGCGAACGGCCCATCCGATTGAGATGAAATTTTCTGCACGCCTTCCTTTCATTCCAGAGATGCCAACTGTCGTAGTTTTTTTTTCTTCTTCCTCCTCCTCCCTCCTCCCCCTCCCAAAATACGTACGTCCAGGAAATGGTCTTCTACATAGACACTTCTCTCTGAGGTCCGCGATAACATATTAACCTGGTGGGATGGCAATCAATCATCCTACTACCTCCTCCCTCCTCCTCCTCCTCTCCCCTCCTCCTCCTACCCTCTTCCTCTTCCCCTCCTCCCTCTCCCTCCTCTTCCTCCTCCTCCCTCTTCCTCCTCCTCCTCCCTCTTCCTCCTCACTCCTCCTCCTCACTCTTCTTCCTCCCTCCTCCTCCTTCTTCCTTCTCCTCCCTCCTCCTCCCATTTCCTCCCTCCTCATCCTCCCTCTACCTCCTCCCTCCTCCTCCTTCCTCCACATCCCTCCTCCTCCTCTCCCCTCCTCCTCCTACCCTCTTCCTCTTCCCCTCCCCCTCCTCCCTCTACCTCCTCCTTCTTCCATCCTCCTCCTCCCTCTTCCTCCTCCTCCTACCTCCTCACTTCTCCTCCTCTCTCCTCCTCCCTTTTCCTTTCTCCTACTCCTCCCTCTACCTCCTCCCTCCTCCTCCGTCCTCCACATCCCTCCTCTTCCCTCTTCCTCCTCCTCCCTCCTCATCATTCCTCCTCCTTCTCCCTCCTCCTTCTACCTCTTCCTCTCTCCACCTCCTCATCCTCCTCCCTCTCCCTCCTCCTGCGTTCTCATCCTCCCTCCTCCTCCTCCTCCTCCTCCTTCTTCCTCCCTCCTCCTCTCTCCTCTTCTTCCCTCCCCTCCTCCTTCCTCCTCCTCCTGCGTTCTCATCCTCCCTCCTCCTCCCTCTTCCTCTTCCTCCCTCCTTCTCCATTCTTCTCCTCCTCTCCCCTCCTCCTCCTACCCTCTTCCTCTTCCCCTCCTCCCTCTCCCTCCTCCTCCCTCTTCCTCCTCCATCCTCCTCCTCCCTCTTCCTCCTCCTTCTTCCATCCTCCTCCTCCCTCTTCCTCCTCCTCCCTTTTCCTCCCTCCTCCTCCTCCTCCCTCTACCTCCTCCTTCTTCCTTCTCCTCCCTCCTCCTCCTTCCTCTTCCCTCCTCCTCCTCCTTCTTCCATCCTCCTCCTCCCTCCTCCTCCCTTTTCCTCCCTCCTCCTCCTCCTCCTCCCTCTACCTCCTCCTCCTCCCTTTCCTTCCTCCCCTCCTCATTCTCCCTCCTTCCTCTCCCTCCTTCCTTCTTCTCCCTCTGCCTCCTCCTCACTCCTCCTTCTCCTCCTCCATTCTTCTCCTCCTCTCCCCTCTTCCTCCTCCTACCCTCTTCCTCCTCCTGCTTCCTCGTCCCTCCTCCTCCTCCTACCTCCTCCCTCTTACTTCTCCCTCCTCCTCCTCCTCTCCCTCCTCTTCCTCCTCCCTCTTCCTCCTCCTCCTCCCTCTTCCTCCTCCCTCTACCTCCTCCCTCCACCCTCCTCCTCCCTCTCCCTCCTCCCTCTTCCTTCCTCCTTCTCCTCCCTCTACCTCCTCCTCCCCCTACCTCTATCCTCCTCCCTCCTATTCCTCCCTACTCCTCCTGTCTCCGCCCTCCTCCTCCCTCCTCCATCTCCCTCTTCCTCCTCCCTCCTCCATTTACCCAAGACAGACAGACAGATAGTCGGTAACGGGAACGGGAACTTATATGACTACTTATATGAATTAAATGAGATGCTCCCCACCAGGGTCTGGGCGAAGCCGGGCAGGGTCAGCTAGTGATTAATAAATCAAAATAAAATAAAATTGCATTAAAACTGTCTAGTTTTAACTAGTGGGGTCTGTATGGACCCCATTGAAAACCAGTGTTACTAAAAAAATCCTGGCAGTTCTAGGGTTAAATAAAAGCATTGGAAAAGTAATATCACTTTACCACTTTGTGCTAAGAAGTGTCTTGACAGATTAATTCTGAACATGATCTTATACGATGTCTAGAAATAGTTAACACGTTAATATATTTCTAAAGAGGCCTGTGTTTCACTAGTTTACAGGAAATATTAATGGCTACATATGTTTCTGTTCACTGCAAAGATACAGTGACAATACTGCAAATTGTTGATTGTATGCCTGCAGCTCAAATAACCATAAAAATAGTAATGAACTTGTTAGAGTTCACATATATCTTTCCACATTATTCATAAAATAAGAAGGACTCTATAAGATAGTGCAGTACTCTTGTATGTTATGAAGCATCTGTTGATTTCATAGTTGAGATCACAGTGTACGGTTTATACGAGGGGTAGTCAATAAGTAAGTCACACATGGCTGTAGAAAACCAGTTTATTTTTTGACATACACTATCTGCAGATCTGTTGGCTAGTAGAGCTCTATAAACTAGTGAAACACAGGCCTCTTTAGAAATATATTAACGTGTTAACTATTTCTTTCCCTTTATTTCTCAACATAATTTCCACCAACATTGATGCACTTATTCCATCGTTTTATCAGTCCTCCCACAGGCTGCATAAAACTGCGTGCTCTGTTTTCTAAATCACGTTTTCATTTCACATTCAACTTCGGCATCATTCGTGAAATGTCTCCCGCCAAGGTGGATTTTCAGTGGACCAAAATGGTGGAAATCGCAAGGGGCTAAGTTGGGGCTGTAAGGTAGATGTTCCAGTGCTTCCCACCTTAGTTAATTTTCTCCTGCGTTAATCGAGCCGTAAGTATGTGGTGTGGCATTGGCATGAAGAAGCAACACGCCTTGAGAAAATCTTTCTACCCAGCTATGCACCGCTTTACGGGACAAACATTTGTCAGAATAAACAGGAAGCATTTCCTTATGAATGTCCTTTTGCCCACAAAAATCGCACAACAACATGTTGCTCTTTGGTGATACACTCCATAAGTACAGTCGCCATTTTGTTTATGCGCTGAGCATGAGACACCTAGCGCCACCTGACGAACGGGAATATAGTTTGATGTTGCTGTCACCTAATGACACCTGAAAAAAAAACACCAACTACATTTACCTGCCATTCCACATAACTGTGTGACTTACTTATTGACTCACCCTCATACATTCATACGTGCGTACCTACATACATACATACAGCTGATAACAGGTGACAAAGAAGCAGCAACCTACATGAACTGTACATTCTGTTTTCTTAGCTTTCTAATATTGTTTGCAGCTTTGAATGTTGGGATACAATTTGTAATTGCTCAAGATCATTTCTGTCCAAATGAAAATTTGAATGTCAGAAAGGAACTCGCTTGTCAGTGCAGTGTCAATAATTATTTAATGTGTCTCCTGGTACATGAGACATTCTTGATCTACTTTCCCAAGACAATGTAATCAAGGTAACTGCACAGCCATTTCAACCTGTGACCAGTTGTCTAATAATAAAGTGAAGGGAAATAAAATACTCTGTTCCACGCCTCAAGGCCTATTGGGTATATGGTATAATTAGATTAAATGACTCATTAGATTATGCGGCCAACAATATATATATTTCTCAGAAAATGTACTAGTACCCATTTTAGGCAGATGAGCTAGAGACCTCGGTCAGTGAAACAATCTCTGGTAGGATACATTGTGCAAGCACCACATCTGCTAAACCATTCAGCACTCAGTGTTATGCTCAGGTCAATCTACACACACAATTCACACCTCAAAGGGAATCCAAACACATGCCTACTAGGCAAGCAGACAAGTGTGCTAGCCACTGCACTCACCCAGGCTCCCACATATGCAGGATCAAAAGTGAATTTCTCAAATACACACTTCAGTGTCAGTAAATTTACATTAGCTTTCATCTAACAACAAGTCCCCATTTACTATAGGAATTGTAATAGTTCAGTGTCAGTAGACACAGGTGTGCAGTGACATTAAGTTTGTTGGGAAGGATGTGAGGACCATCTTGCACTTGTCACTGTTACTTGTAAGCTAGCTTCTACAACTAGACATGAATTAATATTTGCAATGGAATATTCATGAGAGTTGCAGA
The DNA here is from genome assembly GCA_963921405.1 of Cepaea hortensis. Classification (NCBI taxonomy): domain Eukaryota; kingdom Metazoa; phylum Mollusca; class Gastropoda; order Stylommatophora; family Helicidae; genus Cepaea; species Cepaea hortensis. The sequence continues at coordinate 64,820,453 of OY992893.1, forward strand.
GATGTTCGATATCTGAAAGAAAGAGGGACTTGCAAGCAGTTCAACAGTCGCTGTTGTAGCATAGAAAGAAAAAGCAGCGGCTGTATGAACCAAAGGCCTATCCACGTCAATGCGGAAGCACTAGACTCGAGTTTCGCTCTCGTTTGAGCTCGTCAGTAGTGCATATCCTTGACCGGATCCGGAAACAAACCCCGGATCACCGGCGTGTAAAGCGGGTGTGTAAACACTAGACCACATGGAACACACTGAACACGGCCAAATTATCACAACAGAACATCACAACATCACTCATCGTAGGTTGTAGCTCAAGATTTGCCTGATTTGTCAGTCGCAGTGCACTAGGTAGATACTGCAGTAGTGGGCAGCATAATAGGCAGCCACACATGTGAACATCATATTAAACTCCACGAACATGCTATAGAAAATTGCAACCGACAGTTTCTGCCCCAAATGGATAGACAGGATTTGGAAGTTGCATTTCACATCACTCACCTGAATGTATGCATCCAGACATGTCAGAATAAAAGGTAATGAACATGCAGACTAGCTGGCAAATAATGCACCAATGCAAATGGGAAGAAGCATGGACAGGGCTGATATATTCAATACAGCGCAGACTCGGCTGGTGGATCCTGATGAGACTCTGATACTAGCACATCAATGCCATCTTTGAGGTTAAGAGAGCAGACATCATAAGCAATCCCTCATGGGAACAGTGAGTAGACATACTTTTGGATTTTATTGAAGGCCTGAGGACCCATGGGAATGCCTAACTTGCACTGATTTCTTTCAACATAACATAACCCATCTAGTGCTGATTAGTCTCTTAAAATGTGGGACATAGCCAATATGACTCAAGGCATGGAACAGGTGTTCTTGACTACGTACAAGATTGGACTGACAGTGGCAGAAACAAGAGCAATTTACATGAAGTCATCATCACAATGGGCAAAGAGTGTAGAGAGTAGTGTAACGGGTTGGCATAATTGGATTTCAAACAACTGATAAATAGACATGCTAGCCTAGAGGACACAACAGTGACACCGACATTTCTATACATGGCCAAAAATATACCTTATTGGGAATTCAAAGCTAGAGTCTAGCAATAAAGTTGTTGCAGTGCAGAATGAGTCAAATAGGGCTATGACCACAAATATGTAGATAGATGTGGCTACAAGCATGGTGGCATTGAAATGCTAGCTGGTACATAAATGCTCAGTCTACACCAGCCAACACTCAAGATAAATAGATATAACATGAATGGAAGTCAAACATAGACACATCATCCTTGCAAGGTCAAACATAGATATCCAGGTCACACTAGAGTTTAGACAATGAGCAAGCAGATCTGTTGGCTAGTAGAGCTCTATAATTCTATCACTTCCAATGAATACAGGGAATGCATGGTGATAATCTACAAATAATTACTAGGAAAAACACACAGTAGCAGCCGAAGCAACCTGTTTGGGAAATTTGAGTTTGGATTTGGTGTGGCTTCAGCAAGGTGGAACATATGAGGAGTTTACAACCAGTGTTTTGTTAGAACTGTCAGCATCTACACTGTGACATTTGCTGAGAGAGACAGTGTATTAACAGGGTTGTTCTTTATATGGGTGAACGAGACCATGTCATAAGATTTCAAGGACGCGTCAATAGTCCACCTTTACAAACGTAAAGGAAACCACCAATTCTGCGACAACCACCGAGGCATCCCCTTGCTCTCAATCACAGGGAAGATACTCGCCAGAATTCTTCTCAATCGCCTCACGACCTATCTCTACCAAGGTCTTCTTCCTGAGAGTCAATGTGGCTTCAGAAAAGAACGAGGGACTGTTGACATGATTTTCGCTGCAAGGCAGCTACAAGGGATATGTCAGGAACAGAACTCTGAAATGTTCTCCACTTTCATTGACCTTACCAAGGCTTTTGATACAGTCAGCAGAGAAGGACTGTGGAAGATTATAACGAAATATGGCTGTCCACAAAAGTTTGTCCAAATAGTGCAGCTATTTCATGATGGTATGCAGGCAAGAGAACAGGAAAATGGTGAACTGTCTGAGCCCTTTCCTGTCACCAATGGAGTGAAACAAGGATGTGTCCTGGCACCAACACTGTTCAGCCTCATGTTTTCAGCTATGCTGACAAATGCCTTCAAGAACAATGACATTGGAACAGACATCAACTACCGCATGGATGGAAAGTTGTTCAATCTCAGAAGGCTGAAAGCCAAAACCAAAACTAACAGCGACACCGTCAGAGAACTGCTGCTTGCTGATGACTGCGCTCTAGTGACCATAGATTAATCATAAGCAATCTTCTTCTTCTTCAGCGTTCCGAGCCATTGAGGTTCTTTGCTGCAAATACAATCCGTCTCCATTCGTCTCTCTGGTGGACCTTCTCTTGCCAGTCGTAAGCAATGTACATATAAAATTAAAGAAGGTACAATATACACCAAGAAACACAAACTTTGATCTATGTGCAATGAAGAAAGAGGAGATAATTTCAATGTAGGGGTAAAGAACAGCTTTGATGCATTATCCGATATGGAAATATTATTTCAAGATGTCAGCGACCAATGGGAAGTAATACAGAAATTAGTCAACCAAGCTGCAGAAACAACTATCCCAAAAATGAAGATGAAGGGACGTAGGAGGTGGATGACGGAAGACATCTTGAATCTCATGATGGAAATAAGAAGAAATAACAAAAATAAACATGAAAAATATGAAGAGATTCAAATAAAAATTAAGAAATTGTGCAAAGAGGCAAAAGAAGCATGGCTTGAGGAAAATTGCAGGGAAATTGAAAACCAACACAACACCCAGAATACCAAATTAAAGTACAAAAGAATTAATGACATCACTAACAAAAGAACACCGGTCAATGGGTTGCCTAAAACCCAAAGATGGCAAAATCATAGTAGAAAAAAGATCAGATTTTACATATGAGGTCAGATTATGTGAAAGACCTTTGTGATGATACAAGAGAGGAGAGGAACAGTATGATATTTAGAATAAAAATGAAGGACCATTAATTTTGAAGATGGAAGTTCAGAATGTTATTAACCATATGAAACCTGACAAGACCCTGGGTCCAGACATCACAACAGAATTGAAGAATGCCTTAGAAGAATATGGAATAGACCAGGTCACCAGACTGCCGAACACAAAATATGATACTGGAGATATTATCTCTTGAATTGTGGAACTCTATATGTATTGCAATCCCGAAGAAATCAGGATCCTTGGAATGTGATCAACATCGAACAATTAGTATAATGAGCCACATCACAAAGATATTTCTAAGAATCATCATGCAAAGAGTTAGGAAGAAAATACAACCTGAAATAGTAGAAGAACAATGTGGGTTTGTAGAAGGCAAGGATACAGTAAATGACATGTATATGTTGAGAACATTAAGTGAGCGTTCTATAGAAGTAAATAAAGACCTACATCTTTGTTTTATTGACTACACAAAGGCTTCTGATAAAGTAAGACGTGTCAACATCATGATCTTGCAAACTGATAGGAAAAATCTTAGACTTCTAAAAATATATATTGGAAACAAAAAGCTGCCATAAAGATTGAAAATGAAGTAGATCAATATCAGCCTATTAAGAAAGGTGTAAGACAGGGATGTGTAATGTCTTCAGATCTTTTATCCCTGTACATTGAAAATATTTTCAGAAATTTAGAAGATATGAGAGTAATCACCATTGGGGGACATAACATCAATAACATTAGATATGCGGATGATACAGTATTGATTGCAGACAATGAGCAGGATCTGCAACACTTAGTAGATGCGGTTGCTACACACAGTCAACAACTAGGGTTAGAATTAAATTGTAAGACACAGATTATGGTCATCACTAGGAATGAAGAAATACCACAATGTCATATACTGATAAATGGGAGTATTCTTAAACAAGAGAATCTGCACAACTATCTCAGAACAGTCATAACATCTGATGGGAGGTGCCTTGAGATTAAAACAAGAATCACTATGGTGAATGTAGTCTTTTGCAAGATGGAAAACGTACTGACCAATAAAAAGATTTCAACTGCAACAAGAAAAATAGTGTTGAAGTGCTACATAGAACCTGTACTTTTGTATGGATGTGAAGCATGGACAAAGAGCAGACAAGCTGAAAAACGTCTAATGGTTCTGGAAATGTGGTTTCTGAGGAAAATGCAAAGAATACCATAGACAGACAGAAAAACCAATGACAAAGTCCTACAAGAAACAAATGAAAACCGTAAATTGATTAGAGAAATTAGGTGCAGACAGTCACAATTTTTGGACACATCATGAGAAGAAATAAATTGGAGAACTTGGTGACAACTGGCAACACTGAGGGGAAAAGAACAAGGGGAAAGCAGATAAGTAAATGCCTGGATGGCTTGGTCACATGGTATGGTCGAGACAATACACTGAGCTGATCCACGACTCTGGTGATCGTGTGAGATGGCTTATCAGAATGGCACATGCTGATGATGAATTGCAAGATGTTCTCATTCTATGCACAATATTAAGTGAACTTGACTGATAAAGAGAGTATATTTGGGAATTTTATTAAATAATTTAATCCTGGTTTAATATGAATTGTATTATGAATTTTCAATCAGTGCGGTTTTTTTTTTAAAACGTAACAGGCTGAAACACCTAACATCCTGTTTAAGTCTAGGTGTGGAGCAGAATGATTGTTAGAGGGCTGCAAACTGTTTTTAACTGCACATTAACATTATAGTATCTATCCATTGATACCGATGGCAAATGACATTTGAATAGGCACGTTTAAACATTATTTTGCAAATGCTCACATCAATCAGCAACTAGAGATGTATTATACAATCACAGTAACATGTAAAATCTCCTCATGTGGAAGCCAGTTTGCTCTGCTGTTTGACTGGGATCTCATTACATGTGGTAGCATATTATAACACATGGTGTTTATTCATCAACATGTGTTGACTACGTAGTAGGTATTGGCAGCTGCAGTAGTGCACTTGGTAGCACACATACCTGCAGGCCTTATGGTCACAGGTCTGAATTTGCATCGAGGCAGATTTTCAGAATGGACCTGGGCACCTGGGTTGACCTAGTCTCTAATGGGTACTAGGAAATATATGTGGAAGTAAAGATAGCTGGCGTGATATTGAACACACCATCACTGGAATGCCAAGTAGTCTATACAAATGTAGGGCTAGCACCATATGCCTCAAGGTGTGTAACAGGGTCACTTTCTTACTTAGATATCGGATCTGTACCTTTGCAGGGTTCAGTCATGTAAAAGCACAGAAAATTAACAATGGCAATGAGCGGCAGGAAAAAGGACAGTCACTGAATAAATGTTTTCTGACAAGAATATAAGCAACATAAACAGCAGGTTTAAAATATAGACACTGAAGATCATAACAGAATCCCAGATTTAAAAATAATATTAATTACACACACTCATACAGTTCATGTATTATGATAGTAAATAGTAAGCAATATGAAAATAACGGCAAGCAAAAAAAAAAAAAATTAGTTACATTAAAACTCTGAGGACAATAAAATGCTTGTACATGTATAAAAATACTCAGTGTCATTACAACTATTAGAACAAAAGGAATTAAACATTTGGAACAGAACATTGTAAATGGAACTTTTAACAAAATGCATAACAATAAACACAAGTCTACAATTATTATAAAAATATTTGCATTTCTGTAATTGTTATCTCAGCTGTTAATTGTCATTGTGTCCGTATCGACCCCATTGGTAACAGTGTTACTAAAAATCCTGGCAGTTCTAGGGTTAAATAAGAGTGTTGGAAAAGAAATATCACTTTACATTGCCACTTTGTGGTAAGAAGTGTCTTGACAGATTAACTCTGAACATGATCTTATAAAAAGTCTAGAAAGAGTTAACACTTGAGTATATTTCCAAAGAGGCTGTGTTTTAACTCTGAACATGATCTTATAAGAAATCTAGAAAGAGTTAACACTTGAGTATATTTCCAAAGAGGCCTGTGTTTCAAAGAGTTGTGAAAGTTGTGTGTTTTGCAGCAGAAAGGTGTGTGGTCACAAGAAACAAAGGGTATGTAGAAGTTATTAATTAGTTAAGTATTTGAGGTGGTGTCTGACATTTCTTTGTGGTGAAAATTCAATTGACGGAACGACGTGATAGTTAATGTTATGAGAATATTAAATACAAAGCGAAAGCCATAATAACTGTACAAGTATTTGAACCATGCCGTTTGAGGAATGACACATAGCAAAAGCGAAGATGGACACAAAATGGCGAAACAAAGCTTGTTGAAAAAAGAAACACATGGGCTATGCCCAGAATATGGAATTCGACAAGTCTCTAGTAATAAAAATTAACCTGTACTAGATTATGGTTTAGCCAGTTAAATAATATATTTATAGAATATAATGTGTGATTCTAAGGCGTTATTTGTGACAAAAAGTAAGGAATATTAAAATTTTTAATATAGCTTTACTTCACATGTTCCGTCTTGCTACCACGTGTGTCAAAGGTCGAGCACACACAACATAGGGGGCAGCTCCACATCCACTTCATTATTCTTGTCTGAATTGAAGGCATTCACTAGCCTAGTATATAATCTATAGATACTTCATTAGTCTGTGAAATATCAATTTGGTGTTTCTAAAATTGATCAGGCTTAATATAAGAGGAGGTTAAGGAACAGAATAGTATCTGTATACTTTATCTTTATGTCTTTGAGGAGTTGTTAGTCCTAGTAAAAAGGGAAATTTATTTAACATGGGTAGTTAGCATATACTACTCTAATATTCTCAATATAAGACTAAAGACTGGATTGTCAATGTGAAAGACGATGACCCAACCAGCTGTTTATGACAGAACACTCACCAGCTGTCGCTATTTACTATGTTCACAGATTGTTACAGCCTCATCGCTGAGATCGTCAAACTGAATTAACTCATAAACATCAACCAATGTACCATTGTATTAAACATCAACCAAACGTACTTTGAGGCTTACTTACCACCTTTCAGTGTTAACAAACTTTATAAAAGAATTTCAGTGCTGTTCAGCACATGCTTATATTATTATAAATAAAAGCCTGAATCAGGGGACAAAAGACACTAAGAACAGTTCGAAGAAATCACTAATATACAAGCTAATCAAGTCCCGTGGGAAAGCTGTGTGTGAATCATCATCGACTGAAGAGGTGGAGAAGCCATACCTTGAGCACCTCGATAGCCGACAACCAGGACTGGAATCTTCAACTAACTGATTGTCTCCATCCTTCTGAGACCTCAAGCCTTGTAACATTCCTAAATTGGCTAGGGCCACAGTGACTTAGTCAATGATTTAAATGTAGGACCTTCTGCAGAGCAGATTAATAATAATAAATAATAGGAATTTCAACTAAGAGAAACTCTAGTAATTTTAAGACAGCTGGGGTATATGCAATCCCCTTATCATTGTCAGTATATCTCCAGAGGAGGGTGCTCAATGTGATCCAAATAAATATTTTGTTGTAATTAAAAATTTTAAACAACATAGTCTGTTGTAATAGTAAATAAGATTAGTATAGTCATTCAGAGTGACAGGGCGAAGTGTTGTGACTTTATATATAGTCTATCTCCATGCTGTGAGACAGGATACAACATGGCGGGCTCATATACTTTCCAGGCACACATAGAGGAATACCTAGGCCTACTGTCTAAATTCTAGTACGGTTGTTCACCTTCCTTTTCCAGCCTGGTCACTGTTAGAAGACGTGATCATTTCTGGGACTTGTTCATTCATAGTCTAGAGTCACAAGCCATTCGATCTCTTCTTAGGCAGCGAATAGTCATTCTTTCTCTGGAAGTCTATTTGTCACTACTTTTGAGTGTTTTCTATCTAAATAGCTAGCACTACACTACACCTGCAGATGGCTATGTGCAAAACTTCCCTGGTTTCGGTGAAGAGGGATGGCGCCATTCCTAGCCTGCTATCTTCATTTCCAGCTTGTGGTAGTGAACCCAGGTTTAATCTCGAGTAACAATTCTTGATTGGAAACCATGACCTTCTACTTCAAAGCACTGCAAAAGTTCTTGACAAGCATCAATGCGTTGTTGTTTCAATTCTGAAGAATGCGCCGTGGCACCCACGTTGCAATGCTGTTGCACATCATGAATGATGTGGTGTGCTGAACCTTGACAGATGTCAAGATGTGAAGCAATGTCTCTCACAGTCAATCAGCAGTTTTCCTGTATGAGGCCGTCAATGGCTGTAATTGACACAGGGGTCACTACTGAGTGTGCCTGACATGGTTGTGAACAGTCTGTCTGTCACAGAAGTCACAGAGTTTTGAAACTTCCTACTCATACACTTGCTGGATTGACAGACACGCATCAGCATACAGGGCCTTCATTTGCCAATGAATTTTTATGTGGTGTGCTGAACCTTGACTGATGTCAAGATGTGCGGCAATGTCACTCACAGTAATCGGCGGTTTTCCTGTACGAGGCCTTCAACTGCAATCAACTCTGTGGTCACTACTCGGTGTGCCTGACCTGGTCATGAACAGTCTGTCATAGAAGTTGCCATTTTGAAACTTCCTACTCCACTCACACTTGCTTGACTGACAGTTTGCATCATCATACTGGACCTTCGTTTGCTGATAAATTTCTATTGGTTTCACCCCTTCATTAGTAAAAAACATAGGTAACAGAACACTGCTCCTCTCTGGTGCATGTCAAAAGGCGGGTGGCCATCTTTAAACTGTCCTTATGATGTCACCGTGTTCATCTACACCGTGATGTCACATGCTAAACACTTTGGCATCCTTAACAACAATATTGAAGGATACAAGACAATGGCATGGCTATTGTAATCTCCATCATACTTTTAAGGTTTTCATTTGAAGCCTCCTCATATGTGTAGTGTGCGTGTGTATATCTCTATGTACATATGTGTGTGTGTGTGTATATATATATATATAAGTTATCAGTTGGGGTATCTTCATTGCACTCCGGACAGGTCTATAGGTGCTCAGATCCTCTGCGCGTCCGGTGGCTAATAGTGCCAGTTCTGTGTTGGTTGATGAGGCACCTCGTTTTCCCGATGTACCTCTCTTGTCTGGCCGTGCCAATTTTTACTCCCAAGTCTTTCATCCTGGACAGCGATGTGGATTCACTGACGTCAAAGTCCTCTGTTCTCGACATATCTTTAAGGACGTTAATAACATCGGTACGATCCATGGGCTGGCCATCTACAGGGGGTGCAGAGCCAGCCAGTTTATCAGCTCATTCATTTCCCTCGACTCCCGCATGTCTCGGGACGAAGATGAAGGTGACTTTACGGACAACGGACTTCCGCAGCGACTCAGTCCACTGTCTATGTACAGATCCAGCTTCGACATTCCGAATTATGCTCACTGAATCACTTAGTACACACACGTTGGTATAATGCTGTGATTCCAGCCATATGAAAGCCCGTGTAACTGCCATCACCTCCATCGTCATGCTGCTCGTGGTCATAGAGTGGGCACTACTGGATTCTATATATATAACAGACAGACTGTTCACTGCTGCTTTGGTCCAGGTTTCTCTATTTGGACAGTACTTACTGCCATGACTTCCATAGTCAGGCTACATGTGGTCAAAGCAAAAGCACCAGAATCTTCCTTCAAAATTCTCCCTCCGGTCTGAGCCGTAAAAGCCCATGAGCTTCTCACTCGTCGAACGACCGACCCATTTGTGTAAATGACAGCATCACCCTCCACAGAATTCTCTAAGATCAAAGCCTGTACTTCCGCCTCCACAGCAGCCGGATTTTCTTGTCTGCATTTTCTGTCTAGTTGGATGCAAACTGAAAAGGACATACAGAAATTTGTTGGCATACTCCTCGCCAGGTTCTAAGCCCTCAAATGAACACACCTGTTGAAGAATGTCTTCGGCTTGACCCATCCATGACTTTCCTCTTTTTAACCTGCTGCCTTTTACCATCTTAATTTCACTATGCAGTGGATGTTGTGTGTTTGCGTTGACTCTGAGATAGACATGTGCTCTGCAAATTTGTATTCTGTCCCCAATGGTTGGAAAATCAAGAAGGTAGCGCATCAGCCTGCATGCTGTATCTCTTGTACATCGAAGAATAATACGCACAGCTTCGTTCTGTATCCTTTCTATCTGCTTACGGCTGATAGTCAGGATCGCCATCACATACTCCAAAACAGAAAGGACCAGACCCGTGTAAAGGAGACATAGATGGCGCTGCTCACAGTTTGCCGCCACCATCACCCACATCACAGCCAAACCTCGCTTGGCCTTCATTATCACCTTGTCTATGTGCTCATGAAATGCAAGACTTTGATCAAAACGCATCTCCGGGTAGTTTATTGCCTGCATTCTTTCCACCATCTCTGAACCCAGATTTACAGTTGGTGTTGGAGTGTTGACAATATGGTTATTCAAAGAGAACCATGTCACTGCTGCCTTCATTGGGTTAACCTCTGCCCCAGATTCTACACACCAAGTGCTTATGCGATTTAGTTCTGTTTGTAGATCCACAGCAACTCAATCTCTATCTTTACCCTGACGATACACTAACACATCCTCTGCATATGACAATGTCCTCCCCGGTCCTCTGACCTGCTAGTCGTTAATTCTCACAGTGTAGGCTTTGAACAGCACCGGAGATAATCATGGTTCTTGTGGCAGGCCCGGATATGTTGTTGGTTTAGTTTAGATTAGTCGATGGATCAACATCACGGCACATGTGTGTAACCCATAAGTGCTCCGTTCTCCTCCTAACTCAAACCTGAGTCTGGAGAAACTCAGCTCAGTGCATGAACTCAGTAGCACCAGCGAGGATCCTGAAATACTTGGGTACATTTTTAACTAGAAATTTTGCCCGGGCAGTGTCGTTAGGCTACTCTTTTTCGATTTCCAACTGCCAAGGGATTTTTTACGCGCGCAACAATACACACGGGCGTCCGATCTCACTACCCAGAGACCAGGGGAAATGTTATTACTAGAGGTCCACGTGAAAAAAATCCCAGTCCTCACCGGGGCTTGAACCCGGGACCTAAAGCACTCGAGGCGGACACCATACCTCAAGACCACGCAGCCCCTACCTACCACACAGTTGTTGTTGGTTCAGAGGTCTAACTGCCACATCTAAAAACTATATTGGAAAAGAGCTGCGGCAATTCAACTAAGGAGGAATGGACTTATCTTGAGCTCAAGAAGCTGAAACATTAAGAAATCCAATGGTACTCTGTTGTACGCATCCTCAAGATCAATTGCTGCAACACATGTTTCAATGCCTGAGTGGAAACCTTCATAGACATCATGGGCAAAAACTGCTGCTTTGGTCCAGATTTCTCTGCTTGTACAGTACCCTCTAAGGGTAGGTGGGAAACAACCTTGCCTCTCTAGCTGACTTGATATGTTCCTGGCAATTAACTTCTCCAGCAGCTGACTTCTTGTATTTTGCATGATTATTACCTGATATCCATAAATTTTTGTGTGGTCTTTGCAAGGGAATCAGATAGCTGTGTAACCACTCTTCCTGGATGCTAGCACTCCCTATGCTGTTGTTGTACATATATGCTTGTTCCTCTAACTCATTGTTGGTACACATATTGATGTTATCATACCTTATACCATCTAGCCCTAGTACGCTGTTTTTTGTTCGTCAAAGCACAGCCCTGATCTCTTTCACTGTCGCTGTCTTCAACTACAATATTCTGGGCCTTACACCTATCCGAGGTGACCGCCTTGGCAAAATTTTGGCCTCTCATGTCTGTCTGTTTTCTCTACTCTAGATAGCGTTCAAAAGGGCTTTGCTCTTATTCTCATCAGACCTTCGCCAGATAAGGTCAGCACTTCGGAAGTCAGGAACACTCTTATTCTTGACCAACCCATTCATACTTTTATGTAGTCGCCAGAAAAATTTCAGTGACTTGTCTGTGCTTATTCTTTGACACAACTCTGCCCACTTTTCACCACTTTAACCAGGTTTTTGGAATAGCTAACCTTTGTGTCCATCTCTCTTTCCAAGTGCACGATAAGACTAGGATGGGCACCTCTGTTCTTCTTGGCGTTTTGCCATTTCCTTATAGCACCACACTTATCAATCCAGGCATTTTCCACCTCACAATTCCACCAAGGTGGCTGCTTCCAGCTTTTTTCCCTGCCATGATGATTCTGTGCTTGTCGCTCCTTATTTTACTCACCACATCTTGCCTTGAACTGTCATACTTGAAGGTCTTGACTGTTGACTTGTGCTGCCAGGTTCTGCCGTTCTCCACCAATATGCTGCAAAGGTGGTGGTTGCTGCCATGGTGCCCTAGAACACCCCATCTATGTACTGTATGAGTGAAGGATAAACCAGCACCAGGTCAATAACACTGTCCTCATCACCTGGTTGACTTGCTGTCCTGGTGACACAGCCACTGTTGATACAAACAAGGTCACTGGTTTCAAGTGCCGCCTCAAGCTCCTCTTCCTGTGTGTTGGAAGAAATGTTACCCCATGATTTGCCCTTAGCGCTGAAATTGCCGCAGAAAATTACATTCCTCTGATGACATAATATGTCACTCAGACACTGCCATCATTGGGAATCCACACTCGCGTTACAGGCATAATCATTAACCAACACGAATGGTAGACCGGACTGAACTCTAACAGCCTGTATTTGTATCTCGTCACTTTCCCACCTGGACATGTCCAGGTCTGAAGCCACTATGCTGTCTCGAATCAGAATTGCCATTCCCAGGTGTTGCCTGTTGTAATAACATTTGAAGCTGGCTATATGGAGTGAATTAACACCTAGTCTCGTCTCCTGAAGTGCTACTATATCGATCGTTTCTGTATGTCAGGCTTTCGAAAATTGGGTCTCGTTTTGTGCTGGCACAGTTCCAATATAGAATATGCCTGTTCTTGAGGCCCAGACAGTCGCATTTTCACTGGTAACATCTGGCTCCAGTCCGTCTCCTCTGTCGTTTACATCTTGGACCTCGTCTAGTTGGTGTTTTTTTTTAACCCTTTGTACGGGACACAAACGCTGGTCTGCCATGATGAAGAAAACCAAAAAAACACTACACACCACTAAACCTAAACATGCTGCAAAAATCACTCAGGATTGATTCGCACAGATGCACGAAACTCTGTTGCACCGTCAAAAATCTTGAGAGGAAACTCCTAGTTTACATCCTAGTGTAGAAATTACAAGCACAAGATGAAATTATCTCCCAAATTGCTGAAAGCACAACCACAGACCACTAAATGTCAAATAAAATGTGGCACTAGACCACTATGGAAAGAACAATTTTACCTTTCACTGGGTGAATAAGAAAATCGAGCATTGTTTATTGGTCTAATGTGCTGTAATATATCTACACACAGTGATAAATATACTTGATTGTTTACAGTTACATGCATGGAAAACATTAGCTTCAATCTACTTGTTAATACAAAATGTTCACGGCGGGAGTATTCCGAGTATCTTCAGATGAAGGAAACTGACACCAAAATATAGTGTTATCAATTATGTCTACAACTGTAACGTAGGAAAACAGACACCACTGATCACCACATTGTGACCATTCTGTGAAGAATCTTGAAATGTGAAGATAGTTAATCAATTATTAAAAACACAGTGTGACTGTATCATTGTAATATATAAAGAGAAATGAGATCTGCTTATTGACACAGTTAAAATCATTATTGTTTGATGTGAAATGTGACATGTTTAGTACAATATTGAAATGTGTATGTTAGCTGGCTTCATACAATAATACAATGGAATTAAAAACTATGACATAAATGAACACAACACATGTGAAACAAATAATGTGTTGTGGTTTTCAACTGAAAGGTAAAAAGATGGCTTCATAATTAATGTACACAGAAGAGTACTAACAACTGACATTATATGGTGTCTAAGATATATAAACTGTAAATGATATCTCAGATAATGTGAATTATACATCACAAAATACATTCATAAGCAAACATACAATTTACAGTAAATTATACTACAAACAACTTTTTTTCTGACAAAAGAGATCATATGCGTGGGTAATGTTAATGGGCTGGAATAATATTTAACACACAAACAGGAGTTGACAGCCTTTTGTCTCACCAACAAAACATAAACAAGACAGACAAAAGCAAATACTCTCTATGCATACAGGGAAATGTTACAATACACTTTAACTTTAGAGAATATAAAAAAATCAACTCTCTGATTACTGAAAAGTCCTTTGTTATGAATTGCAAACATTTGACATCCTTTGAATTTGCATCCAAGACTATAACCATTTTGAAATGATGACTAGCACAATATTAAATGCTTTCTTTATCCGTAACTATATTTTCTTGATTAAACAACATTGCAGTGGAGGTTCAGATTGCACCCACCTAACAGAGGTGTTGGTTAACTTCTGACTAATCTGCATATGAATCAAACAGATTTTCAAACATTGTTATTTGTTACTTTGACAATGATGCTTCACCGAGTCACTAAATGTATGTTTTTAGCATAGGAACTATTTTTTTCCTGCTTCTCTTTAGTTAACCCACATGTTCATCAACTTGTTCAATACTTATTTCTGTATTACTGATGGAAGTATTATGTGGAAGTATTACTATTCGTCTCATTTTTTAAAAATTTCCTATTTGACAATACCTTTTTTTTTGGTTGTATGTGCATTTTTATGTTACAGTATTTAGAATGACACCATGCATTACTAACAATGTACATAAACACAAAAATACAATGATTAGACAAAGTATAGAGCAATAAATGATGACTCACGAGTGAAGCAATAAGATTAGCTGCAACAGCAGTATGATAAATACATATAGCGGTGGAACCTTTTGACATTTGTTTATTATACAAGTTTATGAAAGGAGCAAAGAAACGGTTTAAGTCACTTTAACAGACAATGTGTTGAGAAATGGCAAACCAATGCATATAATAAAATACCACCACATCATGTCTTACAGATGAATGAGGAAAATGACAAGGGCCAAGGAATGTGCAACCACATGTAAGCTTAAACACATCAACTAAAGTTAACACAACATTAGCAGATTGAACAATGAACACATCCACTCTGTCAAACGTATGAATGAGTACATTGTAACAGTCCACCAATACTTGTCCAGGTGTATTGATATCCAAGAGAACTGATACATGTTTACCATTGATTGATCCACAATTAGTACTAATGGATCACCTTGTAAAATATGCCCTAAGAAGATATAGTCATTGGCACTGCTGATATAACAGTTTGCTGCCATTCAAAGATGATGCAGCTTTTGTTTCCATATCTAATGCATTATTTATTATTGTTGCTAATTTCGTTTCTGAACATTTGGATCTACCATACAGTGAATTGTGTGTTGTTTTTTTTTAGCAAATCTACCTAGTTAACTCTAGAAAATGGTCAGAAATGATAAGTTGATCACACTTATAAGATTAGGACATTTCAGATAGACCTGGTCATGACAATACAAACATTTTAGCAGAGAAGAATGTAGTCAACAACAATCACACACAGCCAGGACCATCAAAGCAGTCAAATTATTAATGGAAACAAGCAGATGCACAGATGAGTGATAGGAAACATCAGCTGAGGTCTGCATATACATGACTGGTTCTTCTCTCAAGACAAAGTTAACCACCTTTCAACACGCTTTTACTTCAACACAATCCAAGCCACTTAACATGCACTTTGACAAATCCTAGCCACAAACTTCATGGCATCAGCAGGTTTGACACTATCGTATGACTGGCAAATGCTCATCATCTAGAAAGTGTTCTTCTCCCTAAATAAAAAGGATACACTGTATAGAACAAAGCACCACATTCTGAGCACATGGATTATCGCTATGTGCATTGCAACAGTGTACAGAAAGCCAAATAATGTATAGATAACAGCAAAGAAATAGTATATGTATACAATGTACAATGTATTTAGATCCCAAGGGCACATAACTGTGTTCAGGCACACACTCCACATGTGCACACACACAAGATTACAATAAACAGCTTTGTCAAGAAACACATCACATAAAGCCCATACACCTTAATAATAAATGATCTCCTATTTATTAAACTTATAGAATTTTTTAAATGAAAAGAGTGTCTCATTATTTTATACATAAATGAAATTTTATATATATATATATATATGTGAAGGAAGATAACATCAACTGGCTGCTGTGCTAATCTGCCAATCTAGATCACATATGCTGATAGCAATGTGGATATAACACATACTGACATAACCATGTAGGAGAACAGCAATGAACAAGTTGATGGGCACAGAAACAACTGCTGTGATCACCGTGACAGCCTATTCAGAAGACTTAAAACGCTATGGTAACCATCTGACTGCCCAACTGTAACAAAGCAGCTAATCTATAAGAATGTGTAAGGTTGATGGCATTGGCTCACATGTGACACTAAAAGGATGACTGTTTGATAGGACAATACAAATGTAACACAGGAACAATTAGTACATCCTTGCACATGAACCACAATAAGCAAAATATGGTTTCAATTGTCCTGTGTTACTTTAGTCAAGAGTATTGCAGCGAACTTGTCAAGCAGTTGTTCACAATATAATCCAACATTATTCCATGACTGAATCTGAGGTGGTCGGCATTAATGATGGCAGCCCAACTAGAATGGCAATGAGACCTGGAAATACTGACACTGGCACTTGTTACCTGGTTGGCGGTAATAGACACAAAATGGACTTTTAGGGGATGATGGAAGTGACCACCTGCCATGCTCGGTTTCGATTTCTAAATCTACCAAGATTAAGGCATGAAAGCACATGGTCTTCAAATACAAGCGAACCAACAATCTTATTGGATGCCTCTGACGGAAGATGTGTTAGAATGAGCAGACCCACTTTAATACACCCCCCCCCCCCCCCCCCCCCCATGCTCGACGACCCTCGAAGTAGAACTTATGTGGAAGTCAAAGAGAACGGCAATTAACAAATTCAGTGCCAAATACGAGGGGAAGTCAATAAGTAAGTCACAAATGGCTGTGAAAAATAACTAAATATGATAACAACTTGAAACAGTTTATTTTTATACATACATTGTGTTTATTTCTCAACATAATTTCCACCAACATTGATGCACTAATCCCATCGTTTTATCAGAGCTACTAAACTAGCTACATAGAACTGCATGCTCTATTTTCTGAACCCTGTTTTCACTTCACATTCAACTTCAGCATCATTCACGAAATGTCTCCCACCAAGGTGGTTTTCAGTGGACCAAAAAGGTGGAAATAGCTGGGGGTTAAGTCGGGGCTGTAAGGTGGATGTTCCAGAAATTCCCACCTTAGTTGGTTAATTTTCTCCTAAATTACTGGCATTGTCATGAAGAAGCAACACTCCTCTAGTCAGCAGTCCTAGACGTTTTATTCGAATTGCATCATGAAACATCAATAGAACTTCACAGTACAATTCAGAATTCACATTGTCACCTTTCTTCTTGAAATTAGTTAAAAGTACGCCTTGACAATCCCAGAACACTGTCATCATAATCTTCCCTGCTGATGGCATAACCTTGAATTTTTGGACATAAGGCAAAAAAGGATGTTTCCATGGCATTGAAGCATGCTTTGATTCGGGCTGGTAGTGATGCACTCATGATTCATTCTCAGTAACAATCCTGTTCAGCATGTCTTCTCCTTCATCATGATGCAAGGACAGGACTTCTATTGCAATCTCAACAGGATGACCAGATTGGATTTCATCAACAATGTTAGAGCGTCCTTGAGACAATTTTTCTACCCGGATATGCACCGCTTTATGGGACAAACATTTGTCAGCATAAACAGGAAGCATTTCCTTATGAATGTCCTTCGCAGACAGTTCTTTTGCCCACAAAAAATGCACAACAGCACGTTGCTCTTTGGTTGTACACTCTCTAAGTACAGTCACAATTTTGTTTATGCGCAGCGCATAAGACACCTAATGCCATCTGATGAACGGGAATATAAAGTTCACCTAATGACACCTGTAGAAAACACCAACTACATTTACCTGCCATCACGCAGAACTGTGTGACTTACTTATTGACCCGCCCTCATATTTTAGATATGCAAATAATTATTTGTCACCAATAGAGATAAAAAGGCGAGTACATCAGGGATGCGTGTTGGTCCCAAGCTTCTTTAACCTGTACACAGAAAGAATTTGTAAACAAGTCTAACTGCCTGGACTTAACATCAACTGAATTGTAATAAACAATCTTAGATATGCTGACGATACCGTGTTACTTACAGAAAGTGAGCAAGAGTTACAAAACCTAGTGAAACAAGTAAACAATCACAGTGCAGAATGTGGCTTAGGTATTAACATTCAAAACTTGAAAACTGATAATTAGCAGTGGAAAGGAAATGTCATCAATGAACATCACAGTAAACGGGGAGATACTAAAACAAGTAACACGTTTCTTCTATCTTGAACATGTAATAACAGATGATGGCAGAAGTAAAACACAAATCAAAAAGAGAATAGGAATGGCCCAAAATGCTTTTAACAGCATGAAATCAGTATTAACATCTAGACAGATTAACACCACCCTAAAAATTAGAATTGTCAAATGTTATGTATATTCAACACGATTATATAGTGCAGAAGTCTGGACATTGAACAAGCAATTAGAAAGTTGAATACAGGCTCTGGAGATGTGGACTACAGAAGAATATGTCGTATTTCATGGAAACAAAAACAATCAAATACAGAGGGTCTAGAAACACTGGGAATGAAAAGAGAGTTAATGAAAGAAATAAAAAAAGAGGCAAGGAAATATTTCGGCCACATTAAAAGACATAACACTCTAATTAAAAACCAAACTGGAGGGCAAGGTTGAAGGCAAGCGAGCAAGACATAGACAACGATACAAGTGAGAAGAACACATCAAGAGATGGGCGAACATCATCTGACAGAATATACAGTCAGGGCGAAAAGACAGTGTTTGAGATCCATTGAAGCCAACCTTCATTCTGGAGCCAGCACCTGATTGATCGATTGAGCATCATTTACCCATAAGCCTCATAGCTTAGGGTCGGGTTCCTTTACTTTTACTTGCTGCGGCTATGAAGGTCACTGATATAAATTTGGTAGATATTAAAGCCACAGAGGCATATATGACTACTAAAATAACCAAAGGGGGTCAAAGGTGAGTAAAAACCTTCAAACAGGTTGTAACAACATAAATATGTTGATCCTGTTTTGAGAATAATATGCAAGAACATGATTCAATGGAGATGTTATACGTAAGGATATGATTCAATGGAATTGTTATATGTAAGGATATGATTCAATGGAATTGTTATATGTAAGATATAATTCAATGGAATTGTTATATGTAAGGATATGATTCAATGGAATTGTTATATGTAAGGATATGATTCAATGGAATTGTTATATGTAAGGATATGATTCAATGGAATTGTTATATGTAAGATATAATTCAATGGAATTGTTATATGTAAGGATATGATTCAATGGAATTGTTATATGTAAGATATAATTCAATGGAATTGTTATATGTAAGGATATGATTCAATGGAATTGTTATATGTAAGGATATGATTCAATGGAATTGTTATATGTAAGGATACGGTTCAATGGATTTGTTACATGTAGGGATATGGAATTGATGACTGTTATGTGTGGTTCTTGATTCATTCATCCTGTGATTTTATCAGATGTGACTATATCTATATGTCTGTAGACTCAGTCATCTTGGTGTATCCATTCTGTTAACTTCAGCTAAAACAACATGTGTATTTTGGTGGCATAGCTGAGTGTAACTGCAGTCACAGCGGCACCGTTCACATTGTGAGGAGGATTAAAAACTATTTCTAGGTCTGTCAAGCTAGTGATTCCAATAGGAAATAAAACAGTTAGGTACTTATCTAGTGTTTCCAATAAATGCCTAGCATATAATTTACTGTTATTGATACTTTTTACACTGTGATCAGATTATTATTTGAGCTATTTATAAAAAAGTATTACTGATCTAAGCAGAATAAAATTATCATTACACTCTGGTGTGTCAATTTTGAATGTTTATATTATGAACATTTTAGGCTATAAATACCTACCAAAACAGGCTACAACAAATGTCACAATTTAAAATTTACTTGACATGAAAGTCTTAATATGCAGGAATGGTCAATGTTACTTCAGTGGTTATTCAGTATTTATGGACAGTGACATCATACATGCTGTGCAGTTTTCTGCTATAATACTTTGAATATTTTCATGTTTCTGTGTGTGTCTTTTGGTTTATGAATGTGATTGAATGTTGTCTAAAATATTCATACTTTGTTGGTAAGTACAAATACAGATATACATGAACTGTAGAATGTGTCAGAATAAAACAATAAACATTCTATGTTTATGAACTGTAAACATGACATATTCTTAGTTTATGAGCTGTAAACACCTCATAGTTTAGTTTTACATTAACATATGATCTATGTATGCAGTGTGTGAGTTTCATGAGTTCTACAAATAAGATCTAACAATAAAACAACATAATGTACTAGTTTCTCCAACTGTGTGGCCTACTATTTTCACCAACTGATCCTGATGAAAAAAGCACATACATTTCTCAGATTTATTAATTGCATTTTATTTAGGAGCTGAAATGGCCCGGTGGTCAGTGCGCTTGCCTGCTGACACAGTGGTCAGGGCTCTATCCCCAGCAGAGGCAGGATATGTTTTCTGGCCACCCCTTATCATATGGCGTCATGCCTCACATGCCAATAGCAGTATCTGATATGGATTGCAACTACTGTGACCTTTTGATGTCCACTCTATACAGGGGTTTGAGAGTATTTATATTAACATCATTAACTACACAAAATATTCAAGGAAGTGAAAGCTGTACTGAACACCATGTGGTTACTGGTAGCAAGCAGGGTTTTTGTTGACTAACGACACAGATTTACAATATCTGGATAACAACATGATTTGTCATTGTCATATCCTGACTTGGAAGCACAGAAGCTTTTGGTACAGCTAAACCACTGAGAGAATAAATAATAACACTGCAAGGGAAATGAAACAAAACAATTCACCGTTTTGGGATTGGTGAAGAATATAACACCAACCAGAAACATGGAAGAACTGTGGCTAGAGGGCAGGGGGTATTCAAAACTTACAGGTACCACTAGAGGGCCTAAGCTGTGTGTGCTACATCTTCGTGGGCGCTCCGGTTTGTCCTCACCAAAGCAGCCAAAAGGGAACACACCTAGACTATGTGTGCTAGGTCTCCTAGGCTTTTCTGCACCCTCACCAAACATGGAGATGGGCAAGAAGCCCACACTATGCGTGCTGGGCCTTCTACTCTCAGCTGGGGACACAGGAAGAATGCCAATCATGCTTGGCCGTCGGCTTGAGTAGCTACTGTTCCGATCATTAGAGTTAGTGCCTCGCTGAAGAAAATCAGTTAGCCCACTTACAGAAAATGGTCCCAGACTGTGTGTGCTGGGTCGTCTTGATCGGTCTGGGCTAAGGTCTTCTGTGGTGATAGATATTATTGGCTTGGTGTTGCTGCTAACTGTAATCCCATTACTTGTCACCGTTGAGCTGCTGCAGTGGGGTGGTACCAAGCTGTGTCTTCTTATAGTCTCAGCTGGTTTGTCTAATGTGGACTTTTCATCCTTGAATAAAATAAATGCAGAGATCAAACAAAATCATTACTGATGATTAAGAAATCTTGTCTTAAACAATGATAATAAATGATAAATAATAATATACAATAATATAAAATAGTAATAAACAATGATAATAGGCCGGTCTCCCTGGCAAAGGTTTTAACGACTTTCTCCGCAATCCCGTATATCCACGTGAGGAACACAGCTGCGTGAGATTTGGCAGCGGATCGCATGGCGTTGGTTACTTACGGGGTATGTGAGCCGGTCGCTCAGAAAGCACTGGCAAACTACTGAGCGTAATCTTGCCAAGAACATCAACAACAGTTTAAAAAATGCTGGTGTTGACTGCAACATCCTGTAAGGGATATGCAACTTAAACCAAAAAAATAAACAAAACCCATCTACATTCTGTCATCTGTAACATAAGGAATAAGATCAAATCGAAATAATGAAGCTGTCAGCAAATTACCTGTTAACAATGAATGTAATTACCTCAAAGGCTACACTGTTACATCTGATGGAAGATTTGACATTGAGATAAAAGAATCGCCATATCAAAAGAACATTTCACAAGAATGAGAATAAAATTGAAGAACTGAAAAAAAAAACAAAAAAACAAACAAACAAAAATCACAGGTACACAAAATTGCTTAGTGAAAAGTTGTGTTAGGCCTGTTTTTCTATATGGATGTTATTGCTGGTTAATAAGTAATGAAATGGTGAAAAAATGTTGAGCAATAGAGATGTAGCTTTTGAGAAAAATGCTGAGAATATTGTGAATTTAGAAGAAAACCCACACTGAAGCATTGAGAGATGTATGTTTTACGAGATCACTCTTCAAAAACTTAAGGAAAAGACAAATTAATATTATGGGGAACATCTCAACACAAGAAATGGAATAAATGAACCAGCCTTATGTTGGACAATACTGGGCTAGTGCGAATCACAGTGCGTCTTCCGTCAGAACTGGTCTACCATTGATATGATATTCTCATTGCGACAGATGCAAGAAAAATGCCGGGAACAAAATCAGCCACTGTTTATTGCCTTCATCGACCTCACAAAGGCATTCGATTTGGTCAGTCGTGAGGGTCTGTTCAAAGCATTAAAGAAGATTGGCTGCCCACCAACTCTTCTGTCCATTGTGGAATCGTTCCACACAGGCATGAAGGGTATAATCAAGTTTGATGGCTCAACTTCAGAAGAGTTTGAAATCAAGAGTGGAGTTAAGCAAGGTTGTGTGCTAGCCCCCACCCTCTTTGGGATATACTTTTCACTTCTACTGAAATATGCCTTTCGTGATCAGGATGCCGGTATATACATTCACTCACGCTCAGATGGTGGCCTCTATAATGCTCAGAGATTGAAGGCCAAGACTAAAATTAGGAGGGTACTAATCAGAGAGTTGCTTTTTGCGGATGATGCTGCGATTATGACCCACTCTGATGAAGAATTACAACATCTACTATCTGCATTCTCCAATGCTTGTTCTGAATTTGGTTTAACAATTAACAAAAAGAAGACACAGATTATGTCACAAGGTGCACATGATGTACCATCAATCTTTACTGACGACGCTGAACTGGAGGTAGTAGACCATTTTACATATCTAGGATCAGAGGTAAATAGCAAATTATCCCTCGATCAGGAAATCAACATCAGGATTGGCAAGGCAGCAACAACAATGAACATGTTAGAAAAAAGAGTCTGGGAGAACAGGAAGCTTACTGCCAAAACAAAAGTCCTCGTCTACCAAGCCTGTGTCCTTAGTACTCTTCTTTATGGCAGTGAAACCTGGACAACTTACTCTCGCCTAGAGAAATGTTTAAACAGCTTTCATATGCGGTGTCTGCGAAGAATACTTGGTATTAAGTGGCAAGACAAAATCACAAATACTGAAGTATTGGAAAGATCAGGTTGTGTGACGGTGTATTCCATGCTCAGTCTTCGTAGACTTAGATGGATAGGACATCTTAGGAGGATGGATGATGGTAGAATACCAAAGGACATCTTTCTTGGTGAATTACAGATGGGTAGGTGATCTCAGGGTCGGCCTCTACTACGATACAAAGATGTGTGTAAGCGGGACATGATTGATACAGGCATTGATAATGCACATTGGCAGCACGTCACCGCTGAACGTGTTGCATGGAGGGCAACTATCAGAAATGGAATAAAGACAAAGGAGAAAATGATTGCAGATAAAGCACACACAGAGCGTGAGAGACGTAAAATGGTGCACAATGGTGGAAATGACCATGTTTTCACATGCATCTACTGTGGGAAAACATTTGCAGCAAGAATTGGCCTTACCAGTCACACTCGCCACCGCTATGGGTCGTAGTTATTAAGCCTTTTTGAAGCACAATGTACCAAACTATCGTCTGTCAAGACGGAAAGGTGCCAATGGTACTGGGCTAGAGAGGCAGATACAGATGGAGCATGGTGTATATAGACAGTTTAAAATCACTGGGTAACAATTAATTATACCAGTAATATCCACTTCATCAGTATATCAGATGACAGCGAGAATAGAAGAGAAAGACTGACAATGTCTGCCCAGGCCAGACACACAAAGAAGAAGATGAGGAACAGTAGGACACCACTGTTGCTGCCGATGACAAAAAAGAAGAAGAAACACAAGAAGAAGTTATGTCAAAGTTAAGTGACCCCACTTAAATGTCATCAAAGCATGCAGCTGATATTTTGTTCTCACCCATGTTTGTGGTGAGTGCTAAGACATTGATGTAATGTTGACATTACTACAGTAGAAGCTGATACTTTCCCAGAAAGCTGGTGTCCATGCGATAAGATTGGGTCAACCGTGCTGGACAGACAGATGCTGGGATCAATGTGTTGACAGGTGAGTGCACTAACATCTACACCAGCCATATCAAACTTAACAGTGCATGGTGGCACATTACTAATACATGTCATCGCTGGATCTGCATAGTTCTGATTCAGTTGCACAGTTAACTACAAGGTCAATTGTTATTCAGAAGAATAGAAGAAACCACAAACAATACCTGCACAATGTTATACATACATTAACAGTAATTATAGACAAAGTGTATGCAGTAAATACGTTTAAACTTCTGACTTTCAGTGATTAGCCTAATCATTATTTTTATGGCATGTTAAATAGCAGTGCTGTTTGGACACACATTTGTCAACACCAGTCTTTAGTGTTCTTACTTTATTTACTGGTGGAAAATATTTTTCAGCCTGGTCCTTTCAGCAGGTTTTGTTGTTTTCATAATTGTTCTCACACATAAGTAGAACCAATTTTGGCACATATTCTCAAACTGATGAAGGATTTCAACAAACTTTCATATTTTCAAAGCTCATGTCAGATTCTCCGTATTTGGTTTGTAGTTCTATGCAGAGGGTGAACCAAATTCTCATTTGAAATGTTTGATTTCCATAGATTTATTTTGACTTTGAAATATTTTATGTCATCATACAACTCTGTTACAACGTTGTTTTTGCCTTGTAACTTCAAATTCATATTGGACAAATGTTCAGTTATGTCCACTACAAAAGCTAGATCCTGGATCCAATTTTCATCCTGCATTTCCACTGTATTCTGTCCCTTTATCTCTAAAACGAGAGTAAATTCATCTTTCATAAACTTAATACTGTATGATATGAGAACCAAAGTATTTCAATTTAAAAAGGTACACCAAATCCACCTTCACTGGTATTTAACAGATGCATTCGCTAAGGACAGTTAAATGCTCATCCAGTCTTACTAAGACAACTTATGACATAATCCACCTTAAAATGTGTCAAGATAGACTCTGTTTATTAATAATACAATGAAAATGGGCGAATGATAAATCTGGGTACGTTTAATGTACTTCCTTCAGTAATTTTGTGCCCACACCATTATGTATGCCATCATCATCATGTGTTGTGCCTATAAGCGTGGGCGATCATGTTTCGCCATCTCACACGATCACCAGAGTTGTAGATCAGCTCTACGTTCTTGCCTTGACCATACCACGTGGCTAAGTCATCCAGATATTTACTTCTTTGCCTTCTCCTTCTTTTCTCCAACTTGCCATTTGTAACCAAGTTCTCCAATTTATTGTGCCACCATTCTGACAGGTTATCCAGTTTGAAATCATATTCCTCCAGAACTTGTTCTACCTTCTCAAAAATATCCTGGCTTGTTGTAGTATTGCGTGGTCTCGAGGTATGGTGTCCGCCTCGAGTGCTGGAGGTCCCGGGTTCAAGCCCCGGTGATGCCGGGATTTTTTCTCGTGGACTTCTAGTAATAAATTTCCCCTGGTCTCTGGGTAGTGAGATCGGACGCCCGTGTGTATTGTTGCGCACGTAAAAAATCCCTTGGCAGTTGGAAATCGAAAAAGAGTAGCCTATCGGCGCTGCCCGGGCAAAATTTCGAGTTAAAAATCTACCCAAAGTATTTCAGGATCCTCGGCGGTGCTACGGAGTTCGTGCACTGAGCTGAGTTTCTCCAGACTCAGGTTTGAGTTAGGAGGAGAACGGAGCACTTATGGGTTGCACCTGTGTGCCGTGATGTTGATCCATCTACTAAACTAAACTAACTAAACTAAAACTAAACTAGTATTGCATATGGCAGATATTCAAGTAGCTCTTCATAAACATGAAAGTATATCACAAGCTGTAACAAAAATAGCAGGTTGTGTTGCACCAGTTACATCAATTGTTTCATCAATGGCACTTTACAAGTTTCAAACTACGTTGAAATAGATGTCATTTGTGTTGTGAGGTCATTGCCATGCCATAATCCCTTCTGCCAGTGTTTCATGAAAGAGATATGTCTTATATAATACATTTGAAAGTCTACAAAGCAGTTGTATTATCCACACTGCCATGTGCTTGTGAAACCTGGACTTTTATCAGCGAAGTTCTTGAAAGTATACCCAGTATGCACACTCTACTAATGAAGAATCAGATTTGCTGGGATTGTCACTTAACTCGCATGCCAGATCATAGGCTCCCTAAACACATTTTTTACGGCGAGTTGCATTGTGGTAAACGCTCCCAAGGTGGCCAGAGGAAACGCTTTAAAGACACTGAAAATCTCACTGAAAGCTTTTGGAATTCAGCTTGACACCTGGGAGACTGCTGCCAAAGACAGAAATTCATGGCGTACATCATTACGCAAGAGTGCAGTCACTTGTGAAGCAACCAGGACTGCAAGAGCTGTGAAGAAAAGGCTGGACAGAAAAACCACTGCAGGAGATCCTCCTCCTGGAAAGTCAAGCATTCTTTGCCCACATTGTCAAAGAACATTTCGAGCCAAAATAAGCCTTATCAGCCATCTTAGAACTCACGGCTCCATACTTTCAAGCCCACTGGATGAAATTAATGGTCATCATCAATCATGATGGACATACAACACGTCTTATAATGCTTTCACTTTATCAAGGCACAGTTTCTGCGGTTTTAGCAAGACATGTGTTAATAAGTTCACAATTCTTATATGATTTTGCATCAATAGCAATAATTTGACTTAGCTCACAACTGGCGGTGACAAAATATTTTCTATCTGAAATTTCACAACGCATGTCTGTTACTGGCTAAGGTTATGTCTCAATTCCTTGAGTGTAGCTACTCGCATCGATCCTTAATTTTTTGCATATGATCTTTCATCGCTTATTAACGATGATTCATTTTGTAATGTCATTTAGTAGTGTGTTCCACAGAAGAAGCAATGCAATTATTGCATACAACACAGTGCATTTCGGAATTAACAGTTATGAATGTTGAGTTGAGAACTGACATCACATCACTTGGGACATTTCCATAGGTGCTCCATCCTCATCTTCAGCAGCCAGTGAAGAGTCCCAATACTAATTTTACCACTGCAGTCTGATTATGTGTCTGTCTGGCCTTTCCTCAGAGTACTGAATGTTGGCCAGATCCTCTGGTCAATCCAGACCAAACCATTCTCTCTATGGTATGATGATTCATCTGTTCTCCCACACTATACACATGATCCCATAGGTCCTGAACATGTCTGCCATATAATACACCAATATCCCACCCAGTTGGGCAGACCCAGCCAATCTGTCTGCCTGCTTGTTTCCCAACACACCAGCATGTCATGGGAAAAAGATCTAACAGATGCTCCCTATCTTTAATGTTTTAATTGAAGCATGCCACACTGCACGAAGCATGCCTGTCTTCAACCTTCTCAGCATACTCTGTGAGTCTGTTACCTCAAGATATGTCCGTGCTGATTGTCCTCCGGCCATTGGAACGCTGCAGTGGCTGCCTCCACCTCTACACATCATGATCACTGTCCATTAACATTCACTAGAACTGCTGGGCACTTCTTTTGCCTCTTAGCACAGAGCCATCCATGTAGATGATTACATCACCTGGGCATGAATTGTTCTGGCATTCTGATCCACTCCTCTCCCAATGTTATCAAGTATACAAACTTCTCTGACTATGTCCTCGGCCTGAGACATCCATGATTTTCCTCTTACCAGCCTGTTATGAACAGTTGTGAAACAATATAACTCCCACTTCTATTGAAACACAGTCCTTTTCTATAAAGAGTTCTTTTCTTTTTCACTTGAAGCATCGTATTTTCATGGCTTCTCACATTTTGAATATTAAAACATATTACATACAGAAGTGAAATACCTGCAATTTTAGTGGAGCTAAGTTATGGGAGAACAGAACAAACAGGAGTCATGTAAGACTATGAATGGTAACATTAGAGTTCTGCATATTTATTTTTTTCAGCTTAGTAAATGGAAGCATTCATGAAAACAATAAATGTAACCAGTGGCCATATATAGAAGTAAATATATACATAAAATAAAGAACAGAATTTAATTAAGTGAACAATTCGAGAAAAAAATCATTATTTTCTGATAGATATATTTTAACTGTGCTTAGTTGGGTCATGGTTATAGTTCAATTTTTGAGCTGATGTACTGTACGTAGTTGAGGCTACATGAAATGTTTGATAAAATAACAGAATATTGTGTGTTATGACCATAACAATAAAAGATGAGCATCACAGTATTAGACAATTAGACTACGCTTGGGACTCTAATTTATTAAGGGCTGCATGCAGCCCACAGGCAGCATGTTTGACATACCGATCCTATGCTGCCTATTGCAGCTATGTGACACAAGTAAACCACTAACAACTTACCAGACTCATCCCAAGTGACTGCAAACTCTGATTTTTGCGAACATTTTTTGGGCTGGTTGTTATCTTGCTGTGCTGGGATTCAGGTGTGCCTGGGGCTGAAAATATTATAAATATTAATTTGTAGCTATACACAGACATGATTTGCAATTTAAAATAATTCAGTTGAGGTTTATTATCTGCATGATTCCTCATTAGCGTACATTCTTTCCAACATACAGCAGACCCCTGAATGTCTGATCATTAGGAACCAGTCATGGTCAGACTGTGTTTGTGCGTGACATCCTAGCTGTTGTGGTGCGCCTGCTGGCTGGTTGCCTGGTATCTTAGAAGTGATGAAAGCAAGATCTGGAGTTGAAGATATCTGCTATGTTCTGGACTAGAAGGCAAGAACATTTCTTGCATTACTGATCAGGATTAGCAAGTAACCATCTTGCCTGTTTCAATCTACTCGCTTTTATGATCAAGCTGGTCATAGTTTCAACTTTGTGAGTGACTATTAAAGTTTCCAAGTACTATAAAGTGGGTAGCCGGTAACTGAAGCACAGGGGTTTGTCGTTTGGACGGTAATAGTTCAGAAGTTCTATTTCCATCTTTAGCTGTAACAGCTGATACTCAGCTTCATCTATCAAGGTTTATTTAAAATCTTGAGGATGTTAATAGCTTATCTTATCCAAAGGGTAGTGAATTAAACACCTGTTCTGTTGAGATAATGTGACGAAGTCAGTAGAAAGCCCATATACTTTTGCTTAAAATAATTATATTCCTGTTATAAGATTGATTGATTGATTGATTGATTGTGTGTGTGTGTGTGTGCGTCTCTCTCTCTCTCTGTCTGTCTGTACGTACGTACGTACGTACGTCTGAGACATCAAGCCTAGTAACAATCCTAAACTGGCCACAGCCACAGTCAGTGATTAAAAACATTAGGAATTTCTGAATATTAGAATAATAATATTAACAAGGAATTTAGCAAAGAGAGGCTTTAGTATTTTTAGAAAACTAGGGTATTTACAATCCCCATCTCAGTGGAGTGTACCCTGTGTGATTAAAATAAATACGCATTGTAATTTTAAATCTTAACCAACATAGTCTGTTGTAAAAGTAAATAAGATTAGTATAGTCATTCAGAGTGACAGGGGGGGGGGGGGGGGATGAGTGGCCTTGAGGTATGGTGTCCACCTCAGGTGCTGGAGGTCCCGGTAGGGCCGGGATTTTTTCATGTGGACTTTCAGTAACAAAATTTCCCCTGGTCTCTGGGTAGTGAGATCTGACGCCCGTGTGTATTGTTGCGCATGTTTAAAATCCCTTGGCAGTTAGAAATCGAAAAAGAGTAGGTAAACGACGCTGCCCGGGCAAAATTTTGAGTTAAAAATATACCCAAAGTATTTCAGGATCCTTGCTGGTGCCACGGAGTTCATGCACTGAGCTGACATTCTCCGTACTCAGGCTCGAGTTAGGAGTAGAACGGAGCAATTATGGGTTACACCCTGTGCCGTTATTTTGATCCGTCGACTAAACTAAACTAACTAGAGTGACAGTATTGTGACTTTATATTTAGTCTGTCTATCTCCGTGTTGTGAGACTTGAGGGTTCCTTTACTTTCCAGGCAAGCGTAGCGGAATAACCAGGCCTACTGTCTATACTCTAGTATGGTTGTTTGCCTTCCTTTTCCAGCCTGGCCACAGTTAGAAGACTTGTTCAGTCATAGTCTAGAATCATGAGCCATTTGATCTCTTTTTCAGCAGTGATTAGTCTTTCTTTTTTTCTCTAACGTCTATCCCTTCTCCATCCTTTCCAATTTATATATATGTATATAAATATAGTTTTGTTTTCTAAACAAATAAAGACCAATATTTACTGCATCTTTTTTATGTTAACTTGTGTTTTTTAAAATTTTGTTTCCTTTTCTGTTTCTATCTATAATTTCAATGTAAATCTTGCTATCTTCCTCTGCCTTGCTTGCCTAGTATTTTCCCTCATAAGGCTAATGTCTTTATTCCACCTATTCTTGCTAATGTATGTATATATATATTGTCTTCCTTCTGTGGCTTTGATGAAATATCTTGTGACACCTGCAGCTCTCAATACCTCGTGTTTGTTTTCTTCCCTGTCCAAGATATTCTCAACATTCTCTTCAAGGTTCACACAAGTCTGACAATTTCAATTTGACCCACCAACTTTATGCGCCTCCACTTTGACCTTCACATTTTGATTCTTCTTGAGGAATATCATGAGAGACTTTCAATAACTCGGCATAGTGTAATCCTTTGTTATGCCTTATTTCTACAAATTTTTACAGGTTAAATTAAGTACAAAGAATAATTTAATGGAAGGTTAGCTTTTTCTGAAAAATCTGGTGCTGCCATGAGTTATTTCTTTCAGTTAATAACAATGTGCTTCAGTACATCATATAGTTTATACTACTCACCATATTTTCCTCATACATTTGTCTTTCTAATTAATCATCACTTGTTTTTCTAATGCTGTATAATGATACATAAACATTCACCATCCAGTGGCTTGTTCTGTACAAAACTTTCCCCCATAACAGACACGTGAAATGTGTCTCTGCTATAAGCCAGGGGTAGTGGCAAATACTACTCTAACATTGCGGCTGTCATATATAAATTATCTATCGCATCCTGAATCCATTGACATTATGATGTTCCTATTCTCTGCTTCCCTGGTATGCCTCCATCCATAATTATATGTTCCAGACACCCATGCCTTTTTAAATAAGTCAGTAAAGATATCTTTTTCACATCTAAGGCCACCTTGGCTTCACATCTTAAGGCCACCTTGGCTTCACATCTTAAGGCCACCTTGGCTTCACATCTTAAGGCCACCTTGGCTTCACATCTTAAGGCCACCTTGGCTTCACATCTTAAGGCCACCTTGGCTTCACATCTTAAGGCCACCTTGGCTTCACATCTTAAGGCCACCTTGGCTTCACATCTTAAGGCCACCTTGGCTTCACATCTTAAGGCCACCTTGGCTTCACATCTTAAGGCCACCTTGGCTTCACATCTTAAGGCCACCTTGGCTTCACATCTTAAGGCCACCTTGGCTTCACATCTTAAGGCCACCTTGGCTTCACATCTTAAGGCCACCTTGGCTTCACATCTAAGGCCACCTTGGCTTCACATCTAAGGCCACCTTGGCTTCACATCTTTAGGCCACCTTGGCTTCACAAGGCTTTTACTGGTACACATTTTAGGCTGAGTTGATCTGGAAGTGCAGGTGAATTTTGAAAACTTGAATCCATCCCAATGCAGATTGAACCCATGACAAACGGAATGGCAGGCGAGTGTCTAGGAATATGCATGACCCCAGCACTGTGACATGTGTTGTTCCGTCTGTTCCCATCCATCAAGGTTTTCATTTGTGCAGTGCATTACTTCTCTCCTTAGTTTCTGTCATTGCATTTCCATCACCCATCAGAAACAATCCTAGATATTCAAAACTGCTCACTTTCAGAAGTTTTTCTCTAACTGTTGCCACATTTGTTTTATCACTTGTCATTATTTTTGTGTTTGCTGCATTGAGACATAAATGTTTTTCACTTTTCTCTTGCACCGACTTTTAGTTTCACAATTCTTATTTGTTTGGTTAATAGTGATAATGTGTTTTTAGCATATCGAAGTTCAGGTACTTCAACAGTTCCAATTACAAAGAAACGTTTATTGTCAATATTTATTCTGTATTTCAAGAAATCATTCCTGATTCAATGGGCAAGACGGCATTTACCTGCAAAGCGTGGTGGAACGTAATGAGCACGTCAAGGCATGTAGAGTGCTCTGGTCATCCACTGCACCTGAATTCGTCTCCAGTCATCTTGACTTGTCTTGCCACTGGACTCAGGCGAGAGAGTGAGGTCGACGAATTGCGCAACTCTTCCTCACTTTAATCCAATTCATCGTGCAAGTCACTCTTTATTCAACGTCATATATCACCTTCAAGCCCTGTGGCGATGGGCGAGCTGCGAAGCGGCAGGTGTGGGTACGCTGGCAGCCGTAGTCGCAGACCTGCACACAGGCAGCTCAGGCCATATGGTTGTCTTCTACTGACCGGAGCAGCAGTGGGATTCGGCAGCCCCCTGAGCGACTGAGCAGCCCTCTATAGTAACACACTGCTCACCTCCATATTATGAGGAAGGGGCTAGAAAAGGTGCCCTAAACATTGTCTGCTCCTTCATTACCTAACAACAACAACAACAACAACAACAACAACAACAACAACCTAACCAGCTAGCCGCGGTTAACCCTATGCTGCGGTCGACTTACAAAGAAGGAAAAAACAGGTAAAGCTAAAAGAGCAAACAATATTCCCTTAACAATCGGAACTTGGAATGTATCACCCTACTTGATAGAGATGGTGCATCGGGTCCAGAGAGACGAACAGCACTGACTGGGAGAGAGCTGGGCAGGTACAACATCCACATTGCAGCCTTGAGCGAGACACGACTTGCATAAGAAGGCTAAATCTGTGAAGTAGGTGCTGGCTACACATTTTTCTGGAGTGGAAGGAAAAGCGAGGAAAGACGCCAATCCGGTGTGGGATTTGCCATTAAGTCGGCCCTGGTTGGCAAACAAACTGGATTTCCAAAGGCTATAAATGACAGGCTTATGACCATTAAGTTGCCCCTGCTGAATGGAAGGAAGCATGCAACCATTGTGTCTACGCACCAACTATGACCAATGAAGATGATGTCAAGAACAAGTTCTATGATGACCTGCACAATGTATTAACATCTGTTCCCAAAGGAGAAAAACTTATACTCTTTGGGGATTTCAATGCCAGAGTATGCACGGACACCACCTCTTGGAGTAGCATTATAGGAAAGCATGGAGTCAGAAATTGTAACAGCAATGGACTCCTCCTCCTTCAGATATGTGCCGAACACGATCTCCTGATTACCAACACAATTTTCTGTCTTCCCATGAGAAATGGACATCGTGGATGCACCCTTGCTCAAAACACTGGCACCTCATTGACTATGTCAGCGTCAGGAGTGACAGACAAGATTGTTTGGGTGACAAAATCCATGTGTGGTGCTGAATGTTGGACAGACCATCGTCTCATTATCTCGAAAATAAACATACACATCAAACCACAATGGCATCCTCAAGGGGTAAAAATGCAAAAAAAAAAAAAAAAAAAAAAACTAAATGTCACCCGCCTAAACAGCAATAAAATGCAGCTGTCGTTTGAAAATATGCTGGAAGACCGCCTCAAGCCCAATGCTGCAGCTAAACAGAATGCAGAAACATAGTGGAGAGCCCTAAAGGACATAATTTACAACACTGCTATGGAAATCCTGGGTCCAGCTCCAGGGAATAATCACACTGTGGCAAATATCAAAGTGAATGGTCATAGCCTAAGTGTTGTGGACAAATTCACCTATCTTGGCAGCACTGTGTCACAAGCTGTCACAATTGATGACGAAGTGAATGCAAGATACTCCAAGGCCAGCGCGGCCTTTGGCAGACTGTACAAGAATGTATGGGACAGAAATGAAATAATCCTGCAAACAAAGTTGAAAGTCTACAAAGCAGTTGTATTATCCACACTGCTATATGCTTGTGAAACTGGACTGTTTGTCAGCGAAAAACTAGGAAATTAAACCACTTCCACACAGTCTGCCTTAGAAAGCTACTGAAGATTAAATGGCAAGACAAGATCCCAGACACTGAAGTCCTTGAAAGAGCGTCCATGCCCAGTATCTACACTTTACTAATGAAGAATCAGATTCGCTGGGCTGGTCACTTAACTCGCATGCCAGATAACAGGCTCCCTAAACGAATTTTGTACGGCGAGTTGCGTTGTGGTAAACACTCCCAAGGCGGCCAGAGGAAATGCTTTAAAGACACTCTGAAAATCTCACTGAATGCTTTTGGAATCATCATGACACCTGGGAGACTGCAGCCAGAAACACTAAGAAGAACGAAATACCACAGTGTAATATACAAGTAAATGGGAATACTCTTCAACAAGTGAATAGGTACAATTACCTCGGAACAGTAATAACATCTGATGGGAGATGCCTTGAAGAGATTAGAACAAGAATCGCCATGGCAAAAGTAGCCTTTAGCAAGATGAAAAACATACTGACCAATAAAAAGATGTCAATTGAAACGAGAAAAAGAGTGTTGAGATGCTACATAGAACCTGTACTTTTATATGGATGTGAAGCTTGGACAATGAGCAGCCAGGCTGAAAAATATCTGATGGCTGTAGAAATGTGGTTTCTGAGGAAAATGCAAAGAATACCATGGACAGCCAGAAAGACCAATGAACAAGTCCTTCAAGAAACAAATGAAGATCGTAAACTGATCAGAGACATTAGACGTAGACAGTCACAATTTTTTGGGCATGTTATGAGAAGAAATGATTTGGAGAACTTGGTGACAACTGGTAAGATCGAGGGGAACAGACCAAGGGGAAGACCTAGAAACAAGTATCTGGATGGCTTGGCCTTGTGGCATGGTCGAGACAAAAACACGGAACTGATCCACGACTCTGTTGATCGAGTGAGATGGCAGAACATGACCGCCCACGCTTACCGGCATGGCACATGATGGATGGATGGATGGATCATTACGCAAGAGTGCAGTTACGTGTGAGGCAACCACGACTGCAAGAGCTGTGAAGAAAAGGCAGGACAGAAAAACCACTGCAGGAAATCCTCCTCCAGAAATGTCAAGCATTCTTTGTCCACATTGTCAAAGAACATTTCGAGCCAAAATAAGCCATCTTAGAACTCACGGCTCCATACTTTCAACCCCACTGGATGAAATGAATGGTCATCATCATTCTTAATGGACAAACAACAACATTCGATATTTCTCAAGATTTGTTCGGTATGCAAGTTAAAATGATAGAGGGGAAAATTGCATCACTATCTGAATCCATGTTTTGTATCAAAACAAAATGTTAAATAAAACTTACTTAAGCAATATAAGCTACCATAACTACATGAAAGAAAATAAACGTATATCTAATTACCTGTCTTAGTCTTCTGCAGCTGCTGGGACCGCGTGCTCTCCAGCAAGATTGCCTGATGTGATGATGTCAGATTGTCATCAGAGCCATTTTCCCCACTAACCATTTTCAGAGATCCTCTGACAAATTGGGAAAAAAAACTGTCTTGTTTAAATTTGATTTACAAAAAAACATTCTGCTGTTTGTTGACATAAAAATAAATGTCCTAT
Source organism: Cepaea hortensis (assembly GCA_963921405.1). Lineage (NCBI taxonomy): Eukaryota > Metazoa > Mollusca > Gastropoda > Stylommatophora > Helicidae > Cepaea > Cepaea hortensis. Next base: position 64,856,513 of record OY992893.1, read on the forward strand.
TTGACATAACACCTTTATGAATTATATATGGAAACACCATGATCTTTAAATGATTTCTTATGAATTCAATTTTCATGTCTTGCTAATTTTTAATGTAATAAAATATAGAGGTTTAAAAAAAAAAAAAAATTAAATATAGATGTTTATTAATGTACAGTTAATTTTCTTTTGTTTATTATTAAAAGCAAGCAGAATTGTTTGAGCTGAATCTTTCATCAGTTTCATTGTAGCATTTGCATTTTTGTATGCTTTCTCTGCATATTGACTTGGTTTACATGTTTCAGATATAAGATGACTAAAGCAACTCAAGAAAAGAACAACAATTTTCAAATTTGTTCTTCTTAATTTATACTCAAATAAAACCATGGCTATCTCTCTTTGAAAAGGGACATTATGTCTCAGTGTTCACCTGTTACCATATAATTTTACCATCCTTTTCTCTAAGAAATGCTATTTTGCTTCTCTATATCTTTCATCATGGAGCTTAGTCTTGGAGACGTTCTTTTGCTTTTTCCTTTTTGCCATGAACATTTGACTGTTTGCCCAGTTTTCTTTATTTGAAAAGATAGTATCTGTATCTGCAATTGTCAGTTACTGAACTGAAGATCCGGGAAGGTTAACACGGTCAACAAATGCCCGCAGAAGTCAGATGTGCCGGCCTAACGGCGCAAGAATGCAGCTCTGCTGTAAACAGGCACAACGCAATCACGTCTGGAAAAAAACTCCGGATGAACGCAGAAGAAGAAGAAGAAGAACTGAAGATCAGCACACGATGTCCACATGTTGATGGGTATCCATTTGTGTTATGTTATTTTTTAGATTTTGTCTCATGTTGCCTGGTCTCTTCTGCCTGGAGTTTAGGTTGCTATAAGTCACATCTAAATAATGAGGGATGCCACCAGCAAAGCCAACTGTACTTCTATGAGCGGGTCCAATCTTTGTACGACTACTTTGCCTCTGGCAAACAACGAGCATATGATGCTATAAAACCAGATTGCCAGAGTCTACTGGGGTAAAATTCCTAAACTATGAGTCAGGTAAGCCTACAGAGGAAACCTTCATATACCTGGGCCATTATAATGTGGACATGTCTGATCCTCATCCACATTGAAGAAGATCCATCCAGTTGTGAATAACTAGAATTCAAACTAGAATGTGACTGAATGATCAACATCTAGATTCTGCAACTTTTTAGCCTAGGTGTGATGGAGCATCTTTGGGTATGCTTAAGGTACTATGGTGCTCACCATCATCATGTGCCATGCTGATAAGTGTGGGTGATCATGTTTCGCCATCAGTTGTGGATCTGCTCTTGTGTTCTTGTCTTAACCATGCCATGTGGCCAAGCCATCCAGATATTTACTTCTCTGCCTTCCCCTTGTTCTTTTTCTATCAATCTTGCCAGTTGTCATTAAGTTCTCTAGTTTATTTCTTCTCATAATGTGTAAAAAAAATCTAAAAAAAATTGTGGCTGTCTATGTCTAATTTCTCTAATCAGTTTATGGTTTTCATTTGCTTCTTGTAGGACTTGGTCATTGGTTTTTCTGTCTGACTATGGCATTCTTTGTACTCTCCTCAGAAACCACATTTCCATCGCCATTAGATGTTTTTCAGCTTGTCTTTTCATTGTCAACATGTCACATCCTTACAAAGGTACAGGCTCTGTGTAGCACTTCAACTCTTTTTCTCGTTGCAATTGACATCTATTTATTGGTCAGTATGTTTTTCATCTTGCATAAGGCTACAGTCGCCACAGCAATTCTTGTTTTAATTTCTTCAAAGCACCTCCCATAAGATGTTACGACAGTTCTGAAATATTTGTACTGGTTCACTTGTTTAAGAATATTCTCATTTACCCGTAAATTACATTGTGGTATTTCATTATTACCAGTCATCATCATCATCTTCCACTTCTGCCGTCAAGCATCGTGGGGGAGGGTTAATTTGCGTTCCAATGGATAGTGTCATTCCGTGTGGTTGTACAATGTCTTTGATGTCGTCAATCCATTTTCTTCTTGGACGTCCTCGTGGTCTCGTCGCAGATGATCTTTGATGTAAGGCCAGTGATGGTAGTTGCTGATGTTGCATTCTAACGACATGGCCAAACCACTTGATCTTCTGTCTGTCAATAAATGTGGCACAAGGTGTTGATTCCACAGTCTGTCTGATAATAGCATTTTTTACTCGGTCTTGGATTGTTAAGTTGGCAGCTCTCCTCAGGCATCTCATTTCGCAGGTGTTGATTTTGCGAAGGTGTAATTTGGATAAAGTCCAGGTTTGAGATTGGTAGCATAGGGTTGGTGTGAATATGCTGTTTATTATCTGTTGTTTTGCGAACATGGGTATATTTGGATGTTTCAGTAAGGGTGATAGTTGATATGTAAGTGCACTAGCTTTTTGACATCTGATTTAGATTTCTCTGTCCAATCTGCCATCTTCTGTGATCATACTTCCAAGATATTTGAATTCTTTAACTTGTTTCAGAGGTGTGCTATTTATCTGTATACTTAGTAGGCCCAGCGATCTTCTAACTCGCATTACTTCGGTTTTGGCTGTATTTATACTCATATTGTATCTCCTGCATGTTAAACTCAGATTATTAATATGATTTTGCAGTCTGCCCTCATCGCTATAAAACAGGCACTGATCGTCTGCAAATAGAAGTTCATTTATTTCCTGTGGATCAGTTGTTTCATCTGGAGTAAAGAGTTCTAAATTTTCTGAATCAGTTCTGTTGAGACTTGCTTCTTTGGAAATTCTGTCCATGTAGATATTAAATAGCAGGGGAGAGAGCATACATCCCTGCCTCACTCCTGTATTGACTGTGAACATATCTGATATACCTTCTTGTGTTCTTACTGCACTTCGGCTCGAGTGGTACATGGCTATGATGTTTTCTAGCAGTTGCCCTTGTATCCCATAGTCTTCAAGGATGGTCCATAATTTGTATCTGTCTACTCTATCAAAAGCCTTTTCCTGATCTACAAACACAATATTCTGCTGGTTACTATATTAGATAGTTTTTTCACATATTTGTCTAAGTGTAAATAATGCATCAGCGCAACTTTTACCTTTCCGAAAACCGAATTGTACTTTGCTTAACTGTTGTTCAACTATGGGTCTAGCTCTGTTCCAATAGTTTTGCATACATTTTCCCTATATGGCTCACGAGTGATATACCTCTGTGTTTCGCACTCTCTCATATTGGTACTATTATTGCTTGTTGCCAATCATCTGGTACTTTTCTTTCTTCCCATGCTATATTAAAAAGTCTTGTTAGCCATTTAACTCCTGTTTCCCCACAGGCCTGAATAGCTTCTGTGGTTATTCCATCTGGACCTGGTGATTTGTTTTTAGGACTTTTCTGTATAACTGCTTTGACTTCTGCAGGTATGAAATTTGGTTCTTGCTGTTCTTGGCTTTTAGGCACAAAAGTGAGGTTTTCTATGTTATGTGTGGGGTTAAGTAGTTCTTGAAAGTATTCTGCCCACCTTGCTAGTCTTTGTTGTGGATTAAATATCGGTATACCTCTTTTGCTGTTTATGATGGTGGTTGGGTTGTAACATGCATCTCTGTTTCTCATTGTGTTGACACATTTATAAAATTCTGCAAGAGCTGTGAAGAAAAGGCTGGACAGAAAAACTACTGCAGGAGATCCTCCTCCTGGAACGTCAAGCATTCTTTGCCCACATTGTCAAAGAACATTTTGAGCCAAAATAGGCCTTATCAGCAATCTTAGAACTCACGGCTCCATACTTTCAAGCCCACTGGATGAAATTAATGGTCATCATCAATCATGATGGACAAAGAACACATCTTATAATGCTTTCACTTTATCAAGGCACAGTTTTGCGGTTTTAGCAAGACATGTGTTAATAAGTTTATTGTAGTTCTTGAAAGTATTCTGCCCACCTTGCTAGTCTTTGTTGTGGATTAAATATTGGTATACCTCTTTTGCTGTTTATGATGGTGGTAGGGTTGTAGCATGCATCTCTGTTTCTCATTGTGTTGACACATTTATAAAATTTTCTTGAGCAGTCTTTGCTAAGGGCCGCCATCTGTTCACCGTATATTCTCTAGGATTCATCTTTAGATGCTCTAATTGTTCGTTTGGCATTACGTCGTGCTATTCTATAAGTTACATAGTCTTGTTCAGATTTAGTTGTGATCCACTTTTTGAACGCTACCTTCTGTTTGAATATGCTATCTTTAACTTCATTGTTCCACCAGGTTGTTCTTAATCTAGTTATGACCATAATCTGTGTCGTCTTACAATTCTAATCCTAGTTGTTCACTGTGTGCAATAACCGCATCTACTAAATGTCTGAAATCAATACTGTATCATTCACATTTCTAATATTATTGATGTTATGTCCCCTAATGGTGATTCCTCTCATATCTTCTAAATGTCTAAAAATATTTTCACTGGGAAAATAGATCTGGAGACATATAATAGGCTGATACTGACCTACTTCATTATCAATCTTTATGGCAGCTTGTTGTTTCCAATATATGTTTTTAAGTCCTGTCAATTTGTAGATCTGCAACTATGATGTTGGTTCTGTTAGTTAGTTGCATATCCTTTACAGGACATAGCAGTCAACTCCAGAATTTTTTGGCTGTTTGTCATTGCTTGGCAAGTTTATGTTCAGTAGTTTGCTATTGCTTTCTGAATGACCGGCACTCATACCATTCTCATATAAAACCAACACAAGGTGGTCTAATGCCAAATTGCACGCAGCTGTGTTTCCAACGCGGTATGCAGAATTACGAACTGCGTCCTAACTCCTTCGCCACGGAGCCTGTTCTGTATTAACCATTAATTTTTCCAAATTACTTAGTGACTTCCATTATTTCTTCATTTGTGATAGAAACTCCTTCTATATTAACTGTTAAGTTTGTGATATTATTAATCTGTGATGAATACCTGTAAAGATTTCTGATAATACACAGCAGTGCTGCGCATGTAAATACAACTTTGATTTACTGTTTCATTTCTCAGATGTAGTAGCCAGATCATTTGATCACCACTGCTACAACTTTGTGAAGACAAGGCAATATTTTAAATGTTACACTAAACATCATTCAGAACTATACCTATGGCTCGGACAACTCCATTTACCTCTAGGACTGCAAGGGCATGTGCAATTTACAAACAGTTGAATGCATCATGTCTGCTGATGACTTGAATTACATAACGAAAGTAATAGTGTTACATTCATATATGCTAATAATATGAGGGCTCACCTAGGAGGTACAGGCAATGTCACTGTCTCTTGTTTCATCTTATCTCGTCTCTGTTTATCAACTTGTTCAAGCATCTCTCTGAGTACCTCCATTAGTGAGCCAAACTTGAGAGAAAAACATTTGTAACTTAACAAACGAAATAATCAGCTTGTGAGAAAAACACATTTTAACTTACTGTTTAAAACTAGTTTAAAAGGTTTCACTTAAAATTAACTGACAGTGTAATATCAAACTTCTGCTTATAACTTCTCTAACAAACAATGAGTATGAACTGAAGAATGCATCTAACAAATGTTGAAGAATAAGAATGATTTTGACTGCAGCAGGATTTGGTAATGCAAAATTTAGATAACAAGATCCTGCAGAGACACTTCTTCTTCTTCTTCTGTGTTCATACGGAATATTTTTTGGACGTAATTGTGCTGTGTCTGTTTACAGCAGAGCTGAGATATTGGCTGACACATCTGACTTCTGCGGGTCTGCAGATACACAACACATGTAAACTAATAAACTATACTGATATCAGGTCAGGAACTAAAATTTCATTAGTGTGTGAACAAAAACATATTTTAAAATTGTTTATATATTAAATATACCTACAAAAAGTATGAACAAGTTCATACAATTATTCTGCGCATCTAATTATTTGATTACAAAAACATTTGTCAAAACAGCACAAATAACCACAGATATATATATATATCTTCTTCTTCTTCAGCGTTCCGAGCCATTGAGGTTCTTTGCTGCAAATACAATCCGTCTCCATTCGTCTCTCTGGTGGACCTTCTCTTGCCAGTCGTTGATTCCAAGTGCTTGTAGGTCTGTAAATGTATTATCTCTCCACCGCCTTCTTGGTCTACCTCGGGGTCTACGGTCATTTATTTCCTGAGTGTAAGCGAGTTTTGTTTCCCTATTATCTTCCATTCTTTCTATATGCCCCAGCCATTGTAGTCTATTAGCCTTCATCATACCAGTGATTAGCGGGGACTTAAACAGATCATAAATGTCTTTGTTACTTCTTCTTTTCCACTCTCCACTTTGTGTATCCCTAATGGGTCCAAAGATGCGTCTTAAAATTTTGTTCTCAAAGGTTTGTAACAAGGCTTCGTCTCCTTTTGTTGTACTCCAGGTTTCAGAGCCGTAAGAGCACAACTGGTCTGATCAGTGTTTTGTATATTGTGATTTTGGTGTTACGAGATAGCGCCTTTGATTTTAGTAGATGTTGTAGTGCATCGTATATCTTATTTCCAGAGTTGATTCTAGTTTGTATTTCTTCCCTTATGATGTTGGAGCAGTTGAAGATTGTACCCAGGTATTTGTATGTTTCCGTTCTTTTAATGGTCATATTATCTATTTGTATGTGGCCAGAGTTTCTAGCCATTCCGTCTCTTGAAATTACCATATATTCTGTCTTATCTTGGTTGATAACCAGCCCCATCTGTTGGGCTTTTCCCTTTAAGTGAGTCAATATTTCCAATGTCTTTTGTTCACTTTGCCCTATAATATCTATATCATCTGCATAACCAAGCAGCTTGGATGTTCCTCCAATATCACATTCCTCCTTTACCTTCCTTACAACTTTCTCTAGAGCCAGATTGAAGAGTAGCGGCGATAGTGCATCACCCTGTTTCAAGCCAGATGTTATTTGGAAGGGGTCTGATTTCCTGCCTTTATATGTTACTATATTATAAGTATCTTCCATGCATAGTCTGGTCATGTTGATTAACTTCCTTGGTATTCCAAATTCCTGCATAGCATTCCATAGACTATTCCTATGGACACTATCATAAGCCTTTTTAAAATCCACAAAAATGTTATGGAGATCTCTTTTATATTCCCAATGTTTCTCGGCTATTTGTCGTAAGATAAATATCTGATCTATTGTTGATCTGTTTTGTCTAAAACCCGCCTGGTAGTCACCTAATATGTCTTCTGAATATGGTTTTAGTCTATTTAGTAATACTGCGGATAGTATCTTATAGCTTGTGGACAGTAGTGATATTCCTCTATAATTTCCACATTGGAACTTGTCTCCTTTCTTAAAGATAGGTATCAATAATGACTCTTTCCAGTCATGGGGTAATTCTTCTGTCCTCCAGATTTTTATTATTAGTTCGTATAGCTTTAGATGTAATGCATGGCCACCTGCCTTTATAAATTCAGCAGCAATTCCATCAGTCCCAGTTGCCTTATTGTTTTTAAGTCGTGTGATTACATATAGGATTTCTTCAAATGTAGGTTCTTCAATTTGTGGTTCGCATGTTAGAACCTCTTCCTGTGGGAAAATGTGACTTGGAGCTTCACAATTTAGTAATTCAATAAAATATTCTTTCCATGTGTTGCACATTTCCTCATTGGTATTTATCATATTCCCATTTTTGTCTTTTAAACCATATGTGTTTTGTTGGTGCCCTCGTTTCATTGACTTCAGTTCTTTAAAAAATTTTCTGGATTCATTTTTCTGGTGATTAGTTTCCATATCTTTGATTATATTACTCATATATTCTCGCTTCTGCTGTCTGACTATTTTTGTAGCCTCTTTACATTCATTTCTATAATGCTCTTCCTTTTGGATGTTATTGATGTCATTTAACCATACATGTCTGGCATTCTTCTTCCTAATGACTGCTTCTTCACATTTTTGATTGAACCATCTGTTCTTTCTATGCGTGGTTAACACACCGAGACATTCTTCTGCGGTAGACTGAATTGTATTCTTGATGTTCAACCAAGTTTGGTCAACGCTTTCCTCCAAAGGGTTTTGCAGAGTTTCAAGTTTACATTTTATTTCATCTGTAAATTTCTCTTTGACTGTAATGTCTTGCAGTTTTTCTCTGTTATATGTTGGGTGTAATCTTTGTAATTTAGTATAGAAAACTCTCTTAAGTTTTATTTTAAATTTTGCTCCAACGAGGAAGTGATCACTGTGGCACTCAGCTCCTCTATAACTTCTGACTTGCTGTATGTTTGATGCATTTCTGTTGTTAATTAAAATGTGATCTATTTGATTATAGGTTCTCTTGTCACATGATTTCCAAGTTTGTTTGTGTATATCCTTTCTTTGTAGTCTGGTACTGCTAATCTGCAGTCCTTTGGCTTCTGCCAGGTTGATGACTTTCCATCCATTATCATTTGAAGTTGTATGTAGGCTTTCCATACCGGCCACTTTTTTATTAGTTTGCTCTCTACCTATTTTTGCATTGAAGTCTCCCAGCACAATCAGGATGTCCTGTTTGGGGGTTTCTTCTATGACATCTTCCAGATCATTATAAAAGTCTTCTTTAATATCATCTTCTTTCTCTTCAGTAGGTGCATGTACATTAATCATCGTTATATTTTTCCATTTACCTTTTATTCGTAATTTACTAATCCTGTCATTAAAAGCTTTAAAGTTTAAAACGTTCCCCCATAACTCTTTTTTGATGACAAATCCTGTTCCTAATTCATGTTTATTTTGGGTGTTTCCTCCATATATTATAATCATTCCATTTTGCTCTAAAGTACCCTCTCCTGGCCACCTTATTTCTTGAATTGCTGTTATATCCATTTGATATTCACCCAGCTCCCGGGTTAGTTCTTCGGCCGCTCCAGCTCGATATAGTGTCTGTACATTCCATGTTCCAAATCTCAAAAGTCCTTTAACGTTCCAAGGTCGTTGTCCAGATAAGTCAGTCCGGTATCGAGGCTCATGTATTTGTTTCGTAACAAAGAAAGGTTTTTTACAAAGGTGGGGATGTTAACCCCAAGCTTCAACCCCCAACCTGGAGGACCAGGGTGTTTCTCTTTGTCTGTTCTCTACCCTTTGACCTGTCCGGCTTGGGAGGCCCTGCTGGTAGCTACGCTACCGCCGGCATAGCTCTCAGGGTCATTGAGAAACTCAAGCTCCCCCACCACGACAAGGTGGAAACACCATCGGGGGAGATATATATATATATATATATATATATATATATATATATATATATATATATATATATATATATATATATATAATATGGAAAGCAATTATAACAGAACCGGCTGCATGGCCGAGGGGTTAGAAGCTTTCTCCGTTAACCCCGAATACTCTCGTGGTCGACGTGAGCGCACGAGAATTAGAAGTGGTTCGAGTCGCGCTAGTGACTTATGAGAGTATGGAGCCGGTCGCTCAGAAAGTCGTGGCATGCTGATGAGCATAATCTAGCCTAGGAATCAACATACAGCTGAAAGATGCTGGTGTTGACCGCAATATCCTGAAACAGGATGGAAACGCGGAGAAAAAAAAAAATTATAACAGAGCATGAACAATGATAAATAGTATAAATAAACTGAGAGTTAACTAAGGAACTGGGGTAGAAGGGTGTGCAACTGTTAGTTTTGGTGAATTGAGTTAAGAACCAACATCACTGCACTCAGGACATTCCCATATGTGCTCTGTCCCCTCACTCAACAGCCAGCAAAGAGTCATACTACTAATCGTTCCCACCGCTATCTGATTAAAAGTTCTCTTGGTCTTCCCTCTCAGTTTTGAGATTCTTCCAGAACCCCTGCCGATCCCCCGCAATCTCATTATTTCCACATGGGTTCTCAATCTGTTCCTCCACCTTCTCCACCTGGTCTCACAAGCACACGACCAGCTCCCCCTATATATATATATATATATATATATATATATATATATATATATATATATATATATATATATATATATAGGGGGAGGTGGTCGTGTGCTTGTGAGACCAGGTGGAGAAGGTGGAGGATTCTCATTCTTTCCACATGGGTTCTCAATCTGTTCATCCACCTTCTCCACCTGGTCTCACAAGCACACGACCACCTCCCCCCTATATATATATATATATATATATATATATATATATATATATATATATATATATATATATATATATATATATATATATATATATATGTTACCAATGCCAAACCGGGATAATGACAGAAAAAGTGAAAAGAAAAATCACAACAGAATGCTCAATGTATCAAGAAAAGATAAGATCAGAAATGAATATATATATATATATATATATGCTAACAGCAAAAACATATTTATTATGTAATGTATACCAACACAGAACTGGTGTCATCAGTTGCTTCACACTGAGGTAAATATGAAGAGGGGCTCTGGGCACTGATGGACTAATAGTTCGATGTGTAATGAGGATTATCTGTTAATTAAAATTGTAATATATCCATAACAAATAATGTTTGTTTGCATTCAACAGTTTGTTTCACTAGGTGTAATATATATATATATATATATATATATATATATATATATATATATATATATATATATATATATATATATATATATATATATCTCAGGTGTGGCACCTATTTTCAGTAAATTCTGCCAGGGCCAGGAAACACTTGACAACACTGAAGGTGAAGGCAACAGCTGACATTGAACAATGCCTGCTCTTCCTTCTGTTCCGAAGATTTATGCTTAGAATCATAAATTACGGTCTGGGTCTCCTCACTGTGAGCAAGACCCAGCTAGAAAAACTGGACCAGGTGCAAAAGAAGCAATGTGACTCATACTGGCTGAACAAAAGGGACCTTGTGCATGGCCATACGATGTGTTCTTGACATACCAACGATGGCCAGCAGGCACAAACAGACACATTTCAGGAGAACATTTTCATTAAGAAGGCAGCCAGTATTAACACAACAATAAAGGTGAACTTCCACATTTTATTTACATACATATTTCATGTAAATAACTATAACAAGAGGTAAATGTTGTAGTTTAATTAAATACACACATATGTAATAATGCAACAATCATGGATCTTACAGTTAACTAAACAAACTTTATGACGGTTATTTATTGGGAAATAGATACCTAAAGAATATATATTTTAACGCTTTTACCTGCTCCATATTCAGACCTGGATTTACTGTATGTGGTATTAAGTTAGGCATAACTTTGGTTGCTATCAGGTTGTGAGTTAAGCCAAACTTTTTGTCACTTAACATGTGCTTGTAGATTCCTGGGGAAGACATAAACAAATTAGACAGTTCATCAATACTTGACTGATATACTAAACTAGCATACTTCTTGGTGCAGAATGTAAACAGCTAAATGTGTATCCTGACCTGAGGTCGCAGGTAGACTCCTGGCAAGTAAATGTAGCTGCTGAGATATTGATCACATGACCCATCAAGTGCCAGTTGCTCTATACAAATATGGGGCTAGAACAGTATACCCAACATGCCTCAAAGAATTTAAAAGGGTCCTTTAATGAGCAACAATCACTATCACCAAACAACATTTGATTCAATTATTCCATTATCCCCATCCCATTCCACCTCAGAAGAGAAGTTATATTAGGGTAAATCGCTGGCTGAGATTAACAAGCCTGTGACAAAGCCATCCACAAACAGGATAGTAATTTGAAGGTGATTGCTGGTTGTCCAAACGATTTCTGCTCCCACATGGGAACCTAGCAGTTGTGCCCATTTTATTGTGTTTTTTTCCTCATTTTTTTTATCTGTTTGTGTTGTTGATAAAATCGAAACATCGGCCGTCCTTTGCGTCCTACAGTACTTATTTTTGTATTTTATTATTTCATTTTATATATTTATTGATTGTTTCTGATTTTGGATAAGTTACACTTCATGTTCACCTGTGTTATGATGGAGTTCTTTGTAAGGTATGTACATGGTGTCTGTGTTTAGTATGTCCCTTCTTTTCGCAGGAGCTAAATATACCCAATTGTTTGCAATCCATATTGTTATATCCTTTTGTTGCTTTTGCTTTTGTTGCATATCACTTATTTTATCTCCACATGCTTCAGTTGATCTTGTTTATGCTTCACTCTGTTATGATCCTGCCTCTCACTCTCAACAAACATCCCCAGCTGAATCTCTTGCCATCTGAATGGTGTGGCTAAGAGGTATAACTGTGACCTCTAACTAGACCAGCATAGGTAACAAATCAAGCTGTGGACTTTTACAACACAAGTAACCCGAGGATATTATACTATACAATCACCTCCCTCATTTATTTATATCTGGTGATCCTGGGGTGGCCAATGGGGTTATCATCATCAACATCCAGTAGCCTGTCCTGTGCGAAACTTTCTCCCTACTTTCAAAATGTCTCCCTATCATAAGACCAAGAGAAATGATGCTGGACGGATTGAGACAGTGGCATGGAGGAATATTATCAGCAGAGTTGATCCAGAACACCAAAGACCGAGATCTGTGGAGAGCCATGAATGTCTGCACCAGCCAGCAGGGCACTTGATGATGATCATAAGTCAAATGACCTGCCTCTGTTGCTGTCACATATTCATTATTTATCACATCTTTAATCCATCTACATTGTGGTCTTCCTCTTCTCAGCATTCCTGATATACCTCCACCTCCAGTTATCTGTTCCAGACATTCACTTCATCTTACATGCTCAGAATATTTCAATGTCCTCAATTGCATGTGTCTCAATAACCAGTCTTCTTCACTGCTGACTTTGTGTTGGACAGATCTGTTTGTTTTTGTTTTCATCTAATTACATTGTAATACTCGACTGTAATGCTTAAATTCAAAGTGAATTGGATACAAAAGGAAAAATAAACTAGGATGTCTAAAGACATTAACAAATGTAATTAGTAGGAAGAATTGAGCATGCCTAGAATAAATATTTTTTAAGTTGTAAGAACTACTTAAAAATTAATATTTGTAGCATGTGTGTTTGTGGAAATCCACGCATGTGAACCCTACCAATACTGCAGGGTTTGTGTATTGTGGAGAAATGTGAATCCTCACCAATACTTCAGGGTTTGTGTGGTGTGGAGAAATTCTACTTATGTGATCTATGGCAAGAGTCTACGAGTATTCAATGAAGATGATCCGTTACAAATCAATTAAACCAAACGTCTTCCCAGGCTTCATGGAACCAGTACTATACTAGGCACCAAAACAACATCCTCTATCTTCTTATCTTATCTACAAGCTTCACTTATATATTAGCCGCTTCAATTAAATATCAGCCATTCCACTGTATCAGTCACTATGATCTTTGTTAAGTAAATGATTGTATACAACTTTGAAGGACCTAACTAAAAGAAACCTACTTTTCCTGTTATAGTGTTGTCTGTTGTAGCCATAAACTCACTCTCATTCACACTACATGAGCTATGTGGCATACACAGAGAGAAAGAAGAGAGAGAGAGAGCGAGAGAGAGAGAGAGAGAGAGAGAGAGAGAGAGAGAGAGAGAGAGAGAGAGAGAGAGAGAGAGAGAGAGAGAGAGAGAGAGAGAGAGAGAGCTAGCTTATCTGCATGCACGCAAATTTGTTTACTGTTATTTGTTACAAAATTCTCATATTTGACTGAAGTATGGATATTAGACTATGTATACAACTGACTCATGTGGGGGATGTGACTAATGCAAACAAAGACTGTTTTACTGCCTATATTCTGAAACTATACTACCATATTGCACTGACATGAATAGAGCGACCAGTCTATTGCTAGACAGACAGGACTTGCTGAGGAACAGGAGTTCAACCAATAACAATACTCCCTCAATGTCAGCAGTTGCCTTGACCTTTAAATCCATCAGAGCACTTGTGTTCACATCTCCATCTAGTTGCGGTTTTTAAATTTTTGGACTCCAGGTTGACCCAGCCTAACATGGGTTCCATGAAATATAAGAGAAGTAGAGGATGTCGACGTCACACTGACCACATCAGCAATCGATTAGTCTATAAAACTGAGGCTAAATCCATATACCCAAGAGGACCCAAAGGCCCTGGGTGATTTACATTTCTTTTTTTTTTTAACTTACATATGCCTAATACACCTCAATGCCTAAAAAAGCGTCTTTTACTATGTTCAATGTGTGTAACAATAGACATAACACTGCTGAGATGATTCTGGATAATGGTTGTGACACTTGTTATATTTTTTTCAGAATTCACAGGAAGAATCGTCTAAATGACTATAATAATTAATATACTAATAATCTTGCATGTCTGTTTCGTTTACACTGAACTGCACACGTCTGCAAAACTGTATTCGAGTCCGGTCCGACTAGCATAACAAGAACATAAATAACTGAACCCTAAGAATCTGGTGAACGAGTGAAATGGCGAGTCATGACCGCCCACGCTTTCCGGCATGGCACATGATTGATTGATTGATTGATTGATGGCAAAACATTGTTTTAAATTTCAAAATGTCTGCTTTCATGATGGAACAAGACGAACAAGTAATGGCAATGATTTTGTAGTAGGAACCTGATGCTGGAAAGTAAATATACGAAGTAAACTTCGAGCAACAACTTGCGATTTTTATACTAAAATAAAACATTTAGATATCACACCTATGTTCTGGAGATGGAGACATGGAAATCACTTCCACGTTTGTATCTGCCGAGTGCGCTTTTCTGCCTTAGGTAAAAGTTGCTTTTTAAAACCTGAAGAGCACATTACTTTTCTTTGTATCACTGCAGGTCATGCGCTATACTGAACTATACTCTTCCTTCAAGAACATGTGTACGTATTAATATTATAACATTTTCTGTTTCATTCCATATGATTTACTGTCTCTCAAAATTAAAGAAAAAAGAAAAAGAAAAAATAACTTGCTCGCCAGTCTTCAACAAGGGCAGCTTATACGCTTAGGCGGAAACCGATCCAATATTCACCAGTTAGATCCCTATCATAATGCATAACATGTGACGTATTCACATTGGTATCCATAGAGCTCTAGAAGATTCATTTTAGGACTCTCGTTTCTTAACCATTCTCGTTTCTTAACATATCAGCAACACATATCATATTCATCCAGCTCCCGTTTTGGATGTAAATCAAGTTTCCAGTTTGTTAAACTTGCTTTCTCATGTTGTTTTAATGGAGGTGTTTGTTTATGGTACGTCTGCCTATTCTTCGTGGTCCTTTCTAGTTTTCATTCTTTCCTGTTACAAGTCTGTACTTTTGGTGTTTCCTTTCATTCGTTGGATTCTTCGAAGTTTTCCAGTTTTTCTTATCAGTGTTATTATTACAAATGCTTGCTTTTTACCGGAATTTGGCAGAGGAGATTTTCCTAGCCCCAACATAGTTATACATAAAAGGTTGCTCAATTTTTACTTCACGGATACCTGCACATGTAGAAATATAGACAATGAAATCGCGGACATGGAGGCTTTCACAGCAGCTTCATCCAGTCCGACCCAACATTTTTAGTCCCGAGTTTTCTATTATCCTTTCAATCCAAATTGTTGCAGTACATCATATACGTGATTGGAAAAAGGCCTCTTAGGCACACCTCTATGGCGAATAGTCTTAACTGTATAACCCTCTTTCCTCCACGTTGAATGGCGATGTGAGGAGGGGTGCTTAACAAAATCAGGTCTTCTTTGGGATTTCCGAATTATATCAGGGTACGTTCGACTGCTTTGCATTTCTACTGTCATCATCCAGTCCTTTCCGCTGTCGAGAACAGAAGGCATGCACGTAGCATAGTCAGTGTTAACTTTGATTTCTGACGCTGTCGTGACAAGAAGGCATGCACGTAGCATAGTCGATGTTAACATCTGCTTTCTAGCGCTGTGGCCAAGGGGTTGTGAACACAATTCACAATCGCACAACCGCGTTCGAAACACAGCTACGGGTGAAAGCAGGCCATCTTGCTCTAGTTTTCATACAATAGTATGAGTGCCAGTAGGTCAGAAAACAATTGCAAACTACTGAACGTAAACGTGCCAAGAAATCACAAACAGCCAAAAACAAACAAATACTGGAGTTGATTGCGATGTCCTGTAATAGATACTGTTTTTCTGTGCAACCTTTAGGAAGTAAACTGGTTCGGTCTTTGGACCTCTTTTCTTGTTTGCCTGTAAGTTCGCTACATCCACTATGCCGGCAGCTCAGTGCGTATACTTTGTTGTTAGTTAGTTAGTTAGTTAGTTAGTTAGTTAGTTAGTTAGTTAGTTAGTTAGTTAGTTAGTCGACAAATCATCCTCATTGCAGATCGAACCATTCAGTCCATAAGTGCTCGGATTCCCTTCTCAGCAAATCCCGCAGCGTGTAGCGGCTCACGACACCAGTTCTGTGTTGGTTTATTACTCTTCTTTGGCTTCCTGCGTAGTGTTCTTGTTTGGCCACACTTCTTTTAGCTCGCTGTTCTCGCAGCCTGATCATGTTTGTAGATTCCCAGTCATAGCGTGGTTCTCGTAAACGTCTTACTTCTCGTAGAGCATTCAGAATGTCTGCATGGTCCATGACTCGTCCGCCTTCCACAGTAGCCCTACCTGCAAGCCAGTCAGCCTGCTCATTCCCTTGTACGCCTGCATGCCCTGGCAAGAAGATGAAACTAATCTTTTCCAGCCGAGACCGCTCCAGAGACAGCAGCCACTCTCTTCGGACCCACCCCATTTCTAACCTCCTGAGCATACCCATTGAGTCACCAAGGACACAAACCCGATTGAATGTCTGTGTCTCGAGCCATGTTATTGCTTTACTTACTGCCATGACTTCCATAGTCAGGCTGCATGTGGTCAAAGCAAAAGCGCCAGACTCTTCCTTTACAGTTTTCCCTCTGGCCTAAGCCGTAAAGGCCCATGAACTTCTCACTCCTCGGACAACCGACCCATCCGTGTAAATGACAGCATCATCCCCTAAAGAATTCTCGAAGATCAGAGCCTTTACTTCCGCCTCCACAGCAGCTGGATTTTTTTTTTTTTTTGGGGTCTGCATTTCCTGTCTAGTTGGATGCACACTGAAAAGGATGTACAGAACTCTGTTGGCACTTGTACCCACTCCTCGCCAGGTTCTAAGTCCTCAAGTGAACAAACCCGCTGAAGAATGTCTTCGGCTTGAACCATCCACGACTTCCTTCTTTTTAATCTGCTGCCCTTTACTTTCTTAATCTCGCTATTGACTCTGAGATAGGCACGTGCTTGGCACATTTGTATTCTGTCCCTCATGGTTGGAAAATCAAGAAGGTAGCGCATCGCCCTGCATGTTGTATCTCTTGTACATCCAAGAATGATGCGCTTAGCTTCGTTCTGTATCCTTCCCATCCTTTCTGTCTGCTTATGGCTGAGAGTCAAGATCGCCATCGCATACTCCAAAACAGAAAGGACCTGTCCCTCGTAAAGAAGATATAGATGACGCTGCTCACAATTTGCCGCCGCCATCACCCGCATCGTAGCCAAACCCCGCTTGGCTTTTGTTATCACCTGGTCTACGTGCTCAGTATAAGCTAGGCTTCGATCAAATCGTATCTCCAACCCCCCCCCCCCCCCCCCGATGTGTCTCCACCTTGCCGCGGTGGGGAGGGGGGGGGCCTTGTGTGTCTCAGTGACCCCAAGAACTAAGCCGACGGAAGCACAATTATTTGTCGGATAGGACTTGGGTTAGGGGCCAGACTAAGAGAGACACAACCCACAACCTGCTGCTCTGCAGGTAGACTGAGGATAGCAGTCAAAAGCCAAAATCAAGTGCACGAAGTCAGAAATCTTGGTACAGACACATGCTCAAAGGCTCTCAGCCGAGGGATATGGCTGAACGCCTCTAAGCCATAAACTCTCGGATGTGAGAGCCGGTCCGATACTCACCTACCGAAAAATGGAGGTGAGATGCTGAGCACGCTACATGCTTAGTTCAGATACTTGTTCGAAGATTCTCAGCTGGGGGATACGAGGGATCTCCTGATGAGAGGGCCTGACCGTTACCTGCTCAATGTTGCATGGAGGTAAGGTGCTAAGCCGGCAGCACATGTAGTCTACCTCGAGAGCTGTACCTTAAGGTGGCAAAGCAGTCCAGTCGCACGAAGTGGTTACGATGGAAGTCTGTATCTATACCCATAGAGTGAGCGTAACCAAAGGTGAAAAAAAACGTCTCCAAAACACGAAATGAAACGCTTGGCTAGCGAATCCAACACGTGGTAGTCCGAAGCGAAAGCTATATGAGTGGATGTCGTCCGCAGACTGTCCGTCCCTGGTTTGTGTAAGGAGCGATCAGTGGCAAAACGAAATGCCCAATACATGGAAGTGAGGAATTAAAGCAGCCACGAGTAAGATGTGGCGACTCCCCGGGTGAGCCTAGTCTCAGAGCGCTATGTGCCAGCTCTGCATTTATGGAAGCCTCCTTGGATAGCGGGGAATGCCCGTGGTCTGCCCCTGCCTTCCCTTGAGGGTTGACCGTGATGTCTTTGACCGTTCTACCTTGACCAGCTGAGATGTGGGCGTCACCACAGCAATAAAAGTTTAACGTCTCTCGAAACCCCGGGAAGGCGAACCCGTAAAAATGCCCGCTGAAGTCGGATGTGCAGGCCTACGGATGCAAATAAATCAGACACAACACATAAACGTCCGAGTGAAATGTCTTTCGTGTTAGGAACAGCTCTGACTACCTAGTTCTCCGAATGCTTCTCGTGGCCGGAACAGCTCTGACTAAGTAGTTTTCCGAATGTCCGTCGTGCCCGGAGCAGCTCTGACGAGCACAACGATAAGCACATGTCCGAATCGAAAACTCGCTGAGTGGATACCATCTGCAGACCGGCCTGGTTTGTGCGGGAACGGCCCGTAGCGAACGAAATGCCCAATATTTTGAAGTGAGGAATTAAATCAACCATGAGCAGGACGTGACGATTCCCTCGGTGAGCCCAGCACCAGGGCGCTATATGTCGGCTCTGCAACTATGGAAGCCACCCTGGATGGCGGAAAATGCCATGGACTGTCCCTGCCTTCCCTTGAGGAATGACCGTGAAGTCTTCGACCGTTCCAACTTGATAAGCTGGGATGTGGACGGTACCACACAAGCGAGAGTCTCCCAGGAATGCTAACCTGGTCAAAATTGCACGCTAAAGTCAGATGTGTTGGCCTAAGGGTTTCTGCCCAAGGGTGCCTAACCGAACACACCGCAATCGCATCTGAAAATACACTCCGGATGAACGCAAAGAAGAAGAAGTAGAAGTATCCCCAGGTAATTCATTACCTGCGTTTTTTCCACCGTCTCTGAGCCCAGATTTACAATTGGCGTTGGGGTGTTGACAATATGGTTATTTAAAGAGAACCATGTCACTGTTGCCTTTGTTGGGTTGACCACTGCCCCAACTTCAACACACCAAGTGCTTATACGATTGAGTTCGGTTTGTAGTTCTACAGCAACCTGATCTCTACCCTTGCCATAAAGATACACCAAAACATCGTCAGCATACGACAATG
Organism: Cepaea hortensis; assembly: GCA_963921405.1. Taxonomy (NCBI): domain Eukaryota; kingdom Metazoa; phylum Mollusca; class Gastropoda; order Stylommatophora; family Helicidae; genus Cepaea; species Cepaea hortensis. The sequence goes on from OY992893.1 coordinate 64,875,934, forward strand.
TCCTCCCCAGTCCTATGATTTGCTCGCTGGTGATTCTTACAGTGTAGGCGTTGAACAGAACCGGAGATAATGGTGATCCCTGTGGTAGGCCTGGATAAATTGTTGTTGGTTCTGAAGTCCAACTGCCACATCTAAAGACTACTTTCCGTTGGAAGAGGGCAGCAGCGATCCAACTAAGGAGGAAAGGACTTATCTTGAGTTCAAGAAGCTGAAGCATTAAGAAATCCACTGGTACTCTGTTGTATGCGTCCTCAAGATCAATCGCTGCAGCAAATGTTTCAATGCCTGAGTGGAAACCTTCATAGGCATCCTGGGAAAAAACTGCTGGATTGGTCCAGGTTTCTCTTTTTGGGCGGTACTCTCCCGGGGTAGGTGGGAAAACACCTTGCCTCTCCAGCTGGCTTATATTTTTCTGGCAATTAACTTCTACAGCAGCTTGCCTATTGTGTTCTGCATGATTATTACTCGATATCCCTGAATTTTTGTGTGGTCTTTTCCAGGCTTCGGCATGGGAATCAGATAGCTGTGTAACCACTCCTCCTTGATGCTAGCAATATCTATATTGTTGTTGTACATGTCTGCTAGTTTCTCTAGTTCGTTGTCGGTACACTTATTGATGCCGTCATATCTTATGCCATCTGGCCCTGGAGCGCTGTTTTTTTTAATTTATTTATTTTTTTAATCGTCGAAGCACAGCCTTGATTTCTTTCACTGTCACTGTGTCTTCATTCGAAATGTTCTGGGCCGTGCACCTATCTGAGGTAACCTCCTTGGCAAGATTCCGGCCTCTCATGTCTGTCTGGTTTCTCTGCTTTAGATAGCGTTCGAAGAGGGCTTTGCCCTTGTTCTCATCAGTCCTCTGCCAGATGAGGTCAGCACCTTGGAAGTAAGGAATACTCTTATTCTTGACTATCCCACTCATGCTTTTAAAGTAGTCGCCAGAACAATTTCAGTGACCTGTCTGTGCTTACCCTTTGACATACCTCTGCCCATTTTTCACTTTTAACCACATTAACCAGTTTTTTGAAGTAGCTTACTTTTGGCTGACAAGCTCGCTTGTGAGGCTACGGTGGAGGGCGGACGCGCCATGGATCAGGCTGACATTCTGAATGCTCTACGGGAAGTAAGACGTTTGCGTGAACCAAGTGATGACTGTGAATCTACAACCATGGCCAGACTGCGAGAACAGCAAATTAAAAGAGGGGTGGTCAAACAAGAACACTACGCAGGAGGCCAAAGAAGATTGATAAACCAACACAGAACTGGTGTCGTTAGCCTATTCACGCTGCGGGATTTGCTGAGGAGGGGATCCGAGCACTTATGGACTGAATGGTTCGATGTGCAATGAGGATGATCTGTCGACTAACTAACTAACTAGCTTACTTTTGTGTGCATCTCTCTTTCTAAGAACATGCAGGGTCAATGGATGGGCAACTCTGTTCTTCTTGGCGTTTTGCCATTTCCTTACTGCATTACGCTTATCCACCCAACCTTTTCCATCTCAAAATTCCACCAAGGTGGCTGCTCCCAGCTTTTTTTCCTGCCATGAAGTTTTCTGCGCTTGTCGCGCCTTATTTTACTCACCACATCTTGCCCCGTACTGTCAGACTGGAAAGTCTTGACCATTGACTTGTGCTGCCTGGTTCTGCTTTTCTCCACCAATATACTGCAAGGGTGGTGGTCGCTGCCTTGGTACCCTAGGACATCCCATCTACACACTGTGGTGAGTGAAGGAGAAACCAGCGCCAGATCACGAGTCCATCGACGATGAACTGTGGTTTTCGTGGATGAATTTTGTATTGGCATTCTGGTGACGGCATTATGCACAGTGTACCTGTGCGCGCTGTCTGCTTGCCGAGACTCCTGTCTATTCCATTTATCACATTGAACAGTTGGGGAGCATTTTGTGTGATATTCGCTGGCACAGGAGTGGAGTATAATGGGGACGACTCGTTGCCGTGAAGTTGGAACCTCGACTAAATAACTAGATCACTACCACTTTCCTCTAAACCTGGACGACATGCTGTCCTGGTGACACAGCCACTGTTGATACAAAACAGATCAATGGATTCAAGTGCAGTCTCGAGCTGTTCCTCCTGTGTGTTGGAGGAAATGTTTCCCCATGATCTGCCTTTAGCGTTGAAATCTCCACAGAAAATAACATTTCTTTCGTGACCTAATATGTCACTTAAGCACTGCCACTTCTGGGAATCCATACTCACGCTGCGGGCATAAACATTAATCAACACGAATGGTAGACCAGATTGAACTCTAACCGTCTGTATTTGTATGTCGTCACTGTCCCAACTGGACATGTCTAGCTCTGAAGCCATCATACTTTCGTGAATGAGAATCACCATTCCAGATGTCGCCTGTTGTAGAAACATTTCAAGCCGGCAATTTGGAGTAACTGATCACCCAGTCTCGTCTCCCGAAGCGCCGCAATGTCGTTCCTGTGTACCAGATTTTTTAGAATAGGGCCTTATTGTTTTACGCTGGCACAGTTTCAATATAGAATACGAGTATTCCTGATGCCCAGACGGTCACATTTGAGTCTAAAACGCTTTATCCACCACGTCTACCTTGCGGCTTGCGGCCTTCCCGTCGCCTTGCTAAACGGTGTTCCGCCTTGTTGAAAAACCGAACACGACAGAGACACACACGCTGCGAAAATTCACTCAAGGATTGCTTCGCTCAATGCACGAACTCCGTAGCATTGGCGAAGATCTTGAGAAGAAACTCCTGGTTTTACATCCTGGCACACAAATTACACGCACGAGATGAAAATATCCATCTCCTACGTGAAAAAAGGAACGTCTTCCGGTCAATATGGCGGCGGACGGCCTTTTTTTTTTTTTTTTTTTTGGTTGTTACTTTGTTGTTGCCAAGTGAATTACGGAACAACATATGTTCCAGAGTCTGCTTCTCTCATCAAATTGTTGAATCTTTTGACTATACCCATGTGACCATGTTAGAAGCTGATGGTAGGACACTGCACAACGTTAAGACGATGAAATTGAGTCTTAAAGGTGCGATGTGCCATATATAATGCGACGAAACGGACATTTACAAGGCTCCTTCTGTATTTATTGCAATCTGAAAGAAATCAGGAGCCTTGGAATGTGATCAACATAGAACATTTAGTATAATGAGTCACATCACAAAGATTTTGCTACGAATTATAATGCAAAGAGTGAGGAAGAAAATACAACCTGAAATAGGGGAAGAACAATGTGGGTTTGTAGAAGGAAATGGTACAGTAAATGCTGTGTATATGCTGCGAACAGTTATTTTACGTGCTATAGAAGTAAACAAGGATATTCATCTTTGCTTTATTGACTACACAAAGGCTTTTGATAGAGTTAGACATGTCAACATGGTAGATATGCTTGCAGATCTACAAATTGATGGGAAAGACATTAGACTTATAAATATCATGTATTGGAAACAACAAGCTGCCATAAGGATTGATAATGAAGTGGGACAATATCAGTCTATTAAGAGAAGTGTTAGGCAGATATGTGTAATGTCTCCAGATATTTTTTCCCTATACAGTGAAAATATTTTCAGAAATGTAGAAGGTATAAATGGAATCAGTATTGTAGGACGAAACATCAATAACATTAGATATGCAGATGATACAGTATTGATTGCAGACAATGCGCAGGATATGCAACAATAAGTAGATGCGGTTGTTATACTCAGTGAGCAACTGGGGTTAGAATTAAATTGTAAAAAGACACAGGTTATGGTCGTCACTAGGAAGAACGAAATACCACAATGTAATATACAAGTAAATGGGACTATTCTTCAACAAGTGAATCGGTACAATTATCTCGGAACAGTTATAACATCTGATGGGAGATGCCTTGAAGAGATTAGAACAAGAATCGCCATGGCGAAAGTAGCCTTTAGCAAGATGAAAAACATTCTGACCAATAAAAAGATGTCAATTGAAACGAGAAAAAGACTGTTGAGGGGATACATAGAGCCTGTTCTTTTGTATGGGTGTGAAACTTGGATAATGAGCAGTCAAGCTGAAAAACATCTGATGGCTGCAGAAGGTGGTTTCTGAGGAGAATGCAAAGAATACCATGGACAGACAGAAAAACCAATGACCAAGTACTACGGGAAACAAATGACAATCGTAAATTTATTAGAGAAATTAGACGTAGACAGTCAACTTTTTTTGGACATGTTATGAGAAGAAATGGATTGGAGAACTTAGTGACAACTGGCAAGATCGAAGGGAACAGACCAAGAGGAAGACCGAGAGGAAAATACCTGGATGGCTTGGCCACATGGCATGGACGAGACAGGAACACTGAGCTGATCCACGACTCTGGTGATCTAGTGAAATGGCGAGTGATGACCGCCCACGCTTTCCGGCATGTCACATGATTGATTGATTGATTCTAATGGTACCCATTGGCATTGTTGATACCGTTACGGTGCTTTTGGAATCTCCCGTCGTCTTACATTTCACTGACTTCCTGTACTATCACGTCTCAGCGTCCCTGACTGTCGTTCTAGACCACCGTTGGGCGTTGCCTTGTCCATACTCCTGCCTCTTAGACTGTGTGTAGCAGATTAGTTTCTTCAATCAGGCAATTATTGGTAGGCCTATTAATCGATCTTTCTACTGGCGTTTCATGTCCTGCCTCCTTGCTCTGTCATCCATATATTACTGGCACAAAGTACTTTGGCACAATTTAAATTAGGCTCGCGGCAGAAATGTAGCACCCTCTATATTAGACATTGGACGATACCAACGGAGACAGGTTGAGGAGAGGCAGTTCTTGGATGGCGCAAGCTAAAGATACGATTAGACATGCCTGTAAAATTTGTAAGATGGTGCGAGAAAAGGAATCGGCCATGGTTGCCCCGCTTTCTATCCCCACAAGTCAGCCTTACATATGAGTATGACAATCACGATGGACCGAGGGCGGCGGGAATGAACAAAGGGTGTGACAGAGTCGGGAATGGACAACGGGTGAGACAGAGGCTGGAATGGACAACGGGTGAGACAGGCGGAAATGGACTACGGGTGAGACAGAGTCAGGAATGGACAATGAGTGAAACAGAGACTGGAATGGACAACGGGTGAGTCAGAGGCTGGAATGGACAACGGGTGAGACAGGCGGGAATTGACAACGGGTGAGACAGAGGCGGGAATGGACAGCGGGTGAGACAGGCGGGAATGGACAACGGGTGCATTGGTGAGACAGAGGCGTTCGTGCGAATGCTGATCAGTTAAAACGAATGCTCAAATATTGTCATAATAAACTCGGGTGGGTTTTTGGTGCAACGTAAACGGAGTCGGCAAAGCTTTGTTACGAAGTTTAAGGGACGCTGCGCAAAACAAAGAGTCTAGTGTTTATTATTACTTCCTGCATTAGAATAGAGGTGGAGTCTGTAACGGCAGCTTTTCAACGTGTTGTGTTAGTCACAGGCTTGCAAAACAAGCTATGTCAAACATAAATGGATATGTTTCGAGTGAAATGGCTTGCATCGCCCCGAAAGACGAAGACTAAGCTTATATCGAGAAATTTCTATCCAGGGTATGTGGTTTGCGAGGAAATTAACAGGCTGACAAACTGGTTGCTGTCGCTCCTTTGGGCGGCGAGCTAACTACAAGGTTGATTTGGTGAAGGCTCTCTGAGGATTCACTTCTAGTTTAGGGTCTGATAGACACTCAACGCGTAGAAGAAAACGCAGGTTGACGGTCTATCAGACTGCCACTGATATGACAAGTATGAGAACTCTTCGTTGGCTCCATTTTTTATTCGCTCGCTTTTGAACTCCAGCAGATTACATTCCCGCTACTATTTCTAGGGCACTGGACTGATTTTTGCTTGTGGATTAGCTTTCCCTATTGCCAGCGTCCTCCGGCATCAGGCGAATCCACTCCGACTTCAAGTTCCCCAAGTTAAGGACGAGAAATCAACATTTTAGTCCAAATGACTGAGTAGGGGTTCAACCTGCTATCTCTGCATCAGCACACCGGAGGTTTAAGAGCGCGCGCTCTTATCTATTCGGCCATGCTGACCTTTAGTTGGCTACTGAAGACGGAGACGGACCAGGTCTGAGAATTACAGAGTGCATTTAATTGATTCTTGATTCCATTTTACAGATTTCCTTCATCTGTTTAGCTTATGGCATGGGTTCCCACGAAGCATCACCCAGAGCCCCCGGCGATTCCAGCTTTAATAAGGAATTTATAGAGCTTAGCTCGAACTTTGCCTTGCTGCAGTGCAGCGTGACGTGCCACAGGCCTAACCATGCCTTCGGGGCTCTGTTAATCTTTCTCCTCTCTATGGCCTCTATTGTACTTGTGCTTATGTAGTCAGTTAGCAATGGCCACATGAGATTCCAAGGAACTGTTTGTTTTCGTTGACTGGGCTCACAGGTCGACCCAGCCTAAAGAAGGTACCAGGACACTTTCTGGGAAATAAAGACGACAGGCTAGATACTGACCAAATCACTCACCCAGTGCCAGTTGGTCTAAAACATGGGGCTCCCACCACAATCCCCATAAGCGTCATGGAATACGCATAAATTTGAAGCCCCGACTCTTAAATGTTTCTATCAGTTTGCTCTTACAATGACATGCAGACTAATTTCTGCGATTTCACCTATCACAAGCACTGCGTTCTTGTCTGTCATCGATGAAGCGTACATTCGGTCAAAACTCTTCACAAGTTCCCCCATGATAGTGAGGATCACTTGGCTCGCCACCATGAACGAAGCTGTCACCATCTTGTCCTTTGGAATCACCAAGCTTCTTGATAGCTTGGATTTGAAGCTTACATGCATTCTACACCAGCCGATCATTCGATTCAGATATAGAGGAGTGCTACAGACACAGATGTTCCTCAATGATGAGATGGCAAAATGTCTCGCATCTTCTCTCTTGATCTCCCCCTGCCTCTCTTCCTCTCCAACTTTTCCGTTCTGAAGACACACTCCATTTTTCCTTTTCTCGCGACATGCTAAAAAGGTAGACTTCTTCTGATGCGAGTAACCAATTCTCTTTGTGAGTTAACTTCTTTCACGATATATTGATTACTTCACGGTATTCTCATCGCTCTTCCATGTTTCCACAGCCTCTATGTAATACTTCACTTGACTGATAATTGCCAATGATTCGCTTCGATACATAGGTTCAACATGGCTCTTAAGAACTCTTGTCCTCACCTCGATCGACGATAAATTGCAGAGATTATTCTCCATCTTGTGAAATGCTGGCTTTGCTTGGGCTATTCGATATGTAACTTCCTTAATACATAGTCCATAAGCTATTATTAAAGAACCCTAACAATTAAATATATTGACTTGTTTCTCATTGGTGTCATGCACTTTGATGTTGCACTTGACAATACATTTGTTTCTTTGTAATACCCATTACTTCCATTTTTCTGTTATTCAGACTAAGTCCTTTGTTTTGACTTTCTGTTGCAATTACATGTATCATATCTTGTAACTGCGTTTCATTTTCCGCTACCAAAAACATGCCATCAGCATTGTATGTTGTTTCTGGGTTTCTTCACACCATTGTCTGAGTAGGTTGGTTTTTCCGGCTGGTAGCCTGATATGTATTTGCCACTTGGTATGTAGTCATAAGACTGGACTCCTGCTTGGTGGGCTGACATCTGATTGTGGAAAACCGAGACATCAATCATCTGAGTGTCGGGCACATCAAACATCTGGCTATTGGGCTCATCACACATCTGGGTGCTGGGGTCATCACACATCTGACTGTAGCTGGGTTGAAAACTGGCGGTATAGTGTGAGTCTACTTGGTGGCTTCGTTTATTGCCTGTTTGACTTGAGTACTGTCTTGAGTGTGTTGGACTTGATTGCTTCGGTTGGTGTCTTGTTGCACATCAAACAGTTGGCTATTGGGCTCATAACATATATGGTTTCTGGAGACATCACACATCTGAGTGTAGCTGGGTTGAAAACCGGCGGTATAGTATGTGTCTACTTGGTGGTTTCGTTTAGAACCCTGATTGACTTGAGCACTGCCTTGCGTGTTTTGGGCTTGCTTGCTTCGGTTAGTACCCTGTCTGACATGTGCACTGACTTGATTGTTTTGTTTACTGACTTGCTTGCCACTGTTAGTGGCTTGTTTGACTTCGTTACTGCCTTGGATAACTTGATTGAGTCTGTCAACGCCATCTAGGATCTCGAGATGCATAGCGATCATCTGTTCATATTCTTGACGAGTAAGAGTCATTCATATCTTAGTAGGAAACTTCTTGTCGGATTCGCCGAAGAATCTACGGATGTGTAAACGTGCTCATGCCTCTGTAGGATGAGACAAACACGGCCTTATCACCACCGCCCACTGGTCTAATAGCCTCACCACTACGAGTCATGTAGACCCAGTTAGCAGGCACAGTCTTGAGGTCTGTAGTCATCTTCGGATCACAATGCTTGACTGTTACCAGCCTCGGGTTTATATACTAGTTTTTGAGCCACGCGTAAAACTGGTTTCAGCCAGTTTCTTAGGTAAAGCGGCTCAGATTACGCTGAAGCGGCTGTCCGTATGGCGCGATAAAACACTCCACTACCAGCTCGTTGACCCGTTGCATGTTTGAGCTGGGTTGGGGAATGCGGGTCATGGTCGCCCCATGACCTCTCACCATGATGAAATAGATAGCGTAGAGGGTGCAGTGTTACTTTCATTGTAGTCACTGTGAGCTATGGTCTGTGAAGTCAGAATAACAACGATATACATATACAGTCTCCTCACAGCCAATGTAGTTTATTTCTTCATATTGAGGACTGGTCAGCTATTGAAGACATGACTGTAAGTATATTACATCCATTATATTTTATGTAGGTGTTTTAATACTCTTCTGCAAGTGTGAATTAACTAAAGGTTAAGGATGTCGGTGACGCTGATCGCTCCACGTTGGATGGGTATGGTTCTGACGAATCCTGCTGACGTTTATAGTCCAGGATGCATTCCTCAATTCTATTCAGGCTTAATGTGATTATTTCGTCTTTGCTGAAGTGTTTTTATAGCACATCCCGCAGTCGAACCGTTACCAGGTCCGCAAAGCTACCACCATCACCATAATCACAAGAATGACTGAATGGATTCTCGGCTTCTTGATTTTGTGGGATATTAAGACACGCCATGCAATAGATGTTTGGATCTGCTCTTAGTATGCTCCACAGTTTGCTAATTATGTTTTCGTGGGCATCAGTATCCGGAAAACAGATAAGAATAAGGTACTTTACCAGCATTATAGTGATACATATTATAAATAATAGTTCTGTATCTGACATGCACCCTCTGTTAAACAGTCCATATATTACTATCGATAATGGGTATGTAGATCCTGCAAGATACTTTCACCTTCCCCTGCGACTACACACTACTACCTATATTATTACGGTACCACCATAGCGCTGTGTTTAAAAGTTCGAATGCCAGCTGTATTCCATGTGGTCCCAGCCTACCATAATATATGAAGAAATGTCTTGTCTCTTTAGTTATATGCGTCTAGTACCATATATCCCTTTATTATACTAGTATTGTTAGGTTAACTGTATGCCTACTTGGAGAACCACATCGAAACTGTGAAAGATTTATCAAAAAGCCAATTTACCATTAGCGGATTGCCACATGTTGATCTGGTTGCTGCTCACGGAGACAGGTACTTCTATTCGACGAATGCTGGCCATCTTATACACACTATTTGCTGAAGTAGAATGACTCAGCAGAATATTATGCACTGTATGGTCATGTGACCGGGTGCGACTCCATCTTTGACCGGTTGAGCCATTAGTCACGTGTTTCGGTTGTATCCCATAAGACACGTGACCGGCTACAGCGCCATCTTTGATCGGTTTTAGCCACGTGGTCTGGTTTCTCCATTACCACATGTGATCGGATGCGACGCCATCTTTGACCGGTTTTAGCCAGTCAGCACGTGGTCTGGTTGTAGTCATTACACATGCGAGCGGAAGCAGCGACATATTTGATAAAACGTGCCCATTACCCAGGTGTACCGGCTGCATTGCCATCTTTGAGCGGCTTTAGTCCCGTGGTCTGGTTTTGTCATTACCACGTGTGATCGGATGCAACGCCATCTTTGACCGGCTTTAACCAGTGAGCACATGGTCAGGTTGTAGTCATTACAATGCGACCGGAAGCAGAGCCATACTTGATCCGATGTGACCATTACCCATGTGTATTGTTATGCGCTCAGTACGCTCTGAGTCATCCTCCGGTTTTCCCTAAATACATGCCTGAACACGTTCACTATGTTCACCCCCACCGACATAGCCCCGTGATGAGTCACCCAGGTGGTCATCCTCAGATCAGCCACCTATGAGTTAAATCTTTAGACTTTAATATGAGCCTTACCCTCGGGCTAGTATCAAGGAACGGAGTATTTATCTACCACCGCTCACTCGACCACCCTTAACAATGATCAGAAGCACCTATCTAGCCTTTCCTCCACTCACAAACCCCTTACCAACGAATTTCACTAAGCCATACTCGCTACATCCGATAATACTGGCCATCTTTACATTTTTAATGTTTTCATTTGAAGCCTGTGTGATGATAGTGTATAGACCACTACGACACTCTGCATACCACTAATAACTGCCACCCACAACCCTTACCGCCATATCCGCTATAGTCGATAATGCCAGCCATCTTTACTTTTTAAAGTATTCAACTGAAGCTCTGAAACCTATGATGATAGTGTTAGGAAGCACGTATCAACATACTCCACCACTCACCCACCCTTTACTAACGACTTTCACTAAGCCATGTCCGCTACATTCAATAATATCGACCATGTTTACTTTTTTAAGGTTTTCATTTAAGCTCTAAAACCGTATGCTTATAGTATTCAGAAGTACTTATCTACCTACCCCACCACTCACCCACCCCTTACCGAATTTCACTAGGCTATAGCCGCTACAATCAATAATATCGGTCATTTTTACTTTTTAAGGTTTTCATTTGAAGCCTGTGTGACGATAGTGTAGGCCACTACGACACTCTACAGATCACTAATAACCGCTACCCACCCCTTATCAATGAATTTCACTAAGCTATACCCGCTAAAATAAATAATAGCGATTATCTTTACCTTTTTAAGGTTTTCATTTGTAATCCATATGATAGTGAAAAAGCCACTACGACACTTTACAGACCACTAATAACCGCTACTCACCCCTTACCAACGAATTTCACTAAGGTATACCCGCTGCAATCAATAACATCGACCATCTTTACTTTTTAAGGTTTTCACTTAAAGCCGTATGATGATAGTGAAGAACCAATGTGACCCTCTACAGATCACTAATAACCGCTACCCACCCCTTAACAACGAATTTCACTAAGCTATACATGGTATAGTCGATAATATCGACCATCTTTACTTTTTAAGGTTTTCATTTGTAACCCGTATGATGATAGTGTTTACACCACTATGACCCTCTACAGATCACTAATAACCGCTACCCACCCCTTACCAATAAATTTCACTAAGTTATACCAGTTACAATCAATAACACCGACCATCGTCACTTTTTAAGGTTTTAATTTGTAACCCGTATGATGATAGTGTTTACACTACTACGACTCTCTACAGATCATATATCTGCCATACTTACATTCTTACTTATTAAGGTTTTCATATGACGCCCGTCACGACCCGAGGTTCTAACCGCCTAGTCCTATCCCACACGCAGACACCTGCGCCCCACCCCTGAACTCCCACACCCACGCCCGCCTCCCTCTAGACCACCCCGAGTAATTGCACTGTAACATTATCCCTTACACATCACCAATGGAATGATGATTTTGTTATGGCCACTACAGATAAAGAAAGAAGACGAAATAAAGAAGGATGACAATGAGGAGGAAGAGCACTGTACCTTAACAGCATCACTAGTATGATGATAGTTTGTTAAGCCCCACCCCGCTACAATCAATACTACCAGCAAATATAAAATTTTTAAACATATACAATTTATCACACAAAAAGGGAAGTAACAGTGCAAAAATACGTTCGATTATTTATTCATGGGTTGCATCCCTTGAAAATGTGGTCGCAAAACAATCTGGTGCTATACTCTTCATATAGTAAAAAATGACGTCATCTATGACGTATTGCACCAGATTTACGAGTTAGTTTGCGCCTGACATACTACTGATGTGGCACTCAGCGCCTCTATAACTTCAAACTTGTATGTTTGATGCATTTTTGATGTTAATTAAAATGAGATCTATTTGATCTCTTGTCACATGATTTCCAAGTTTCTTTATGTATATCATTTCTTTGCAGTCTGGTACTGCTGATCTGCTGTCCTTTGGCTTCTGCTAGGTTGATGACTCTCCATCCATTGTCATTTGAAGTTGTATGTAGGCTTTCCATACCGGCAACTTGTTTATAAGTTTGCTCTCTACCTATTTTTGCATTGAAGTCTCCCAGCACAATCAGGATATTCTGTTTGGGGGTTTCTTCTATGACATCTTCCAGATCATTATAGAAGTCTTCTTTAATATCATCTTCTTTCTCTTCAGTAGGTGCATGTACATTAACCATCGTTATATTTTTCCATTTACCTTTTATTCGTAATTTACTAATCCTGTCATTAACAGCTTTAAAGTTTAGAACGTTCCCCATAACACTTTTTTAATGACAAATCCTGTTTCTAATTCATGTTTATTTTGGGTGTTTCCTCTATATATTACAAGCATTCCATTTTGCTCTAAAGTATCCTCTCCTGGCCACCTTATTTCTTGAATTGCGGTTATATCCATGTGATATTCAAGCAGCTCCCGGGTTAGTTCTTCGGCCGCTCCAGCTCGATATAGTGTTCGTACATTCCATGTTCCAAATCTCAAAGGTCCTTTAACGTTCCAAGGTCGTTGTCCAAATAAGTCATTCCGAATTCGAGGCTTATTTATCTGTGTCGTAACAAAATACCCCACGCTTCAACCCCCAACCTGGAGGACAAGGGTGTTTCTCTTTGTCTGTTCTCTACCCTTTGACCTGCCCGGCTTGGGAGGCCCTGCTGGTAGCTACGCTACCGCCAGCATAGCTCTCAGGGTCATTGAGAAACTCAGAAACTTATGGAGATAATGCATGCAATAAAAGTAATTATTTACGAAAACCAAAATCAGCAATAATAATAATAATAATAATAATAATAATAATAATAATAATCATCATCATCATCATAATCATCATCTCATCTCATCTCATCATGTTCCTCTTGTACCTTGCGGTGTCGAGGTGAAGTATAAACAGTGGGAGAATTCCTGCTTATGGGCTTCATGTATCGATATTCCCATGGACTCTGTTCTTCCCTGCGTCCATCGTTTAAATAGTCGGCCTCTTCCTCTGCTTCCCTCTGGTCTGTACATCATTGCTTGTTGTGGTATACTGTTAGTTGGTAACCTACTTCAAAAGACTTGCATGGCCAAACCATTTGACTTGCTGCCTATTAATAAAATCTAGTGCAGCTATAACCCCCACTTTAGTCCTGATTTCTTCACTTCTGATCTGATCTCTTCTTGATACATTGAGTATTCTTCTCGGGAATCTCATTTATGTTGTTGTGATGTTTCTTTTCTCTTTTCTGTCATTGTCCAGGTTTGGCATTGGTAACATAGAGTTGGTAGGAAAGTTGTGTTGTAAAGTGCTTTCTTAGTAGTTATTGCTACATGTTTGTTCTTTAATATTAGTGCCATTTGTCCAATGAGTTGGTTTGCCTTAATAATAATAATAATAATAATAATAATAATAATAATAATAATAATAATACATACTGACAATTGCAGGGTCAACCACAGTTCAGATCAGGTTTAGAGTGTAATGATTCCCTTTACAGCTTGAAATGAGAAGATGCAATATGCCCTGGAAATGCTTGAATTAACTGTTAGTGCTAAATCTATCTAGACACGACTGTACATAGATAGTAATGTCTGTGCTGCATATATTTATAGTTTAAGTTAATGAATGAGCCCACATGTCTGAAATGTTAATTTTATCTTCATCATCCTGAGAGATAGGGAGGGGTGGACGTTCAAGCCGCTTTGATAATAGTTAAATTATGATACTAGTAAAATAAACAAAATGGTTACAGAAGAAGAACGCAATAACAATAACCAATATGTTAGACCAGTGGATTTAATCTTTTTCGGCTCATGCACCCCTTCACCATATGTTCAGAAGGTCATCCCCCATTTTCGTATTTCCTCCCTATAAATCCCCCTCCCCCTCACAGTATACGTAAAAATGGAAGCTAAATTTAATAACACATACCAGAACATATCTAGGCGTCTACATAAAACGTGATTTGCAGGTCTACTTACGTTATAAAACGAGTTTCAGAAGGGCGAGAAGTACAGAACTGTAAAGTATGGAGGGAAAAACAATATCAAGTAATCGGTTATTATATTAACGCGATCTTGAAATAATCTTAATTTCCCCCCTCCCCCCACCCCGGAAACCCTAAAATTCCCCCAAGGGGGGGGGGGGGAGAGATTCCCCACCGGTTGAGAACGATCAGTTCAGGCAATATCATTTATCAGACGACGGGATGTATGTCCAAACGTGGCATCTATAAGTTGTGTATTGCGTGTTAGAAACGAGTACAAACTAATTTCACTACATATATGAGGAGACAATTTCGACTAATTTCACTACATATATGAGGAGACAATTTAGACTAATTTCACTACATATATGAGGAGACAATTTAGACTAATTTCACTACATATATGAGGAGACAATTTAGACTAATTTCACTACATATATGAGGAGACAATTTAGACTAATTTCACTACATATATGAGGAGACAATTTAGACTAATTTCACTACATATATGAGGAGACAATTTCGACTAATTTCACTACATATATGAGGAGACAATTTCGACTAATTTCACTACATATATGAGGAGACAATTTCGACTAATTTCACTACATATATGAGGAGACAATTTCGACTAATTTCACTACATATATGAGGAGACAATTTAGACTAATTTCACTACATATATGAGGAGACAATTTCGACTAATTTCACTACATATATGAGGAGACAATTTCGACTAATTTCACTACATATATGAGGAGACAATTTCGACTAATTTCACTACATATATGAGGAGACAATTTAGACTAATTTCACTACATATATGAGGAGACAATTTCGACTAATTTCACTACATATATGAGGAGACAATTTCGACTAATTTCACTACATATATGAGGAGACAATTTCGACTAATTTCACTACATATATGAGGAGACAATTTAGACTAATTTCACTACATATATGAGGAGACAATTTCGACTAATTTCACTACATATATGAGGAGACAATTTCGACTAATTTCACTACATATATGAGGAGACAATTTAGACTAATTTCACTACATATATGAGGAGACAATTTAGACTAATTTCACTACATATATGAGGAGACAATTTAGACTAATTTCACTACATATATGAGGAGACAATTTAGACTAATTTCACTACATATATGAGGAGACAATTTAGACTAATTTCACTACATATATGAGGAGACAATTTAGACTAATTTCACTACATATATGAGGAGACAATTTAGACTAATTTCACTACATATATGAGGAGACAATTTCGACTAATTTCACTACATATATGAGGAGACAATTTCGACTAATTTCACTACATATATGAGGAGACAATTTCGACTAATTTCACTACATATATGAGGAGACAATTTCGACTAATTTCACTACATATATGAGGAGACAATTTAGACTAATTTCACTACATATATGAGGAGACAATTTCGACTAATTTCACTACATATATGAGGAGACAATTTCGACTAATTTCACTACATATATGAGGAGACAATTTAGACTAATTTCACTACATATATGAGGAGACAATTTAGACTAATTTCACTACATATATGAGGAGACAATTTAGACTAATTTCACTACATATATGAGGAGACAATTTAGACTAATTTCACTACATATATGAGGAGACAATTTAGACTAATTTCACTACATATATGAGGAGACAATTTAGACTAATTTCACTACATATATGAGGAGACAATTTCGACTAATTTCACTACATATATGAGGAGACAATTTAGACTAATTTCACTACATATATGAGGAGACAATTTCGACTAATTTCACTACATATATGAGGAGACAATTTCGACTAATTTCACTACATATATGAGGAGACAATTTCGACTAATTTCACTACATATATGAGGAGACAATTTAGACTAATTTCACTACATATATGAGGAGACAATTTCGACTAATTTCACTACATATATGAGGAGACAATTTCGACTAATTTCACTACATATATGAGGAGACAATTTAGACTAATTTCACTACATATATGAGGAGACAATTTAGACTAATTTCACTACATATATGAGGAGACAATTTAGACTAATTTCACTACATATATGAGGAGACAATTTAGACTAATTTCACTACATATATGAGGAGACAATTTAGACTAATTTCACTACATATATGAGGAGACAATTTAGACTAATTTCACTACATATATGAGGAGACAATTTAGACTAATTTCACTACATATATGAGGAGACAATTTCGACTAATTTCACTACATATATGAGGAGACAATTTCGACTAATTTCACTACATATATGAGGAGACAATTTCGACTAATTTCACTACATATATGAGGAGACAATTTAGACTAATTTCACTACATATATGAGGAGACAATTTAGACTAATTTCACTACATATATGAGGAGACAATTTCGACTAATTTCACTACATATATGAGGAGACAATTTCGACTAATTTCACTACATATATGAGGAGACAATTTCGACTAATTTCACTACATATATGAGGAGACAATTTAGACTAATTTCACTACATATATGAGGAGACAATTTAGACTAATTTCACTACATATATGAGGAGACAATTTAGACTAATTTCACTACATATATGAGGAGACAATTTCGACTAATTTCACTACATATATGAGGAGACAATTTCGACTAATTTCACTACATATATGAGGAGACAATTTCGACTAATTTCACTACATATATGAGGAGACAATTTCGACTAATTTCACTACATATATGAGGAGACAATTTAGACTAATTTCACTACATATATGAGGAGACAATTTAGACTAATTTCACTACATATATGAGGAGACAATTAAGACTAATTTCACTACATATATGAGGAGACAATTTAGACTAATTTCACTACACATATGAGGAGACAATTTAGACTAATTTCACTACACATATGAGGAGACAATTTAGACTAATTTCACTACACATATGAGGAGACAATTTCGACTAATTTCACTACACATATGAGGAGACAATTTCGACTAATTTCACTACACATATGAGGAGACAATTTCGACTAATTTCACTACACATATGAGGAGACAATTTCGACTAATTTCACTACACATATGAGGAGACAATTTCGACTAATTTCACTACATATATGAGGAGACAATTTCGACTAATTTCACTACATATATGAGGAGACAATTTCGACTAATTTCACTACATATATGAGGAGACAATTTAGACTAATTTCACTACATATATGAGGAGACAATTTAGACTAGTGTTTCCCGACCCTCTGTTACTATAGCGTAGTAACCATGATCCAACTTTTTTTTATAGTAGTCAAGCCAATGAGAGACCCGAAGAAGAAGACATCTCCAGAAAATGAGGGAGTTAAACATTGTATGCTAACAGGACTGAGGGGCTAATACAAAAAAGTGTTTTGCGTTCTCTAAAGCAAATGTGCATAATTTTTATATATGCACCCAGGACATTTCCACACGTGCTCCGTCCCCTCGTTCAACAGGCAATGAAGAGTCATATTACTAATTGTTCCCACCGCTATCTGATTTAGAGTTCTCCTGGCCTTCCCTCTCAGTTTTGAGATTCTTCCAGTAACTCTGCCGATCCCCCGCAATTTCATTCTTTCCACATATGGGTTCTCAATCTGTTCCCACGCCTTTAAGCGCACTACCCCCCCCCCCCCCCCCCCCCCCCCCGTCCATTGGCAATCTACCACCAAGTGGTACATTCCCTACCAGGCAAAACTGAAAAATGAAGTACATGTTGTCATAGAAAATGTGCCCCACAGTCCATCGTGAAGCAATATGCAGCGAATGGCTGTCGTCTGCTGGAGTAATTCTTTGCACTTCAAATAGAATGGCGTTATCAACTGAAGAAAGAGTTTGTTTGGTTGAACAAGTGTTTCGAAATAACGGTCGATTGGCACAGATGGTTGTTAAAAGATTTATAGGATATTATACGGGTATTGAAGAGGGTTAAAGACACAGTGCCAGGCCCAGATGGGGTGAGGTACACCCATATGAGTAACATGAATGATGGGGACTTGGAGGAGATTGCTCTTTGTTTCAATCTAAGCATGAATATGGCGGAAATACACCACGACTGGCTGCACAGCTACCTGGTACCTCTCACAAAGCCACGTAAGGATCACTCCAGACTTAATGGATACCGAATCATAAACCTGCAAAACACTTTTGGCAAAGTCCTCGAAAAGATAGTAGCCTGCAGGCTGCAGCGACATTTGGAAAGTTGTAATCTGCTTTCCAGAGTAAATGGGCATATTCTTAAGCAAGTGAATCGGTACAGTTATCTCGGAACAGTCATAACATCTGATGGGGATGCCTTGAAAATATTAGACCAAGAAATGCCATTGCGAACGCAGCATTATGCAAGATGAAAAACATACTGACCAATAAAAAGACATCAATTGAAACGAGAAAAAGAGCAATGAAGTGCTACATTGAACATGTACTTTTGTTTGGATGTGAAGAGTGGACAATGAGCAGTCAAGCTGAAAAACATCTAATGGCTGTGGAAATGTGGTTTCTGAGGAAAAAGCACAGAATACCATGGACAGATAGAAAAACCAATGAACAAGTCCTTCAAGAAACAAATGAAGATCCTAAACTGATTAGAGAAATTAGACGTAGACAGTCAACATTTTGTGGGCATGTTATGAGAAGAAACGACTTGGAGAACTTGGTGACAACTGGCAAGTTCGAAGGGAAGAGACCAAGGGGAAAACCGAGAAGTTTTTGTATACAGCCAAATGCCTTTGAATAATCCCCAAAAAACATGAGAATAGGTTTACATTAAATTCTCTACACTTCTTTATTATTAAACGCATGTTGAGTAAGTGATCTCTTGTTCCTCTTCCTTGTCTAAATCTAGCTTAAACAAGTTAATCCTTCTTCCATTTTCTTACGAAATCTTCCCAATATAATTTTTAGTAAAATTTTACTTGCATGACTTATCAGGACAACAGTTATATGCTTGGTGCATAATTTCAGGTTGCCCTTTACTTTGGTATTGGAATGAAGATAGTTCTCTTCCAATCTTTTGACGATATACCATATTTCAATGTATTTTACATATTGCGTGATAGATTTGTATGCTTTCTTCTCCTCCCGTTATAATTAGTTCAGTTGGTTTCTCATCACATCCTAGTGATTTACAATTCTTCGGGTTCTTTATTGCTCACACATTTCATCTAATGAGGGTCCTGGTTCTGTCTCTGCTGTCATTGGTTAATGTATCTCATTCATATCCTCACTGTCACTCATATCATACATTCCACTGTATTATTCCTGCCATTTTTCTGTATTGTTTTCTATATTCTTTTAGGGCATTTACCAACTTGTCACAGATAACATTTAATTGAGGTTGAAAATTTCTTGCAAGCTACAAGAGGAACATGATGAGATGAGATTATGACCATTTCTTGTCAATAACTTCATTTCTTTGAACATTTCGTAATATCTTCCAGTCTTATGATATTGCAATATTCTGGAACAGCGGTCTCTGCAGCTTTCCGCTGGATCGAGAATACGGTACACACACACACACACATCGTCATTGTAACTGACTCAGAAAGCATACTGAGGAAGGTGAGGACAGGCATGCTTCGTGCAGAGTGGCTTGCTTTGCTTCGGAGGTTACGGGTGGCAAGCATCGCTTGGATCTTTTCTCCGGGGCATGCTGCAGGGGAATGAACAGGCGGACAGATTGGCTGGCTCGGCAAAACTTGGTGGAATATTGATGCATGAAAGGCAGACGTGGCTGCGGCCTTGTGGGAGCACGTGTACACCTCGGAGGAGCAAATGGATCACCATGGTCTGGCAAGAATGAGGCAGCGAGGAGTGACGGGGGGATCTGGCTGACGCTCGACGCTCAGAAGAAAGGCGAGACGGGCATATAATCAGATTGCTACTGGCACTATTGGTGTTGGAACACTTCGCTGACTGCTGAGGATGAGGACGGAGCGCTCAGGGGAATGCCCCGAAATGCTGCGATGTCGGTTCCTAGATCAATCAATCAATCATGATACAGCAATCTTGTATATATTGGGTTTTGTCCTTTCTTGCGTACTTCCTTATTTATCGTGTTAACAATTTATACTTCATCCTGCTGTTATCGGTTTCTATATGTGTGTGTGTTTTAGTGTGTGTGTGTGTGTTGTGTGTGTGTGTGTGTGTGGGTACGCGTGTGTGCATGCATGCGTGTGTGTGTCATGTGCCATGCCGATAAGCTTGGGCAGTCATGGTTTACCATCTCACACGATCATCAGTCTTGGATCTGGTCCGTGATCTTGTCTCGATTGTAATAATATACCATGTGGCCAGCCAACCAGATATTTACCTCTCTGTATTCCTATTTCCCTGTTTCCATAAACGTTGCCATTTGTCAGTAATTTGTCCATTTTCTTTCGCCTCAAAAGGTTCCGAATATCTTGACTGTTTACGCCTGATTTCTCAAATCAGTTTTCGATTTTCATGTGCGTCTTGCAAAACGTGCTCATTAGTTTTTCTGTCTTTGCATTTACCAGAGAATCGAAATTTCCACTGCCATAATTTGTTTCTTAGTATGTCTGCTTATTGTCCATGTTTCACAGTTGTGTAACAGTATAGGTACTATATAGTATTGCAAAGCTCTTTTTCTTATTGTAATTGACAAAGGTGTATTGGTGAGTATGTTTTTCCTCTTGCAGAATGCTTCTTTAGTCATGGAGATTCTTGTTCTAATCTTTATAAGTCACCTTGCATTAGATATTATGACTGTTCCCAGATAGTTATACCGAATCACTTGTTAAAGAATTTTTCCAATTACGTGAATATAACATTTTGCTATTTCCTTTATACTTTGAGACGTCCATAATCTCTGTTTTCTTACAATTTAATTCTAAACTTAGTTGTTTACTGTGTACAATAACTGCATCTATTAAATGTTGCAGATCCTGTTCGTTGACTGTAATCAATACTGTATCATCTATTCTACATGATCTCACATCCAAACAGAAATATAAATGACAGAAATCTTATCTCATCTCATCATATTCATCTTGTATCTTGCGGTGTTGAGGTGAAGTATAAACAGCGGGAGAATGCCCGCTTATGGGCTTCATGTATCGATATTCCCATGGACTCTGTTATTCCCTGCGTCCATTGATTACGTGGTCGGCCTCTTCCTCTGCTTCCCTCTGGTCTGTACATCATTGCTTGTTGTGGTATACTGTTAGTTGGTAACCTACTTGCATGGCCAAACCATTTGACTTGCTGCCTTCTAATAAAATCTAGTGCAGCTATAACCCCCACTTTAGTCCTGATTTCTTCACTTCTGATCTTATCTCTTTTTGATACATTGAGTATTCTTCCCAAGAATCTCATTTCTGTTGTTGTGATTTTTCTTTTCTCTTTTTCTGTCATTGTCCATTGGTAACATAGAGTTGGTAGGAAGATTGTGTTGTAAAGTGTTTTCTTAGTAGTTATTGCTACATGTTTGTTCTTTAGTATTGGTGCCATGTGTCCAATGAGTTGGTTTGTCTTATTGCATATATTTTCGATCTCGTCTTCTGATTTGCCATTTGATGATATTATACTTCCTAGGTACTTGAAACTCTTTACATGTTTCAAGGGATGTTCGTTTAGGTGAATCGTTGTTGCTTTTTCTTCTTTAGTTACAATCATTACCTCAGTTTTACTTGTGCTAATTTTCATGTTATGTTCGCTACACATTTCGTTTAGACTATTCACGTGGTCTTGTAATTCAGCTTCTGATTGTGCTATTAGTGCTTGGTCGCAGGAATTCTCTAATAGTTAGGTTTAAAGATGGTTCTTCTTCCGTGTTCTCGTCAGCGGTGTTCTTGCGGTCTATGTTTGGCTGGTTTCTTTACATATGTTGTCTATATATGCAATGAACAAGAGAGTACACAAACATGTCGTACTCCGGATCTTATGGTGAAAGGGTTCCGAGTTCTCCCAGTTGCTCTCACTATGCATTCACTGTTGTTGTATAAGCATCTACATAGTTCTGTTAGATGTGTACTCATTCCATATTGTTTAAAGATTTCCCACAGCTTGTTTATATCTACTCTTTCAACTGCCTTTTTTTGGTCGACAAATGCTAAGTAGAGTGTTTAATTGAATTCGATTGATGTTTCTATAAGTTTTCGAAGAGCGAAAATGGCATCTGTGCATCCTGCGTTTTTCCTAAATCCAAGCTGTGTTTCGCTTAGCTGAGGTTCTATAGTACTTCGTAATATTTTCTCAAGAATTTTGCAAAACATTTTTCCAGTATGACTCAACAGTGAAATGCCTCTATATTGTGTGCAGTCTCTTTTGCTGCCTTTGTTTTTCCAAATTGAGATAATTATGGCGTTTCCCCAGTCTCGTGGTGTCTGTTGTTCCACGCTGTTCATACTTCTCTTGCTAATTAAAATTAGTTCATTTGGTATTTCACCCTGTCCTGGTTATTTGTTTAATGGGGCTAATCTGACGGCTTTTATGACATAAATAATTTGTGTAATTTGATTGTCACGAGAAAGCGTATGTTTACCAGATCACTCTGTCTCCAATTGGCAGATAAGAGACATCTCTAGTACTGGTATGTCTACGTTAAGTGTTATTCAAATAGATAGTGAACCCTATATATTGTAACATGTTCACTTTTACTTAACCCATTTAGCCGTATGTTCACAAATACCATACTTTTCCTATATTATTTATTATCCCTCATGTTTTTGTCACAATCACAATTTTGGTGGTAAAATCTTGGTGCTCTTATTCTGATCGATATTATCAGCAAATTGTAAATTCTACAAGCGCTGGCCCTTAATCGATACGAGTTCCCTGTATATATTGAATGTGTATGTTAAAGAGCAATGGAACGAAAAACTGACGATTATTTTGAAATATTCGCCAATGTCCGTGATTCCAAGCTAAACATGATGAGACGCTTTTGTTTTTAAATAATAGTATCAATGTTGCTAATGTTGTATCTATTTTTACATCTGTAGTCTAATACTAAACATGTGTTTGGTAAATATTTCTTTTTGATTTAAAGATAGCCTAATTCTGCTGACAATATATCCTCCGATTTTTGTTTTATTCTATTCTCAAGTACTATTATCATCCCTTACTTTGGTAACTGAAAAGTCTAGTGCTTTTGCAGTTTTTGACAAAAAGTATTTACCAAAATCTGACTAAATTATAACAATAATCAAAATCATCAAGTTTCTTGTGTGCGGATACAATACCCCGTTAATCGTCATAACATAATCATCTGCCACTGGGTCTTCTACTTAAAATATGGACTTAGAGAATATTTGAAGTCACTAACGGGATAAAACACAAGTTTACACTTAGGAAAAAAAATAAACATGCATAGCAAAGGAGAAGAAACGATTGGCAGCACACGAGACAGAGAGCCACGGACAGACATGACCACAAGCGCCACACAACATGCAGTATATAAAGAGGTTCTCGTATATAACTCGTTGGCATGTGATTTATATTTGTCCTTTAGACTACTGAACGTATAAATGCCCAGGAATCATAAACAGCCAAAACATGCTAGAAATTACTGCTACGTAATGTAAAAGGAAATACAACTAACTCAGTGGTTCTCAACCGGTGGGGAAATTCCCCTTCTCCCGGGGGGGGGGGGGGGGGGGGGGGGGGGTTAGGGTTTCCAGGTGTGGGGGAGGGCGGGGCGGGGGGGGGGAATTAAGATTATTTCATGATCACTTAATACAAGAACCAATTACTTGATGTTGTTTTTCCTTCCATACTTTACGGTTCTGTACTTCTTGCCCTTCTGAAATTCGTTTTATAACGTAAGTAGACCCGCAAATCACGTTTTATGTAGACGTCTAGACCTGTTCTAGTATGTGTTATTAAATTAAGCTTCCATCTATACGTATACTGTGTGTGTGTGTGTGTGTGTGTGTGTGTGTGCGTGCGTGCGTGCGTGCGTTTGTGTGTGTGGAGGGATTATAGGGAGGAAATACAAAAGGGGGGAGGGAATGACATTATCAACATATGGTGAAGGTGTGCATGGGCCACTAAAAGGTTGAGAACAACTGAACTAACTTATTAGAGTTGTGGGGGGGGGGGGATGTTCAGATGTGGACCTTCCTTCATGTGAGCTATGCTCTGTTAAAGGCAGAACCTCGGCTATCTACGACCGCTGATTAATGATGCTCTATCTACCGTGTTGCTCTATCTACCGGTCTCTGTGGCTAAAGGGCTTGCGAACGCGGTTTGTAAGCCCGTTTACCCGGATTCGAAACACGGCGGTGCTGGTTTTTCGAAAAAGGTATAGGGGCCGGTCGTTCAGAAAGCAA
This sequence comes from Cepaea hortensis, assembly GCA_963921405.1. Lineage (NCBI taxonomy): Eukaryota > Metazoa > Mollusca > Gastropoda > Stylommatophora > Helicidae > Cepaea > Cepaea hortensis. The sequence continues at coordinate 64,900,675 of OY992893.1, forward strand.
TGGCAAACTACTGAACGTAACACTTGCCTAGTACATCAGCAGCAGCTGAAAATGCTGGTGTTGACTGCAACGTCCCGTAAGGGATACGCAACAAAATTTTAAAAAATCTACCGTGAAACGACACTCTGAACTTGAACGAATTCAATGTGTGTATGTGTGTCTCATTACGCTAAATCTAAACAACACCCAACAGCACTACAGCATAGAAGAGGAAAGACTTCAAAAGATAAATGCAATGACATAATCAACAGGCCTCTCTGCAAAACCAGCAGCAGTACTTGTGTTAGAGAGAGAACATTCCCAAGATGATGATAATAATCACCACGTCTTGCATACGCCATTGTTGAAACTTTGATGTCACATTATAGTGAGTGGTCGCAAACTGTATGCTATGACAGACAACATCAGGTGTCAACACAAAGGGTACAGCAGTCAATTGCTCTTGTCCACCTCTTGTGTGTTCATATACCCCATATATTTCAGTTATTTTTCTTAGCCGTTTCGAGGAGTGATCTTGCTCCTGACGCTTTCAGATCTCAAATCTTCTTCTTCTTCTTTCGTTCGCCTGAAACATGTCTACAACTGCAATGTCGTCTCTTGTATGAATCTAACAGTCTTTTTTAGTTCATTCAGTGGTCCATAGAGTTTATCTTCCACTGTTGTCTCTCTAGGCCAGAAGGTTCGCCTGGATATGTTGTAGTTTGGGCAATCCTGGAGTATGTGCTCTGCTGTCTGCGACGCCAAACCACATGTGCACATGGCTGAGTCACCAATCTTAAATTTGGTATACAAGTGGTTGCGTAATCTATTGTGTCCTGTTCTGAGGCGCAGAAGAATGACCTGTTTTGGTCTGTCCATAACGTGGTAGTCGTCTTGAGTAAGGTTTGGTGGCTTTCTGATTGATTTGATCATTCTTTTCTTTTGGTGGTATGTAATAGGCACATCAGGTTGTTCTTCTGTTGCTCCTTCCTTAGCCAATCTCAAATAACTCAGCATTTTCTCTTCTCTCCGTCCATGATAGGCCCTATTCCTAACAACCCCCCCCCCCGCCCATAAAGCATTTTGGCATTGGCTCTAGTGCCTTCACGGTTTCAGTATTCGTTGTCCAGCATGGGGGAATCAATACAGAAGAATAGGTCACAAACAATGTTCAGTAAGCGTATTGTTGTACGTGAGATATATGTATTTCATGACGATTCCCGTTCTTGTAAACGAATCGTTGAACATGAAGATATTTGGATTCTTTGTCTTACAAATATTTGCAATGACCACAAACAAGGTACAATGACTAATTATTATAGATTGAGCAACAGTGACGAACGTATACTGCTCTGTCTTTAACATAAGTGTTTAGAGGTGGTAACATATCATGATATCGCAATGGTGTGATTTACACCTACTACAAATTAATCGTTGGTTCGGTGTTTGACGTTGAATATCACGAATACTCACATGGCGAACAGTGATAACAATCATTGGTTAAAAATACATAAACATAGGCATTTACTTTGGCTTATGATTAGTTAAACAACACATAGACTTGTTGTATATTCATCAAAATGTGACTGAATGCCCTCTAAATTATTCATTGGAAAGCTGACCAGGATATATACAGTCAGCTTCAAGATTCCGTGTATACTCACGCAAACCTCAGTCCGGTATGACATCACATTGATGTTGGACAACAGGATGTCTTTATCCGACATACAGGACTTCACGCTGGAGTTCACAGCCATCGAACGCAAGTAAGCAATCAAGTAAGACTCCGTGTCCTAGTATATTGTACCTTGTCCGTAGCACCGCCAGGTTGCATATTTACTGTCATGATGATTATATTAGCCACATGGGTTAGACAATAATATCAACGTTAAAGGTACATACCCACAACACACATGATAACATCCGGGTCTTGTCCAGGAATATTCGCCAAAAATGGAAGAATATTATCCAAAATTAGCATTTTGTCCAAACTGTCTAGCAAATGATCAATACACGTCAGTGCATTGACGCGAATCTGAAGATAAAAATAATTAACATTTATAGCTGAAACAATTCTTAATAATAGTCAGATAGGATATTCACAGCTGTGACACATAACAGTCTAACAGGATATTTTAAAAACAACATAGATATGAGTGCATCATTAAGTGACGCTTTCATTTTTCGTTCGCTCGCTGTGAACTCGAGCATAGTCCAAACACGTCTTACTTCTACTAGTAGTTGCTACTACTTGGGAATGCACTGGGCTGATGTATGCGTGTACATTAGCTTTCCCTACTACCAGTATCCCTCGCCATCAGGCTTCTGCAGTAATTTAATTTACGTCGTCAAGTCAAGTACAAGAACATTTTACTGCAACTGAACTTGTAAGGGTTGAACCCGCCACCCCACCATCAGCGCACCGGAAGTTTAAGAGAGGTGACTTTTATCCTTTCAGTGGTGCTGACCTCCAACAGTGGTTCGATACTTGGGCAGTCTCTTCGCCAGCAGTTTACTAAATGACTTTTCAGTCTGGTCTTTTAGAGATATTGTATTAGAATAACGAAGACACAAACAATAGATTGCACGATTTATTGCCTGGCATATTTCGCTGCATCTCGTCAGGTACATACTGCAGAAATCACACAACTTACGTGAATTAACTAGATAAATCCTTCAAGTTGAAATATACACATATTCGCACAGTAATGTCACTTATCTACCACGGTAATTTTAAGCTGACTAACATGTCTTTCTGTTTGCACAATTCTGGCTTGCGCTGATTGATAATAATTGCTTCTGCAAACTTTAACAAGCGAGTATTTTGTGTGTTAAACAACACGCGAAAGGTAGTATCTCTGTCCACCATATGACCATTTTCGACAATGTGCCTACCAATTGAAGACGCCGGGAGCTTCCGGTGTGTCGGCCCCACGAGGCTAGCATTTCCTGTGTGTTGTATCTTGTTGACCCATTGAGGTATGTGTTCTGACACTCGTTTGTTAAGCTGTCTCTCTGTTCTACCAATGTAGAAGGCCTGGCATCTACATGTGAATTGGTAAATACAATTGTTTGTGGCGTACAGAGGAACAGGCTCTTTGACTGCTGGTGTAGGAATCGGTACGGTTTTATATCTAATGACTGGAGTTGCAGCACAGAATGTTCGGCCTACTCCTGTAGTAAGTCGGTCATGTAGACGTTGCATTATGTCATCCCCTCGAAAGGTTAGCTGGATGAATACCTTCAGCTTAGGGACTGTAGTTACGTCTGGTTTTGGTTTGGGCTGTTGGCAGTGGCGCTTTATAAATCCTGTGGAGTACCCATTCAGGTTTAAGACATTCTTCAGGGTTCCTACACGATTCCTACACCAGCAGTCAAAGAGCCTGTTCCTCTGTACACCACAAACAATTGTATTTACCAATTCACATGTAGATGCCAGGCCTTCTACATTGGTAGAACAGAGAGACAGCTTAACAAACGAGTGTCAGAACACATACCTCTATGGGTCAACAAGATACAACACACAGGAAATGCTAGGCTCGTGGGGCCGACACAACGGAAGCTCCCGGCGTCTTCAATTGGTTGGCACATTGTCGAAAATGGCCATATGGTGGACAGAGATACTGCCTTTCGCGTGTTGTTTAACACACAAAATACTCGCTTGTTAAAGCTTGCAGAAGCAATTATGATCAATCAACGCAAGCCAGAATTGTGCAAACAGAAAGACATGCTAGTCAGCTTAAAATTACCGTGGTAGATAATTGACATTACTGTGCGAATATGTGTATATTTCAACTTGAGGGATTTATCTAGTTAATTCACGTAAGTTGTGTGATTTCTGCAGTATGTACCTGACGAGATGCAGCGAAATATGCCAGGCAATAAATCGTGAAATCTATTGTTTGTGTCTTCGTTATTCAAATTCACTACGGGAAAACATTGTTTTGAATATTGTATTCCTTTGTACAGTATTTAGTGCAGTCTCTTTTATTACATACCGACGTAAAACAAAAACAATACTCCTACGCAACGAAAACGTGTTCCAACAGTCGTTTAACATGTCGTAACAAATAAAAACAGAAATCTAGTGAAATATAAATAAACATACAACAGACAGTGTGCACAAGAGAAGTTCATGGGCTTTTACGGCTCAGGGTGTAGGGAGAATTGTGAAGGAAGATTCTGGCTATTTTGCCTTGACAACAAGTAGTACGACTATGGAAGTTATGGCAGTTTTTTTTTTTTTTTTAAATTCGCATATCCTTTACAGGACATCGCTGTCAACAGCAGCATCTTTCAGCTGTCTGTTGATTTCTTGGCAAGATTACGCTCAGTAGTTTGCCATTGCTTTCTGAGCGGCCGGCTCAGTTATCCCGCAAGTCACCAGCGGGGGTCGAACTGCTTCCAGCTCTCGCCCGCTACGGGACTCTGCGCGATAAACGGGTTTACGGAGAAAGTGGTGTAACCCCTCGGCCAGAGAGACCGGCAGTTATGGCATTAAGTAAAGCAATAACATGACTCGAGACACAGACCTTCACTCGAGCATGCTTCTTTAGCGACTAAATGAGTATGCTCAGGAAGAACGAGATGGGTTTGGTCCGAAGACAGTGGTTGGTGTCTCTGGGTCGGTCACGGCTGACAAAGTTTAGTTTCATTTTCGTGCCATAGCATGCGGGTGTACACAGAAATGAACAGACTGACAGGCTTGTAGGAAAGGCTACCGTGGAAGACGAACGAGCTAGGCCAGGCTGATATACTGAATGCTCTACGAGAAGTATGATGTTTGCGAGAACCAAGTAATTACTGTGAATCTACAACTATGGTCAGACTGCGAGAACAGCAAGTTAATAGAGGTATCGCCAGACAAGTGCACTATGCAAGATGCCAAAGAAGATTAATAAGCCAACACAGGACTGGTGTCGTGAGACGCTACACGATGCGGGATTTACTGAGGAGGAGATCCAAGCACTTAGGGGCTGAATGGCTCGATATGCAGTGAGGATGATCTGTCGACTAACTAACTAACAACATATAGTGTACACTAGAGATGACAAACTGGATAGTCTTCAAATATGAGGCATAACAATATCAACCAAATATATGTGTGTCAATACACAGCACGTATTGCATTGCAACACTACAGCTTAGAAGAGGAGAGACCTTAAAAGATAAATGAAATGACATAATCAACAAGGCTCTCTGCAAAACCAGCAGCTATACTTGTGTCCGAGAGAGAACAATACCGATATATTAATAATAACCACGTTTTGCATACGCCATTTTTGAAACTTAATTTCACATTGTAATTTTCTGTAAGTGAGTGGTCTCAAACTGTATGCTATGAAGTGTAAACACAAAGGGTACAGCAGTCGTTGTTCTAAATAAATAAAATCCATTGCTGTATGCTGTATGTACACACACACACACACACACCCACGCACGCACACACACACAGACACACACACACACACACACACACACACACACACACATATATATATATATATATATATATATATATATATATAAAACAAAGTGTATGTGTATATGTATGTAAATATGTATGTCCTTTATTTGTTCGCGAACGGCCCATCCGATTGAGATGAAATTTTCTACACGCCTTCCTTTCATTCCAGAGCTGTCAACTGTCATAGTTTTTTTTTCTTCTTCCTCCTCCTCCCTCCTCCCCCTCCCAAAATACGTACGTAAATATATGATGATGATGATGAAAGAATCCCCGAACCAAAACGCTAGGGAAAGGGAAGAAAATGACGTGACTACACAGAATCGTCACACGGCAATCATCATCATAAAGTGCCGTGCCGGCTGGCGTAGGCGTTCATGGCTCTCCGTAGATCTCAGTCTTTGGTTTTTTGGATCAACTCTGCTGCTGATATTCCTCCATGCCACGGCAATATCAATAACAATTCATCTTTTTATGTGTAAGGAAGTTATCTACAGTCGTGTAGAAGGGAAGAACTAGACGAGTATGAATTCGGAATGGCGAACTCTCTCCTCCTCTCTTCTTCCTCCCTCTCCCGACTCCCTCCTCCTTCTCCCTCTTTCTTCTCCCTCTTCCTCTCCCCTCCTCCTCCATCCTCCTCCCTCCTACTCCATCCGCCTCCTCCCGCTCCTCCCTCATCTTCCCTTCTCCTCCCTCTCCCTCCTTATCCCTCCTCCTCCTGCCTCCCTCCTCCTCCTCCTGCCTCCTTCTCCCTCATCATCCTCACTCCTCCTTCTCCCTTCTTCTCCCTCTTCCCTCTTCCTCCTCCTCCTACCTCCTCCCTCCTCCTCCCTCTACCTCCTCCTCCTCCCTCCACCCTCCTCCTCCCTTCTCCTCCTCTTCCTCTTCCCTTTCCTTCCTCCTCCTCCTCCCTCTACCTCCTCCTCCCCCTACCTCTTTCCTCCTCCCTCCTCTTCCTCTTCCACCTCCCTTTCCTTCCTCCCCTCCTCATTCTCCCTCCTTCCTCTCCCTCCTTCCTCCTCCTCCTTCCTTCTTCTCCCTCTGCCTCCTCCCTCCTCATATCCCCTCCTCCTCCCTCCTCCTCCTTCTCCTCCTCCCTCCTTCTCCTCCTCTCCCCTCCTCCTCCTACCCTCTTCCTCTTTCCCTCCTCCCTCTCCATCCTCCATCCTCCTCCTCCCTCTTCCTCCTTCCTCCTCATCCCTCTCCCTCCTCCATCCTCCTCCTCCCTCTTCCTCCTCCTTCTTCCTCCTCCTTCCTTCTCCTCCCTCCTCCTCCCTCTTCCTCCTCCTCCTGCCTCCTCCCTCCTCCTCCTCTCTCCTCCTCCCTCCTCCCTTTTCCTCCCTCCTCCTCCCTCTACATCCTCCCTTCTCCTCTCCACTCTTCCTCCTACCCTCTTCCTCTTCCCCTCCTCCCTATCCCTCCTCCTCCCTTCACATTCCTCCTCCTCCCTCTTCCTCATCCTCCCTCCTCCTCCTCATCCCTCCTTCTCCCTCCTCCTCCTTCTTCCTCCCCCCTCCCCCTCCTCCTTCCTCCTCCTCCCTCTCCTCCTCCTCACTCCTCCTCCTCCTCCTCCCTCTACCTCCTCCCTCCTCCTCCCTCTTCCTCCTCCTCATCCCTCCTCCTCCCTTCTCCTCCTCCCTCCTCCTCCTCCCTCTACCTCCTCCTCCCTTCACATTCCTCCTCCTCCCTCTTCCTCCTCCTCCTCATCCCTCCTTCTCCCTCCTCCTCCTTCTTCCTCCCTCCTCCTCCTCCTCCCTCCTCCCCCTCCTCATTCCTCCTCCTCCCTCTCCTCCTCCTCACTCCTCCTCCTCCCTCCTCCTCCCTCTACCTCCTCCCTCCTCCTCCCTTCACATTCCTCCTCCTCCCTCTTCCTCCTCCCTCCTCCTCCTCCATCCTCCTCATCACTCCTCCTCCCTCCTCCTCCTCCTCCTCCCCCCTCCTCCCTCTCCGCCTCCTCCCTCCTCCTCCTCCCTCTACCTCCTCTCCTCCCTCCTCCTCCCTCTACCTCCTCCCTCCTCCTCCCTTCACATTCCTCCTCCTCCCTCTTCCTCCCTCCTCCTCCTCTCTCCGCCTCCCTCCTCCTCCTCCTCCCCTCCTCCCCCTCCTTCTCCTCCTTCTCCCTCCTCATTCTCCCTCTTCCTCCTCCCTCTTCCTTCTCCCTCCGCCTCCTCCATCCTCCTACTCTCTCCTCCTCCTCCCTCCTCCTCCCTTTTCCTCCCTCTCCTCCTCCTGCTCCCTTCTCCTCCTGCGTTCTCCTCCTCCCTCCTTCTCCCTCCTCCTCCCTCTTCCTCCTCGCCTCCTCCTCCACACTACTCCTCCCTCCTCCTCCTAATCCCTCCTCCTCCCTCCTATTCCTCCCTACTCCTCCTGTCTCCTCCCTCCTTCTCCCTCCTCTTCCCTCCTCCACCTCCCTCTTCCTCCTCCCTCCTCCATTTACCCAAGACAGACAGACAGTCAGACAGATAGTCGGGAACGGGATCTTATATGACTACTTATATAATTTAAATGAGATGCTCTCCACCATGGGATGGGCCGGGTCAGACAGACAGACAGATAGATAGATAGACAGACAGACAGACAGACAGACAGACAGACAGACAGACAGACAGACAGTCGGGAACTTATATGACTACTTATATGAATTAAATGAGATTCTCCCCACCAGGAGTTGGGCGATGCCGGGCCGGGTCAGACAGACAGACAGATAGATAGTCGGAACGGGAACTTATATGACTACTTATATGAATTAAATGAGATTCTCCCCATCAGGGTCTGGGCGAAGACGGGCCGGGTCAGACAGACAGACAGACAGATAGACAGACAGACAGACAGACAGACAGGCAGATAGTCGGTAACGGGAACGAGAACTTATATGACTACTTATATGAATTAAATGAGATGCTCCCCACCAGGGTCTGGGCGAAGCCGGGCCGGGTCAGCTAGTATATATATATATATATATCTATATCTATAAAACAAAGTGTATGTATATATGTATGTAAATATGTATGTCCTTTATTTGTTCGCGAACGGCCCATCCGATTGAGATGAAATTTTCTACACGCCTTCCTTTCATTCCAGAGCTGTCAACTGGCATAGTTTTTTTTTCTTCTTCCTCCTCCTCCCTCCTCCCCCTCCCAAAATACGTACGTAAATATATGATGATGATGATGAAAGAATCCCCGAACCAAAACGCTAGGGAAAGGGAAGAAAATGACGTGACTACACAGAATCGTCACACGGCAATCATCATCATCAAGTGCCGTGCCGGCTGGCGTAGGCGTTCATGGCTCTCCGTAGATCTCAGTCTTTGGTTTTTTGGATCAACTCTGCTGCTGATATTCCTCCATGCCACGGCAATATCAATAACAATTCATCTTTTTATGTGTAAGGAAGTTATCTACAGTCGTGTAGAAGGGAAGAACTAGACGAGTATGAATTCGGAATGGCGAACTCTCTCCTCCTCCCTCCTCCTCCCTCTACCTCCTCCCTCCACCCTCCTCCTCCCTCTCATCCCTCTCCCTCCTCCTTCTCCCTCTTCCTTCTCCCTCTTCCTCTCCCCACCTCCTCCATCCTACTCCCTCCTACTCCCTCCTACTCCCTCCGCCTCCTCCTCATCTTCCCTCCTTCTCCCTCTCCCTCCTCATCCCTCCTCCTCCTCCTACCTCCTCCTCCCTCCACCCTCCGCCTCCCTTCTCCTCCTCTTCCTCCTCCCTTTCCTTCCTCCTCCTCCTCCCTCTACCTCCTCCTCCCCCTACCTCTTTCCTCCTCCCTCCTCCTCCTCTTCCACCTCCCTTTCCTTCCTCCCCTCCTCATTCTCCCTCCTTCCTCTCCCTCCTTCCTCCTCCTCCTTCCTTCTTCTCCCTCTGCCTCCTCCCTCTTTCTCTCCCCTCCTCCTCCCTCCTCCTCCTTCTCCTCCTCCCTCCTTCTCCTCCTCCTCTCCCCTCCTCCTACCCTCTTCCTCTTTCCCTCCTCCCTCTCCCTCCTCCATCCTCCTCCTCCCTCTTCCTCCTCCTCCCTCTTCCTCCTCCTCCCTCTTCCTCCTCCATCCTCCTCCTCCCTCTTCTTCCTCCTCCTTCCTTCTCCTTCCTCCTCCCTCATCCTCCTCCTCCTACCTCCTCCTCCCTTTTCCTCCCTCCTCCTCCTCCCTCTAGCTCCTCCCTCCTCCTCTCCACTCTTCCTCCTACCCTCTTCCTCTTCCCCTCCCCTCCTCCCTATCCCTCCTCCTCCCTTCACATTCCTCCTCCTCCCTCTTCCTCATCCTCCCTCCTCCTCCTCATCCCTCCTTCTCCCTCCTCCTTCTTCTTCCTCCCTCCTCCCCCTCCTCCTTCCTCCTCCTCCCTCTCCTCCTCCTCACTCCTCCTCCTCCTCCTCCCTCTACCTCCTCCCTCCTCCTCCCTCTTCCTCCTCCTCATCCCTCCTCCTCCCTTCTCCTCCTCCCTCCTCCTCCTCCCTCTACCTCCTCCTCCCTTCACATTCCTCCTCCTCCCTCTTCCTCCTCCTCCTCATCCCTCCTTCTCCCTCCTCCTCCTTCTTCCTCCCTCCTCCTCCTCCTCCCTCCTCCCCCTCCTCATTCCTCCTCCTCCCTCTCCTCCTCCTCACTCCTCCTCCTCCCTCCTCCTCCCTCTACCTCCTCCCTCCTCCTCCCTTCACATTCCTCCTCCTCCCTCTTCCTCCTCCCTCCTCCTCCTCCCTCCTCCTCATCACTCCTCCTCCCTCCTCCTCCTCCTCCTCCCCCCTCCTCCCTCTCCGCCTCCTCCCTCCTCCTCCTCCCTCTACCTCCTCTCCTCCCTCCTCCTCCCTCTACCTCCTCCCTCCTCCTCCCTTCATATTCCTCCTCCTCCCTCTTCCTCCCTCCTCCTCCTCTCTCCGCCTCCCTCCTCCTCCTCCTCCCCTCCTCCCCCTCCTTCTCCTCCTTCTCCCTCCTCATTCTCCCTCTTCCTCCTCCCTCTTCCTTCTCCCTCCGCCTCCTCCATCCTCCTACTCTCTCCTCCTCCTCCCTTTTCCTCCCTCTCCTCCTCCTGCTCCCTTCTCCTCCTGCGTTCTCCTCCTCCCTCCTTCTCCCTCCTCCTCCCTCTTCCTCCTCGCCTCCTCCTCCACACTACTCCTCCCTCCTCCTCCTAATCCCTCCTCCTCCCTCCTATTCCTCCCTACTCCTCCTGTCTCCTCCCTCCTTCTCCCTCCTCTTCCCTCCTCCACCTCCCTCTTCCTCCTCCCTCCTCCATTTACCCAAGACAGACAGACAGTCAGACAGATAGTCGGGAACGGGATCTTATATGACTACTTATATAATTTAAATGAGATGCTCTCCACCATGGGATGGGCCGGGTCAGACAGACAGACAGATAGATAGATAGACAGACAGACAGACAGACAGACAGACAGACAGACAGACAGACAGACAGACAGTCGGGAACTTATATGACTACTTATATGAATTAAATGAGATTCTCCCCACCAGGAGTTGGGCGATGCCGGGCCGGGTCAGACAGACAGACAGATAGATAGTCGGAACGGGAACTTATATGACTACTTATATGAATTAAATGAGATTCTCCCCATCAGGGTCTGGGCGAAGACGGGCCGGGTCAGACAGACAGACAGACAGATAGACAGACAGACAGACAGACAGACAGGCAGATAGTCGGTAACGGGAACGAGAACTTATATGACTACTTATATGAATTAAATGAGATGCTCCCCACCAGGGTCTGGGCGAAGCCGGGCCGGGTCAGCTAGTATATATATATATATATATATATATCTATATCTATAAAACAAAGTGTATGTATATATGTATGTAAATATGTATGTCCTTTATTTGTTCGCGAACGGCCCATCCGATTGAGATGAAATTTTCTACACGCCTTCCTTTCATTCCAGAGCTGTCAACTGGCATAGTTTTTTTTTCTTCCTCCTCCTCCTCCCTCCTCCCCCTCCCAAAATACGTACGTAAATATATGATGATGATGATGAAAGAATCCCCGAACCAAAACGCTAGGGAAAGGGAAGAAAATGACGTGACTACACAGAATCGTCACACGGCAATCATCATCATCAAGTGCCGTGCCGGCTGGCGTAGGCGTTCATGGCTCTCCGTAGATCTCAGTCTTTGGTTTTTTGGATCAACTCTGCTGCTGATATTCCTCCATGCCACGGCAATATCAATAACAATTCATCTTTTTATGTGTAAGGAAGTTATCTACAGTCGTGTAGAAGGGAAGAACTAGACGAGTATGAATTCGGAATGGCGAACTCTCTCCTCCTCTCTTCTCCTCCCTCCTCCTCCCTCTACCTCCTCCCTCCACCCTCCTCCTCCCTCTCATCCCTCTCCCTCCTCCTTCTCCCTCTTCCTTCTCCCTCTTCCTCTCCCCACCTCCTCCATCCTACTCCCTCCTACTCCCTCCTACTCCCTCCGCCTCCTCCTCATCTTCCCTCCTTCTCCCTCTCCCTCCTCATCCCTCCTCCTCCTCCTACCTCCTCCCTCCTCCTCCCTCCACCCTCCTCCTCCCTTCTCCTCTTCTTCCTCCTCCCTTTCCTTCCTCCTCCTCCTCCCTCTACCTCCTCCTCCCCTACCTCTTTCCTCCTCCCTCCTCCTCCTCTTCCACCTCCCTTTCCTTCCTCCTCTCCTCATTCTCCCTCCTTCCTCTCCCTCCTTCCTCCTCCTCCTTCCTTCTTCTCCCTCTGCCTCCTCCCTCTTTCTCTCCCCTCCTCCTCCCTCCTCCTCCTTCTCCTCCTCCCTCCTTCTCCTCCTCCTCTCCCCTCCTCCTACCCTCTTCCTCTTTCCCTCCTCCCTCTCCCTCCTCCATCCTCCTCCTCCCTCTTCCTCCTCTCCCCTCTTCCTCCTCCTCCCTCTTCCTCCTCCATCCTCCTCCTCCCTCTTCCTCCTCCTTCTTCCTCCTCCTTCCTTCTCCTTCCTCCTCCCTCTTCCTCCTCCTCCTACCTCCTCCCTCCTCCTCCCTTTTCCTCCCTCCTCCTCCTCCCTCTAGCTCCTCCCTCCTCCTCTCCACTCTTCCTCCTACCCTCTTCCTCTTCCCCTCCCCTCCTCCCTATCCCTCCTCCTCCCTTCACATTCCTCCTCCTCCCTCTTCCTCCTCCTCCCTCCTCCTCCTCATCCCTCCTTCTCCCTCCTCCTCCTTCTTCCTCCCTCCTCCTCCTCCCTCCTCTTCCTCCCTCTACCTCCTCCCTCCTCCTCCCTTCACATTCCTCCTCCTCCCTCTCCCTCCTCCTCCCTCCTCCTCATCCCTCCTCCTGCCTTCTCCTCCTCCCTTCACATTCCTCCTCCTCCCTCTTCCTCCTCCTCCCTCCTCCTCCTCATCCCTCCTTCTCCCTCCTCCTTCTTCTTCCTCTCTCCTCCTCTTCCTCCCTCCTCCCCCTCCTCCGTCCTCCTCCTCACTCCTCCTCCTCCCTCCTCCTCCTCCTCCCTTTACATTCCTCCTCCTCCCTCCTCCTCCTCCCTCCTCCTCATCACTCCTCCTCCCTCCTCCTCCTTCTTCCTCCCTCCTCCTCCTCCCTCCTCCCCCTCCTCCTTCCTCCTCCTCCCTCTCCGCCTCCTCCCTCCTCCTCCCTCTACCTCCTCCTCCTCCTCCCTCTACCTCCTCCTCCTCCCTCCTCATCATCACTCCTCCCCCCCTTCTCCTCCTTCTTCCTCCCTCCTCCTCCTCCCTCCTCCCCCTCCTCCTTCCTCCTCATCCCTCTCCGCCTCCTCCCTCCTCCTCCCTCTACCTTCTCCTCCTCCCTCTACCTCCTCCCCCCTCCTCCCTTCACATTCCTCCTCCTCCCTCTTCCTCCTCTCTCCGCCTCCCTCCTCCTCCTCCTCCCTCTACCTCCTCCCTCCTCCCTCCTCCTCCCTTCACATTCCTCCTCCTCCCTCCTCCTCCTCCCTCCTCCTTCTCCCCCTCCTTCTCCTCCTTCTCCCTCTTCCTCCTCCCTCCTCCTCGCCTCCTCCTCCACCCTACTCCTCCCTCCTCCTCCTAATCCCTCCTCCTCCCTCCTATTCCTCCCTACTCCTCCTGTCTCCTCCCTCCTCCTCCCTCCTCTTTCCTCCTCCACCTCCCTCTTCCTCCTCCCTCCTCCATTTACCCAAGACAGACAGACAGTCAGACAGATAGTCGGGAATGGGATCTTATATGACTACTTATATAATTTAAATGAGATGCTCTCCACCATGGGCTGGGCCGGGTCAGACAGACAGACAGATAGATAGATAGACAGACAGACAGACAGACAGACAGACAGACAGACAGACAGTCGGGAACGGGAACTTATATGACTACTTACATGAATTAAATGAGATGCTCCCCACCAGGAGTTGGGCGATGCCGGGCCGGGTCAGACAGACAGACAGATAGATAGTCGGAACGGGAACTTATATGACTACTTATATGAATTAAATGAGATGCTCCCCATCAGGGTCTGGGCGAAGACGGGCCGGGTCAGACAGACAGACAGACAGATAGACAGACAGACAGACAGATAGTCGGTAACGGGAACGAGAACTCATATGACTACTTATATGAATTAAATGAGATGCTCCCCACCAGGGTCTGGGCGAAGCCGGACCGGGTCAGCTAGTATATATATATATATATATATATATATATATATATATATATATATATATATATATATATATATATATATATATATATATATATATACGGACCGATAGAGAAACCAATGACCAAGTCCTACAGGAGATTAATTAAAATCGTAAATTGATTAGTGAAATTAGACGTAGATAGGCAACATTTTTTGGACATGTTATGAGAAGAAATGGATTGGAGAACTTAGTGACAACTGGCAAACTGGCAAGAACGAGGGACCAGACCAAGGGGAAGACCGAGAAGTAAATACTTGGATGGCTTGGCCACATGACATGGACGAGACAGGAACACTGAGCTGATCCACGACACTGGGGATCGAGCAAAATGGCGAGTCATGACCGCCTACGCTTTCCGGCATGGCACATGATATATATATATATATATATATATATATATATATATATATATATATATATATATATATATATATATATATTAGCTGACCCGGCCCGGCTTCGCCCAGGCCCTGGCGGGGATCTATCTATCTATCTATCTATCTATCTATCTATCTATCTATCTATCTATCTATCTATCTATCTATCTATCTATCTATCTGTCCGTCTGTCTGTCTGTCTGTCTGTTTGACGAGGCCCGGCTTCGCCCAGCCCCTGGAGGGGAGCATTTCATTTAATTCATATAAGTAGTCATATAAGCTCCCGTTCCCGACTGTCTGTCTGTCTATCTGTCTGTCTGTCTGTCTGTCTGACCCGGCCCGGCTTCGCCAAACTCCTGGTGGGGAGCATCTCATTTAATTCATATAAGTAGTCATATAAACCCCCGTTCCCGACTGACTATCTATCTATCTATCTATCTATCTATCTATCTTTCTATCTATCTATCTATCTATCTATCTATCTATCTATCTATCTATCTATCTATCTATCTATCTATCTATCTATCTATCTATCTATCTATCTATCTATCTAGCTAGCTATCTATCTATCTATCTATCTATCTATCTATCTATCTATCTATCTATCTATCTATCTATCTATCTATCTATCTATCTATCTATGTTCGGCCCGTTCCCGTTAAAAATATAGATAGAATAGAAGAATAGATAGATTGATAGTAGAAAATATGATTGGAAGAGATCTATCTAAAGTAAACTTACCAAGATATTTGAGCATTACTTACTTGAGCATAGCCTACGATGGGTAGCGTTGTGATTTTCTGTTGTGATAATTTGGTGTGTCCAGTGTGTGCCGCGTGGTTACACACCCGCTTCACACGCGTGATCCGGGACTGTTTCCGGATCCGGTCAGGGATATGCACTACTGACGAGCTCAAACGAGGGCGAAACTCGAGTATAGTGCTTCAATATTGACGTGGATAGGCCTTAGGTTCATACCAGAATGCGATCGGTGTTGCCAGTAGTGGGTTGTGCTCAATATTTAAATTACCAAGATATCACGAACAGCCAATAAATGGTAGGTTGTGGGTTGACTGCAGAGTACTGCAAACGATATGCAACTAACTTTATTTCACAAAAAATTACTTTTTTTTTAACGAACGAAAATCTTTCGCAAGCCCGTCCTACATTCTGCCCTTCTTCTCTATTTCCTCTCATACATTCTTTCATTCAACATCTCTTATGAAGCAATTCTTTGACAACAAAAGAACAATAAGCATTAAAATGCATGAAAAGTAACGCGTTGAGGAAATGTTTAACATGGGCATCATAAATACCCAATGTGGGTGTAACGCGCCATACATATGAGAATGTTAAAAAAAAAAAATAATGTGCTGTTGAAGACAAATAAAAAGATGAGTTAGAAAATTTTCACTATTTAAATAGATGCATTATTTTTATGAAAACTATGAAAATACCTTAAAGATTATATCATTATTTATTATAACTCGTATGCCTGTAAATAACTGTAGAAAAAGAGTTTATAAATCTTTGAAAACAATGCAACAATCTATATATAAAATAATAGCAATGTTATTAAAAGTTATGCCCCTTGAAATAACTTTTCTTATGTTAAGTCCCCTCGCTATATAGAAATGATAATGTAAATTTAAATATTAAATTTTAGTAAGCAAATAGCTGATTGTACACTAAAAAACTATGACAGTTGGTTGCACGGGAACGAAAAGAAAACATGTAGAAAATTTCATCTCAATCGGATGGACCGTTCGCGAACGCATAAAGAACGGACACACATACATACATACATTGTGTTTTATATATATATATATATATATATATATATATATATATATATATATATATATATATATATATATATATCAATGGATTTTATTTATCTCCCCCCACCCCACCCCACACACACAAACATACACTATCATCTGAGATTGTACAGCGATATGGGCCACTACACCTGACAACAACCGGCAACACAATCATGATAATGTTTTATTTCACTCACCTTAACACTGGTTGATCGAAAAAAGAGTGATTTGGCTTTGGGTAGAACAACTTTCCTTAAGATGTTATCATCCAAAAACTCCTTTATTACTCCAACAGCACCTAATGCAGCTTCCTAAAATTGTAATACAATAATTGCTTCATAGAAAGGCGAAAGGGATCTTTTAATTATTTTTAGCTATGTATTTATTTTTATTTTTTGTATTTGTATTTTTTTTTCTTTTGCATTTGAAATAAATAATTCATCTTAATGACGTCATGGCATAATTCTTTCGTATTATTTCAGAAATGATAATGGGAATAATAAATATGGCTCCGATTTCCAGACGTGGCAACTCACTTGAGTCATGTGTCTAGTATGATATTTCAGAAAAGAAGCATTGTGATGTTACTTTCTGTCTGTTTAATGTCTGTAAGCGTGTCGATCGGCCAGTCGTCTTTCTTTCTTTCTTTCTTTCTTTCTTTCTTTGTACATTCCTTGTTATGCCGTACAACATTTGGTTAGAAAAGGTTCTCTGTACAAGATTTTTGTGTTAGATGGGCATTGAGCGTTGTTCATTTCTGCTGCTAATCCGTTAAACACTGGCTTGTAGAATACGCCTCCTCCAGGTTCCGATAACTACAAATGTCAAGGTTCTTTGGTTGTATGCTATTTCTGGTAGTTTGTTTGTATGATCGAACCATTTGATTCATTTTATCTCCTTTAATATCCTTAGTTGTCATTGTACCACATATTTCTTGATGCCATAATTTCTTATTCCGTCTTGTCTGGCCGATTTCAATATTATTTCCAGGTATTCCATCTCTGTTGTTACAGGTCTAGTTATAAAAGTTCCAGTACTGGTAACATAATATTGCTAGGGAGATTAATAATGTTAGTTTCGTATCTTTTGATGCATGTGGTGTCTGTAAAAGTTTTGGCATCTGGCCAGTGGTCTGGTTTGCTTGAGGGCATCGATGTATGCTTCAGGCATAACATCCTAACCATGGATTTCTATATTGGTTTGAACTACTCGCTACTCGTGTATCAGCTTAACATGTTCTATTAAAAATGTACGCACGTGTATAGTCCTGAGTTCCAAATCAACGCAGATCATCGTCATACAGGGTCATCAACGCATGCCATTGTCAGATATGGCCATCAATGTAGGTGTTTTATGTTCCAGAGACAACAGCCTCAGCTCGACCTGACCATGACTGTTCTAGATTGAGCATGTTTCTGTCTACTGTCACTACAGTAGTTGTTCGTGCGGGATGGACAAAGTACGAGCTTCCTTTGAGACAGACGCGTGCCTGACATAAATCAATCTTGTTGGCCATTAAAGGAAGGTGGCGGGACAATAGCAATTGATTTACAAGAAATGTCACAGGTTTACAATTGCAGTCATGTCGGGCGCTCTTTGATGTATTCTACGTTTAAAAACCTGTTTAGCCACTTTAGCTACACCTTTGATTAATTCACCTAGAATAAAATCTCGCGCCGGTGATTTATTTGTTCTGGCGTGACCTTGGAAAGTATGATCTCTGCTTGTAATATGTTTAGTTCAGGTTCAGCTATTACGTTTGTGGTGATGTTGTGATATTAATCTCTTAAGTCGAGTAGTGTTTGAAGTTGTTATGTTTATATTGGCGGTGGTAGGTTCAAACACAGAAGCTATAGACAATATATTGCACTGTTTCTTGCCTGGCATATTTCGCTGCATCTTGTCGTTCTTATATAGATAAGCTTTAGTTATTGAATGTAGTCCACTCTTTTCTCTGTTTCGACTATTTTGACCAGAGTAGCGGTGTGGCAGTGGGCACCAAGATGGGTCCTAGTTATGCCTTCCTTTTCATGGGCTACCTGGAGCACCAGATATGGAATCAATACACCGGTAGGCCCCCGGAGCTCTACAGGAGGTAGGTACACCGATGACTGCTTCGGTGTTTCAGCCATGCCCTTGTCTGATCTCCAGGACTTCATTGCCCTTTTCTCCAACTTTTATCCCATTATTAGACTCACCTCCACTATTTCTTCGTGGGCTGTCAATTTCTTAGATCTAATAGTCTCTTCAGGTTCCGCGGGTCTATGTACGACGTTTTATTATAAACCAACTGACTCCCACGCATTCCTTCTTTATAGCTCCTCACATCCCCCCTTTTGTAAGGGTTCTATTCCTTTCTCCCAACCTTTACGCCTCCGACCGCTTTATCGGGATAATAACGACTTCCGTCAAAAAGCCCACGAAATGTTGGATTTCTTCCGCCTTTATAGCTATCCTGATAAAGTTTGGTCTACCGCTATCAGTCTATCAGTCGTGCCGAGGCTCTCTCCTCCAGGCCTAAACCACGAAATAATAGGCCGATCATTTCACTAACCTATCATCCCCATAATATTGCTGTCAAGAATATCCTCCTAAGGCACCTAAATATTCTCCAGGCAGACCCAGTCACTCGCGATGTATTTTCAACCCCCCCCCCCCCCCCCCACGGTGGCTTACAGGCGGGATCGTAACTTCAGGGATGTGCTGGTCCATAGCAGTCTACACCAACCTCATAAGTATCTTCCTGACACGATGGCTTGTCTTCGATCACGTTGTAAGACCTGCCCACATGTACTTCAAACCCAAAGTCTGACATTCCCTAAGACCACTTTCCACATCCGTGAGTATTTCTCATGCACGAGTCGCAACGTTATCTATGCGATCATCTGCACACGTTGTGACATGTGATGTATTAGAGAAACTGATCTACGTCTTGCTGACAGATTTAGGCAACACCTCTCTGATATTAACAGTGGTGCTCATAAACCGGTATCCACACACTTTAAAAGATCTGACCACCGTTGCGTGGCGGACATAAGGTCACGGTGCTCAAATCGTGCGCATCTCAAGAACGTGATCGTAAGACATTGGAAAACCGCCTCATCGTCCAGTTGGGTTCACTCTCTCCTCAAGGCCTGAATGTCCAATATAGTTTCATTTAACTTCCAACCTCCCCTCCCCCTTTTCCATCCCCGCTAGTTGTATAGCCCAGTATATAAACGTGGTAGCATATCCTTTATAGGACGTCGCAGTCAGCCTCAGCTTTACTTTTACCACTTGTGATTTCTTGGCAAGTTTGCGTTCAGTGGCTTCTCATTGCTTTCTGAGTGACCAGCACTCATGCCATTATATGCAAACCGACGCAGGGCGGACTGCATTCCAAGCGCCCGCAGCTGTGTTCCTACGTGGTATGCGGAATTGCTAACTACACCTTCACACAGAGCCGGCTATAGTTAATTTATAATCCGCTTTTCACCATTCGCTCACATGGGCGTCCCCCGTCCCTCCCATCGAGCGGCTAGGCCAATCCCTGTTGCCTATCGACCGTTTCAACCATGCATCCGGTTCTTTCCATCCACTTCAAACGGTAAGCGTTTAAGGCGCATTTAACCAAGCAAGGATTCAGATAAGTAACCTTTGAATTTTTATGTAGTGTTTTTCGTGTAGTTGTGTGTCTGTTTGTGTTTGCATTTTCTGTGCTGACGAAGGCTTTAGTCGCAACGTCCATTTTGTTTCTTGTAATCTCGTTCTAGTAAAGCTGACAATCTACTTCTCGTTGTTTGGTGATTCATTCATTATCTCTGTTTTGTTGGGATATTAAGTTTACAGGTTAGCCAGTGTGCTGTTATTGAATGTAGTTCACTCTTCTGTGTGTTTGTTTCTGGTGGGATATTAAGTTTACAGGTTAGCAAGTGTGCTGTTATTGAATGTAGTCAACTCTTCTGTGTGTTTGTTTCTGGTGGGATATTAAGTTTACAGGTCAGCCAGTGTACTGTTATTGAATGTAGTCAACTCTTCTCTCTGTTTGTGTCTGTTGTTATATTGAGAATATGCATAATTAATGTTCTCTTCGGGTTTCACGATTATTACTACTGAAATGAGCACATACTTTCAACCGTTGTTTACAATATGTAACATATACGCAAAAAGCTTGCTAAATAATAGTTGTCAGTGTTTATACCTGCGCTTGCAGGGATGAGGAATCCAGTGTGTTGAATACAAATGGTAACACTTCACCCTTGATCTCATCCAGAGGTGATTTGGTTAAGATTATATCCAGTTTGTTTAGTATATACACAGTGGCCTGGGGAAAGTAGACAAGTAAAACAATTCGTACAGAACACACTGGACAAGGAAACAATCGATGAAGATCATTATATTCGTCATGCATGAAAATGTATCCAAATTAATAAACTTAAAAAAAAAATACAATGCTAAAGACGCTGAAATAGGTCTAAAACATTTACATTAAACAATTATTCAGCAAACATAACAAGGGTTAAAGAGCATCATCTTTTCTATCTCTGGTTTCACTTTCAGTGCCAAATTAAGAGACATCTGGTGAGAGCTTCTGCATGCACTTCATATATGCTGCCATTTACTGCCTTAGGTTCATCGTTTACTGGATTAACGTTTTCCTTTATTACTGTCACTCTCAGAGTTAGAACACTCTGTAGACTACTGCCTTCTGGCAATCTTGTTACATGGCTAAACCTTCTGATCTATTGGTTTTTAATGTAGTCTAACACACATTCATAATTATTGTTTAAGTTACTTTAGCAATTTGCAGAAATATTATTTCTATTCTATACTTCTAAATTTTATATATTTTCTTAGAATTAAAAATTATTCATTTCAAGTCACCTGCCTCAGACTCTGTTAGTTGGTTAATGTATGCAATGTTTTTGGAGACCACTGGGAATCATTGCTAGAGCTTCACAGTTCATGCTCTCTACAATGCTTTTGACTGGCAGCACTGTGGCGACTGAGTTGATCCTCAAGGTGTTGGGACACTTAACAGTGATATATTTATATACAAGATTATACATATCTGGTGGCCTTCATTGTGCTCTCAAACAACATTTTGTTTATACTGCAAATTATGTACTAAGTGGTGAGGAGGCTACTGCAGTGACATTCTGACAGTTGTTTAAGTTTAATATACAGTGAAAAGAGAGGAGGGATTTGTTGTCAATCAGTACATCCTTGGGATTGACTCAGTTATTAAAAATAGGTAACATATGTAACCGTGTCACGTTGTGTTATAACGTGTTGGTAACGTGTTGAACGTAACACTTGCCTAGTACATCAACAGTAACTGAAAAATGCTGGTGTTGACTGCGACGTCCCGTAAGGGATACGCAATAATTATATATATATAACACTGGTGTGCTGTCCCCTGTTGATAGTTTGCATTTCTTCTTTGTTATTGGCCAAAGTCTCTTAGTGCCAGAGACAGGGTACTGTTTTTCAGCCAGTTGTCTTCCATATAATATGTTCTCCACGGTTGCTTTCCATTTGCCTGGTCTAGGTATGGTTGGTATAATATAGTTTTCTCTGCTGTTTGATATAATACGAACATTACTTTCTTATACCTAGTTATTTTTGAAGATTTAAATCCCATCTTTGATTCACTCAGATGAAGTCTAATGATTGATCAGTCTTTCTTTAACAATTTTACAAGATTATCTTTCAAAAGTGGCTCAGCATAAGATTCACCTGTATGTTAAAATCCACCAGCAGTTGAAAAACGAAGAGTAGGCAATTTCAAAAGTTAAAACACCCTGTCCCCAAATGAATAATTATATCTTGAATGATTTTATTATGCACACGCTTTAATTCTTGCCGGAAATAAGGAGATGATGTCATTGCTCTTGTGTAATCTAGGAGAGAGCGCTGGCATACTTACGGAGTTATCCAAGAGTGGCGTAAATGTTATCCTTTTCAAAATAAACAGGCCAGCTAGGTGTGTTTGTTTCTTGGCCTCTACCCAAACAATGCCATTTCCTTCCTTTGGCTGTCCAGTGGTTTTAAGAAATCTTGATATTTTATTAATTGTCCAGAATTTACAACTTATATCTTAACATAGCAAAAACAAAGATAATGCATATAGATGCAACTACTATGGAGAAAGAAATATATATAGATGCAACTACTATGGAGAAAGAAATATATATGTTAATGAGGAAAGATTGGAGGTGGTGGAAAATTTCAAATATCTTGGGTCATTGATTACCAACAATGGTGACACATTGAAAGAAATTAAACGACGACTATCAATTGCTCTTCAAAGACTAAAACAACTGAATAAATTATGGAGTGGGACAGACAGAACTACAAAAATTAGATTCCTAAGAGCATGCATCTTTCCCATTGCAACATACGCCTGTGAGACCTGGACACTTACTAAACAAGCTGAACAGCGCATAAATGCTTTTGAATATAAATGTTATAGACGGGTTCTAAGACTATCTTGGGTAAAGAAAATAACAAATGCATCAATACTTCAAGAGCTGAATATTGAAGAGGGGTGGCTATTAAAGACGATAAAACAAAGAAAATTGATATATTTTGGTCACTTGAAACGTCATGAAAGTTTGGAGAGAACAATAATGGAGGGGTATATGCCTGGGAAGAGAGGAAGAGGAAGGCCAAAGAGAAGATGGGTGCAGGGTGTGGCGGATGATCTCCTGATGGGTGTTATCGGACGCAGGACATCTTGCTTGTGATCGAAAAGTTTTGCGGAAGGTTGTTATGGGAGCGAGGTTCTGCAAAGGACATGCTACTGAATGAATGAATGAATGAATGAATGCATGAATGTATGAATGAATGAATGAATGAATGAATGAATGAATGAATGAATGAATGAATGAATGAATGAATGAATGAATGAATGAATGTCCAGAATTGAAAATCGCTTGTCAAAATTTGTTCTATGTAGCACACTATATTATTCTCAGATGGTTGTGATGAGTATTTAAATGGCCTAGTAGTTTGATTATTTGCTCTCGCTTCAAGCTGTAATTTTCTGTTGCGTAGTTTGTGAAGCCGTCTCCGTGGCGACAGTGTTGCGGACGCGATTCGCAATGCCGCTTACTCGCGTTCGAAACACAGCGGCGACCGATTTGGCAGCAGACCGTGTCGCGCTAGTTTAACGTGTTGGTATGGGAGCCGGTCGTTCAGAAAGCAATGTCAAACTATGAACGTAAAAAAATTGTCAAGACATCAACAATGGCAGTAAAATGCTGGTGTTGACGGCAACGTCTTGTAAATGATATTAAACTTAAAAAAAAAAAAAAAAAGTCTGTGAAGTATAAGTGAATATCTTTGTTATTTATGTGTAAAATATAATATGTAATATGTGTAAAACACGCACAGAATGAGATGAACTGTTGTCAACAGGAACATAGTTGACGAGCTACACACATACAGCTTGTTTACCTGGACAGGCTTAGTGTTGGCAAGAATAGCACGGAACTCTGCCATGATGATATCAATATAGTCAGCTCTGGTGGCATAATCAATGATTGTGATCAGGGTAGGTAAGGCAAAAATTATTGAGTCTGCGCATTTGCATTCAATCAGTATCTCAGGTAGCACGTAGCCATACAAGATTTTCTGGGCAAATAAAATACAACATAGAGTGACAATAATGTAAATATAATATTCTCTGTGGAAAATTGGTTTAAACTAGTTGCATACCTGCAGTTAGTGTTAGTGATGTCGCATTATGGTGAACTTGGAAATTAAAAGGCAGTAAATTGTGAAAAGAGGAGTGGAATCTAATCACGAAGATAATGAAGTCTTATACTTGAAAAATCAATCAATCAGGTGTCGTCTCACAATGAAGGTTGGCTGCAATGGATCTCCAACAATGTCTGTCTCTCACTTTGACTGTACATTCTGTCAGACTGATGTTCGTCCATCTCTTGATGTTATCTTCCCACTTGTACCGTTGTCTACCTCTTGCTCGCTTGCCCTAAACCTTGCACTCTAGTATGGTCTTTATAAGAATGCTATGCCCTTTAACCTGGCCGATATATTTCACATGCCTCTTTTTTATTTCATTCATCAACTCTCTTTTCATTCCCAGTTTTTCTAGCACTTCTGTATTTGATAGTTTCAATGTCCATGAAATACGACATATTCATCTGTATTTCCACATCTCCAGGGCATCTATTCGACTTTCTAGTTGCTTGTTCAATGCCCAGGGTTCCGCGCCATACAATAGTGATGGATATGCGCAATATTTGACAATTCTAATTCTTAATGCGTTGTTAATCTCTCTAGATGTTAATACTGATTTCATGCTGTTGAAAGCATTTTTGACCATTCCTAGTCTCTTTTTGATGTCTATTTCACTTCTGCCATCATCTGTTATTACATGTCCAAGATAGGAGAAACTTATTACTTGGTCTAGTATCTCCCCATTTATTGTGATGTTCATTGTTGACCTTTCCTTTCCATTGCTAATTATCATAGTGTTCGTTTCTAGGATGTTAAAATCTAAGCCACTATGCCTGTTTACTTGTTCCACTAGGTTTTTAACTTTTGCTCGCATTCTGCTAGTAACACGGTATCGTCAGCATCATGATTTTTCCATTGTAGAGGAAGTAGCTGAGGAACAATGTGGGTACTCAGAGACATTCAAGAGAAGCAATAATCTCAGACAATACATAATCAAGCCACCGCCACTACCATACTCTGGTTGGCAGGGGCAGGTGATCATTATTCACCACAGGACGGGATATAAAAGATTGTAAATACATCTTAGGCTTGGCCAGTATGTCTGACCACTATGCACAAGTAGACAAGGCAAATAAACTACTGAACATTTTCTGCACGATTGTCTCCTCTGTACCCAGTGTTGCAAAGGATATATTTTCTCTGTATGAACAGTACATTCCAGGTTGTCTCAAAACCACACATTTAGCCCAGTTCGGGGAGTAAGATATGCACTCATAACAAGAATTCGTTATTTACAGGATAGGTTTGGCCGGAGACTATAATCAGCTGCTTGTCACCCATGATATGAGAATTCTAGAGTCTTTACACTTGGCGGTTTCTGGTCACTGCACGTTTTATGTTCACTAACTCCAAGCCCCGCTTTTCTAGTTCTTTTGAAGCCCCCCGCTGGCCATTTTCTTGTTTCACAGAGAAGACATTGGCACGTATTACATGTTAAAAGATAATTGCATTTCATTGACTGATGTAGCAGTCAACGCCTGCAATTTTTGGCTAATTGCGAATTCTTGGCAAGGTTACGTTCAGTAGTTCGCCATTGCTTTCTGAACGACCGACACTCATTCCATTTTCATAAAACCAGCGCAAGGCGGTCTGCTGCCAATTTCCCGCAGCTGAGTTTTGAACGCGGTATGTGGGACTACGACGGCTGCTGTGGAGGCGGAAGTACAAGCGGATTTTCGAGAATTCGCTAGACGGTGATGCTGTCATTTATACAGACGGGTCGGTCGTCCGACGTGTGAGAAGCTCATGGGCCTTTACGGCTCATGCCGGAGGGAGAATTGTGAAGGAGGACTCTGGTGCTTTTGCTGAGACAAGGAGCCTGACTATGGAAGTCATGGCAGTAAGTAAAGCAATAACATGGCTTGAGACACAGACATTCACTAGGGCATGTTTCTTTAGCGACTCAATGAGCATGCTCAAGAGGATAGAGGGAGTCTCTGTGGCGAAGTGGTCAAGCCGTTTGACTTGTGACCCGAAGGTTGTGGGTTCGATTCCGGGCCGCACCCTTCGGTTTACGAGTTAAATGTTTCGGAGACTCCTGTGGGTCGTCGCTAAAAGCTACGGAGTTCGTGCTTTGTGCGACGCTTTCCGCGCTGCGGAAAGAGACCGAGCCATATGGGATAAAACCCGGTGCGATGAAGTCGACCCTGTCGACTTTTAAGCGACTTTTTTTTTTTTTTAAGAGGATAGAGATGGGGTGGATCCGAAGAGAATGGATGCTGTCTCTGGAGCGGTTTCGGCTGGCAAAGATTAGTTTCATCTTCGTGCCAGGGCATGCGGGAGTACAAGGAAATTAGCGGGCTGACAAGCTCGCAGGTATGGCTACTGTGGAGGGCGGATGTGCCATGGACCAGGCTGACATTCTGAATGCTCTAAGAGAAGACTTTTGCGAGAACCAAGTGATGACTGTGAATCTACAACCATGGCCAGACTGCGAGAACAGGAAATTAAAAGAGGGGTGGCCAAACAAGAACACTACGCAGGAAGCCAAAGAAGATTGATAAACCAACACAGAACTGGTGTCGTTAGCCGCTACACGCTGCGGGATTTGCTGAGGAGGGGATCCGAGCACTTATGGACTGAATGGTTCGATGTACAATGAGGATGATCTGTCGACTAACTAACTAACTAACTAACTAGGTAAAAACAGCAGAACCAGATCCCACCCCAGCTGGCGCCCCAGCCAGGAACAACGGAAGCTTAAACACGAACTGCTTTACAGCTTTTGTTTGTTTATTAATTAATACGAGCAATATGAATTGTTTTAAGAGTCTGATAATAAATTGCAGATGTTAAAATGAAAAATTAAAAAAAAAAATAATTAAAACAAAAAATTAAAAATTTACAATCACCATCATTATCATTATTGAGGGAATGTACCAAGTGCAGTGATGTTAATTTTTGATTTCATATTGCATTTCATATTTCTGGCAAGTAGCATGGAGTATATCTAGATGGATGCCGTATTATTGTCACAGAAACCAACAGGACATTAGACAGATTTCATAAATTTAATTTCTTGCACTTCCTCTTGAGCTTCCACCAATTACAAACATAGCTAAACAGTGACTCCCCTATAATATATATTTTATAAAGATATTTGTTACAAGAAAATGGCCATAGGCATTTTGAAGAAAAATATATTAAAAGAATAATTTAGTTGCATGTCCTTCACAGGACGTAGCAGCCAACCCCAGCATTTTGGCTGTTCGTGATTCCTGGGCAATTTTTACGTTCAGTGATTTGCCATTGCAAACTATAAAACTGTATTACAAATAATTGTCTGTACACATACTATGGCCATTTTCTTTCAAGTAGAACAAATTATTAAGTTTAAAATTACTGTTTCTGTAATCTCTAAAAGACGAAGAGCGTGTGGAATATAGTGTCTTGTTTCTGTAGTGTCTAAAAGACCTAGGAAACAGACATTAGAGTGACATGTTTCTGTTGTCTCTAAAAAAACCAAGGAAGCAGACAGTAGAGTGACATGTTTTTGTGATCTTTAAAATACTAAGGTAGCAAGCAATAGAGTGACATGTTTCTGCAGTATCTAAAAGACTAAGGAAGCAAGCAATAGAGTGACATGTTTCTGCAGTATCTAAAAGACTAAGGAAGCAGGCAGTAGAGTGACACGTTCGTATGGTCTTTAAAATACTACGGTAGCAAGCAATAGAGTGACATGTATCTATAGTCTCTAAAAGACCAAGGAAGCAATCAATAGAGTGACATGTTTCTGCAGCCTCTAAAAGACCCAGAAAGCAGGGAATAGTGTGACATGTTTCTGTAATATCTAAGAGACTATGAAAGAACAATAGAGTGACATGTTTCTGTAATATCTAAGAGACTATGCAAGAACAATAGAGTGACATGTTTCTGCAGCCTCTAAAAGACCTAGGAATCAGGGAATAGTGTGACATGTTTCTGTAATATCTAAGAGACTGGAAGAACAATAGAGTGGCATGTTTCTGTAGTCTCTAAAAGACCAAGTAAGCAGGGAATAGTTTGACACGTTACTGTAATATCTAAGAGACTATGGAAGAACAATAGAGTGACATGTTACTGTAATATCTAAGAGACTATGGAAGAACAATAGAGTGACATGTTTCTGTAGTCTCTAAAAGACCAAGTAAGCAGGGAATAGTTTGACACGTTACTGTAATATCTAAGAGACTATGGAAGAACAATAGAGTGACATGTTACTGTAATATCTAAGAGACTATGGAAGAACAATAGAGTGACATGTATCTATAGTCTCTAAAAGACCAAGGAAGCAGGGAATAGTGTGACATGTTTCTGTAATATCTAAGAGACTATGGAAGAACAATAGAGTGACATGTTTCTGTAATATCTAAGAGACTATGGAAGAACAATAGAGTGACATGTTTCTGTAGCCTCTAAAAGACCTAGGAAGCACGGAATAATGTGACACGTTACTGTAATATCTAAGAGACTATGGAAGAACAATAGAGTGACATGTTTCTGTAGTCTGTAAAAGACTAAGAAAGCAGGCTATAGAGTGACATGTTTCTGTAATATCTAAGAAACTGGAAGAACAATAGAGTGACATGTTTCTGTAGTCTCTAAAAGACTAAGGAAGCAGGCAATAGAGTGACATGTTTCTGTAATATCTAAGAGACTATGGAAGAACAATAGAGTGACATGTTTCTGTATTCTCTAAAATACTAAGCAAGCAGGCAATAGAGTGACATGTTTCTGTAGTCTCTAAAAGACTAAGGAAGCAGGCAATAGAGTGACATTTTTCTGTAATACCTAAGAGACTATGGAAGAACAATAGAGTGACGTGTTTCTGTAATACCTAAGAGACTATGGAAGAACAATAGCGTGCCATGTTTCTGTAATACCTAAGAGACTATGGAAGAACAATAGAGTGACGTGTTTCTGTAGTCTCTAAAATACTAAGCAAGTAGGCAATAGAGTGACATGTTTCTGTAGTCTCTAAAAGACTAAGGAAGCAGGCAATAGGGTGACATGTTTCTGTAATATCTAAGAGACTATGGAAGAACAATAGAGTGGCATGTTACTGTAATATCTAAGAGACTATGGAAGAACAATAGAGTGACATGTTTCTGTAATACATAAGAGACTATGGAAGAACAATAGAGTGACATGTTTCTGTAATGCCTAAGAGACTATGGAAGAACAATAGAGTGACATGTTTCTGTAATACCTAAGAGACTATGGAAGAACAATAGAGTGACATGTTTCTGTAATACCTAAGAGACTATGGAAGAACAATAGAGTGACGTGTTTCTGTATTCTCTAAAATACTAAGCAAGCAGGCAATAGAGTGACATGTTTCTGTAGTCTCTAAAAGACTAAGGAAGCAGGCAATAGAGTGACATGTTTCTGTAATATCTAAGAGACTATGGAAGATCAATAGAGTGGCATGTTACTGTAATATCTAAGAGATATGGAAGAACAATAGAGTGACATGTTACTGTAATATCTAAGAGACTATGGAAGAACAATAGAGTGGCATGTTACTGTAATATCTAAGAGACTATGGAAGAACAATAGAGTGGCATGTTACTGTAATATCTAAGAGACTATGGAAGAACAATAGAGTGGCATGTTACTGTAATATCTAAGAGACTATGGAAGAACAATAGAGTGACATGTTTCTGTAATATCTAAGAGACTATGGAATCAGGGAATAGTGTGACACGTTACTGTAATATCTAAGAGACTGGAAGAACAATAGAGTGGCATGTTTCTGTAGTCTCTAAAAGACTATGGAAGCAGATAATTAAATGATATGTTTATATAATTTCCACGAAGCTAGGGAAGCAAGCAGTAGGGATTACATTGTCTTACCCTGGGTATATTTGGCACCACTTGGGAAAGACTTGCATATGCTTCAACTCTTTGAGCTGGGTCTCGACGGTCATGCATATCCATTCCATGGAGACTGATCACAACCGGGTCATTAAAATATTTCAACTAGAAAAATAAGAGCATAAATACTCATCAATTAATAAACAACCGGTACGCAATTAAATAAGATATGTAATGCAGGAGTTTAACGTGTTCTCAACAACTTATTGTTGCAGAAACTTTTACCATTCCGTCATCAGACAAGTCAGTTTGTTTCTATTTGATACCAATAGTAATCTGGCGTCACATACATGGGTAAACAACACTTGCATACTTTAATAGTCACATATTATTCTGCAATCGTAAAATTGTTTACAATGATCTTTGTTAAATAACATTACACAAAACATATATATATATAACATGAAGAGGCAGTGATTTATCGGATAATATACTCGTTTACCAACTCTCTCTCTCTCTCTCTCTCTCTCTCTCTCTCTCTCTCTCTCTCTCTCTCTCTCTCTCTCTCTCTCCCTCTCTCTCCCTCTCTCTCTTTCTTACACACACATACTAACACACAAACACATGGAAACTACTTTGTCTAGAATCTAGTCTCTTCCCCCACTCTCCCCCTCTCCCCCCCCTCTCTCTCTCTCTCTCACACACACACACACACACACACACACATCCTAACACACAAACACATGGAAACTACTTTGTCTAGTATCTAGTCTTTCCCCACCCCCCGCCCCCCTTATACACTCGGGGAGATGAGGTGGTCTAGTGGACAGTAAATTTGTCTTCCAACACACACACACACACACACACACACACACACACACACACACACACACACACACACACACACACACACACACACACACACACACACACACACACACACACACACACACACACACACACACACACACACACACACACACACACACACACACACACACACACACACACACACACACACACACACACACACACACACACACACACACACACACACACACACACACACACACACACACACACACACACACACACACACACACACACACACACACACACACACACACACACGGAAAGGAGCTAATCTAGGCGGAACAAGAACACGCTTGCCTATGGGGACCATGATCGCCCACGATTACAAGCGCGGCACATGATAATAATGAAGCTATCGGGAAATCGTGAGGAACACAAAGTTACGTAAACAATTCATTCATTTATTCAGTAGCATGTCCTTTGCAGAACCTCGCTCCCATGACAACCTTCCGGAAAACCTCTTGATCATAAGCAAGATGCTCCGAGTCCGATATATCCATCTGGAGATCATCCACCACATCCAGTACCCATCTTCTCTTTGGCCTTCCTCTTCCTCTCTTCACAAGCATATACCCCTCTATTAATAATACAACTAATAAAAATGCAATATCTAGACCAACAAGCAGCGGTTAGAATAGATGGCGAGACATAAGATTGGTTTGACATCAAGCAAGGAGTCCGTCAGGGCTGTGTGCTGTCCCCCTATTTGTTTAACCTGTACGCCAAAAATATAATGAGAGATGTCAGAGATGATATAAACAGGAAGCAATATGATGCCCTAAATATCGGTGGTCATTACACACCAGAGATTCGATATGCTGTTGATACATTGTTACTATCCACATCACAGAATGGTATAGAAATCCTCAACCTAATAACCTCAACCTAACTGAATAGTGAAAATCACAACATATATCTTAACATAGCAAAAACAAAGATTATGCATACAGATAAAATTACTATGGATAAATAAATATATGTTAATGAGGAAAAATTGGAGGTTGTGGAAAATTTCGCATTCTTGGGTCACTGATTACCAACAATGGTGACACAATGAAAGCAATTTAAAGACGAATATCTATTGCTCTTCAAAGACTAAAACAACTGAATAAATTGTGGAGTGGACAGATACAACTACCAAAATTACATTGTTAAGAGCTGCATTTTTCCCTTTCCCATTGCAACATATGCCTATGAGAGCTGGAAACTTTCTAAACTAGCTGAACAGTGCATGAATGCATTTGAATATACATGCTATAGACGAGTTCTAAGAATATTTTGAATAAAGAAAAAAACAAGCAAACGAATGCATCCATACTTCAAGAGCTGAATATTGAAGATGGCTCCTATTAAATATGATAAACCAAAGAAAATTGAAATATTTTGGTCACTTGAAACGTCACGAAAGTCTGGAGATAATATTATAGAGGGGTATATGCTTGTGAAGAGAGGAAGAGGAAGGCCAAAGAGAAGATGGGTACTGGATGTGGTGGATGATCTCCAGATGGGTATATCGGACTTGGAGCATCCTGCTTATGATCACGAGGTTTTCTGGAAGGTTGTTATGGGAGCGAGGTTCTGCAAAGGACATGCTACTGAATAAATGAATTAATTGTTTACGTAACTGTGTGTATATATTTTACTAAATCTTTGGACAATTGTTTCACCAACAAAGAGATAGAGGAAACAGCCCTGTTGTGGACAATGAACTTACCAAAGAAAATAATTGAGCAGTTGGGCGATAACGAACATCTTTGTTGATCATTTTTTCAACTGGTTCCACCAATTGTAGAGGCATTCTGTGAGCTACTAGTCCAAATGTATCGTGCATCTGCATAAAGTGTGAACAATAAGTAAGTCGCTTATGTAAGATATAGGCCAATCCTATCACAACTACTCTAAAATATGTTTTAAAAAAATAAAACCCAAAAACACAAAACAATGGTTTATTTTGGCTGCATGTTTTAAATGTTTTTTTTTTTTTTTGGGGGGGGGGGGGGGGGGGGGAGTAAACTGAAGTACTTGGGTATCACCTTTGACAGGTGATAAGGATCTTTTAAGGATCATGTGGAGGATTTGGTGGTGAAGGCTGGTAGGGGACTAATGCATTGAGGGCTATGGCAGCAATCGGGGTATATCAGAGGTTGTTGTACAGGCTCTTTCAGAAGTTAATAATTTCTGTCATTGAGTATGGTTTGGGGCTGCTGACAGTATCAAAGAGCCAGCTTGAAAGGTTGGAGCGCATACAGAATGCTGCCATGCGGTTAATCCTGGGGTGCACAAAGAACACACCAATTATCTGCATGAGGCATATCCTGGCGCTACCTACAATGACGGATAGACATAGGGTCCTTCAGGCCAAATGGTACCTGAGAGTTGCCGCAGACAGGGATCACCCGCTGCATGCAGCAATGGATATGGTCAAGGGTCATAGACTAAGACGAGGCAGGTCCTGGATGGCACAGGCAGAACTTTCTATAAGTCAGGTGTGTGATCTAGAGACCATCAATCGTGAAAGAGAGTGGGTTGAAGTTCCGGATGACATGACGGACTGGCACAATGTAATAATAACACTGGGTCGTGAGAGCAGAGAATGGGCAGCGGGGCGCACTGAGTTTGAAGTGCAACAGCTGATCCAGAGCAACACACATCAAGGTGACACCGATGAGTCAGTGGTGAGAAACAGACGTAGTGGCTGGGGCTTTATTACAAAGGCTAAATGGCGAGTCTTGAAAAAGGAGAGCCTGACATATGAGACTACGACTCCCAGCATGAGAATGGAGGTGGAGGCAGTAACAGCGGCATTCCGGTGGCTAGAGGAGACTACTGCAACACACATTGCGTTCATTACGGATTCAAAGAATATGCTTAGCAAGGTGGAGAAAGGAATGTTTCGTATGGAATGGCTCTTGTCGCTTCAGAGGTCACAGATTGTGAGAATTGTATGGATATTTTGCCCTGGCCATGCGGGTGTACGGGGGAATGAACAGGCTGATATGCTAGCAGGGAATGCACCTCTTGGTGGTATCTTGCCCGTGGACAAGGGAGAGGTGGTCGTGCGCTTGTGGGACTAGGTGGAGAAGGCGGAGGAACAGATTGAGAACCCATATGTGGAAAGAATGAGATTGCGGGGGATCGGCAGGGGTTCTGGAAGAATCTCAAAACTGAGAGGGAAGACCATGAGAACTTTTAATCAGATAGCGGTGGGAACGATTAGTAGTATGACTCATCGCTGGCTGTTGAACGAGGGGACTGAGCACGTATGGGAATGTCCTGAGTGCAGTGATGTCGGTTCTTAACTCAACTCAACTCAAATGGTTTTCTCAAGTGATACATGGTTTAGAGGCATAGACAATCAACACTACTTGATAGAATATTGATGCAATTCACGCAGTCATCAGCATGGGGGTTGCGTGGTCTCGAGGTATGGCGTCCGCCTCGAGTGCTGGAGGTCCCGGGTTCAAGCCCTGGTGAGGACCGGGATATGTTCACGTGGACTTCTAGTAATACAATTTTCCCTGGTCTCTGGGTAGTGGACGGTCTCCCTGGTCGAGGAGTTAGCAGCCCTCTTCGTAACCCCGAATACTCACGTGGTTGACGTGAGCGCACAAGAATTGGAAGCGGTTCGAGTCGCGCCAGTGACTCTATGAGAGTATGGAGCCGGTCTCTCAGAAAGCAATGGCAAACTACTGAGCGTAAATCTTGCCAAGCAATCAACAATCAACTGAAAGATGCTGATGTTGACAGCGATGTTATGTAAAGGATATGCAAAACATCTCTGGGTAGTGAGATCGGACGCCCGTTTGTGTTGTTGCGCACGTAAAAAATCCATTGGCAGTTAAAAATCGAAAAAGAATAGCCTAATGGCGCTGCCCGGGCAAAATTTCGAATTAAAAATCTACCCAAAGTATTTCAGGATCCTAACAACTTTGAAATAGTCTTCTTGAACTCAAGGCACTTGTAG
Organism: Cepaea hortensis; assembly: GCA_963921405.1. Lineage (NCBI taxonomy): Eukaryota > Metazoa > Mollusca > Gastropoda > Stylommatophora > Helicidae > Cepaea > Cepaea hortensis. Next base: position 64,935,299 of record OY992893.1, read on the forward strand.
TGGTATCCTGTTATGAAATACTTGAGCCAATGGGACACTGAGCATGGGTAATGGTGAACTACTTGTGACAATGGGCATGGATACTTGTGAAATATTCGTCATCATGTAGCAAATCGTTTGCAGAACACCAGTCTCATTACGGGCCACCGAAAAGTCTCTGGATCTCTTGTCATGTATCCTACCCTGTGCACCTTTGTGCCGAAGGTTTCTGCAATGTCTTACGCCCATCTTCGTGCTGGTAGACCACTGCCTCTCCTTCCAGGAGCCATCCCAACCATGACTGTGAAATATTCACAACAGTACATAGCTGACTTCTGTCACTGATATAACAGCAGGCTTCAGAGGCAGAGTGCAATGCTGTACTAGTGGCAGCCACGGTGGAAACAACACACTGGAGAATGGCTTAGGATTCTAAATGTGTTCAACTCAGACAAGTAGATATTTGCCTGTCGATCTAGAGGTCATGTGTTTGAATCTCCATCAAAGCCGGGATTTTAGACAATGGAGCTGGATTCCCGCGTCGACCCAACCTAAAATGTGTACCAGGAGATGCTTAGGAAAGTAAAGGCCACCGGCATGACATTGACATAATTTATCTAGTGCCAATAGGCCTACATAAATATGAGGCTAGCACATCTACCCAATAGCTTCATGGCCTGGAAAATGGTACTTGAGTTTTTTTTCTCCATTTATTCACAAAGTTGTATACCATTTGATGTATGTTTAGGGAGGCTTATTGCGTGTAGTGGCATCAGTTCTGTGAACATCAACAAACTGACTTTCATTAGTATGTGAACATTATTAACATAATATGAAAAATTAAAGCGCACAAACCTGATCTAGCTGTTTCACATAGGAACTGGGATTGTGATCTGCACAGATCAGCGAATTTCCTTCGTTATAGATAGCACATATGACCATCCCCACTGAAAACATGTCACTCAGCGGTGTACACATTTTATTCAGCTGAACTTCTGGTGCCATGAAATTTAGATCTGGCTGTGCCATTTTCGGAATCTTCGTAGTCCATGACTGACCAGTGCACCCCTCCTGAGAATAAAAGGAGTGAAAATAAAAAAAAAACCATACGATTTCTTCAAAAATTCAGCATACATGTTCACTGATGATAACGGTTATTCATCAATCGAAATTAAAATAAAACATTGCGTATTGTGTATAATAACATTAAATCATGAGACTGCCATCAGCATGCTAGTCACAAAGTTAGCGTTAAAGTCGTCAGATCATGTCCTGTCATCTCCCCTGATCTCGGCACTGCTCCTCCACGAGACGTAAGTCTCAACCCCAATGTCCTAGCCTGTTAGACTACAGCACATTAAAACGCACCACCTGTATAATCCAGAAACAGTGTGAAATGTAAATAAAACTGCTTACAAGTTTACATATTTGAAATCTTTATCCATTTTCCTATGAATCCATGCCGGTCTTCAATTTGTACATTTGGTTGTTGTGAAATTCACTGCATTCTGTGCAGATACGGTAGAAAACCACACATGTAACCAATGAAAAAATTCATACATACTATCATCAGTATTTGGTGTCCATCGTGTGCTTGCATCAAGCTTGGCAGCGGCTCCGCATGAAACCCACAAGTCTCTGAAGAAAATTCCGGGGAATCAATTCCGATTCACGTGTAAGAGCAGCTTCGAGCTGTTGCAGGTGAGCTGCAGAATCTGGCCTGTAGACTCTGCGTCCAAGCTCGTCCAACAGATGTTCTATAGGGGACATGTCTGGTGATAAGGCTGGCCAATCAATCGTCACAATGTTCTGATGCTGTAGATATTGCTGCGTAATGCATGCGGTGAGCACTCGCGTTATCCTGCTGGAGAGGCTGCAAGTCTGGATAATTTGTGAACGCTGAAGCAACCAATACATCAAACACCTCATCTCGATATGTCTATATATATATATATATATATTACATCCGGTCATTACATGGCGGATAGGCATTTGAACCGTTAAGCCTCTAGACTCGTCTAGAGTGCTTATGCTTCTGGCTTCCTGTGGGAAAGTGTTACTTGGAGCTTCACAATTTAGTAATTCAACAAAATATTCTTTCCATGTGTTGCACATTTTCTCATTGGTATTTATCATATTCCCATTTTTGTCTTTTAAACCATATGTGTTATGTTGGTGCCCTCGTTTCATTGACTTCAGTTCTTTAAAAAAACTTTCTGGATTCGTTTTTCTGGTGATTAGTTTCTTCATATCTTTGATTATATTACTCATATATTCTCGCTTCTGCTGTCGAACTATTTTTGTAGCCTCTTTACATTCATTTCTATATTGCTCTTCCTTTTGTATGTTGTTGATGTCATTTAACCATAAATGTCTGGCATTCTTTTTCCTAATGACTGCTTCTTCACTTTTTTGATTGAACCATCTGTTCTTTCTATGCGTGGTTAACACACCTAGACATTCTTCTGCGGTAGATTGAATTGTATTCTTGATGTTCAACCAAGTTTGGTCAACGCTTTCCTCCAAAGGGTTTTGCAGAGTTTCAAGTTTACATTTTATTTCATCTGTAAATTTCACTTTGACTATAATTTCTTGTAGTTTTTCTCTGTTATATGTTATATGTTGGGTGTAATCTTTGTAATTTAGTATAGATAGCTCTCTTAAGTTTTATTTATAATTTTGCTCCAACGAGGAAGTGATCGCTGTAGCACTCAGCTCCTCTATAACTTATAATTTGTTGTATGATTGATGCATTTCTGTTGTTAATTAAAATGTGATCTATTTGATTATAGGTTCTCTTGTCACATGATTTCCAAGTTTGTTTGTGTATATCCTTTCTTTGTAGTCTGATACTGCTAATCAGCAGTCCTTTGGCTTCTGCCAGGTTGATGACTCTCCATCCATTATCATTTGAAGTTGTATGTAGGCTTTCCATACCGGCCACTTTTTTATGAGTTTGCTCTCTACCTATTTTTGCATTGAAGTCTCCCAGCACAATCAGGACGTCCTGTTTGGGGGTTTCTTCTGTGACATCTTCCAAATCATTATACAAGTTTTCTTTAACGTCATCTTCTTTCTCTTTGGTAGGTGCATGCACATTAATAGTCCGAATTTGAGGCTTATGTATCTGTTTCGTCACAAAATAGTTTTTACAAAGGTTGGAATGTTAACCCTACGCTTCAACCCCAACCTGGAGGACCAGGGTGTTTGTCTTTGTCTCTTCTCTACCCTTTGACCTGTCCGGTTTGCGAGGCCCTGCTGGTAGCTACGCTACTGCCGGCATAGCTTTCAGGGTCATTGAGAAGCTCAAGCAGCTCCTTCACCACGACAAGATGGAATCACCATCGGGATATATATATATATATATATATATATATATATATATATATATATATATACTGAGCTGATCCACGACTCTGGTGATCGAGTGAAATGGCGAGTCATGACCGCCCACGCTTTCCGGCATGGTACATTGTATATATATATATATATATATATATATATATATATATATATATATATATATATATATATATATAGGGCTTTTGGATCAGTCCGTTTATACTTCTTAGTTCTTTATGAGCAGTATGAAGATACCCTGCCGGCTTGCTAGGCCAGTCGCAGGTTTAGGACACAGTTCTGACCAAGGGAGTACATCCCCTATGGCGAGCGATAGCCCCATTCGCCCATGGCTTCGCGGTCATGGTTTCCCGGTCTACACCACGTGGAGGTGGGGGTTGACTAATGTGTGTAGTCTGCGGGTCATCGGCAGGCTACTAATTTTCACTTTTCAACTCTCCTGGGAGAGGCTAAGGGGCTAGTCGATCCTAACCCGGCATTTGATAGAGTAGATAGAAAAAAGCTGTGGGAAATCCTTAAACAATATGGAGTGAGTACACATCTAACAAACATATGGAGAAGCTTGTACAACAACAGTGAATGCATAGTGAGAGCAACTGGAGGACACTCAGAACCCTTCACCATAAGATGCCTAGTACGACATGATTGTGTACTGTCCGCTGTCTTGTTCATAGCATATATAGACAACATATGTATAGAAACCAGCCAAACATAGACCGCAAGAACACCGCATGACGAGAACACGGAAGAAGAACCATCTGCAAATCTAACGATTAGAGAACTCCTGTTTGCGGGCCACCAAGCACTAATAGCAAAATCAGAAGCTGAATGACAAGACCACGTGAATAGTCTAAACGAAATGTGTAGGGAACATAACATGAATATTAGCACAAGTAAAAAGAGGTAATGACTGGAACTAAAGAAGAAAAAGCAACAACGATTCACCTAAACTTACATCCCTTGAAACAAGTAAAGATTTTCAAGTACCTAGGAAGTATAATATCATTGTCAAGGTGTTGGATGATAGCAGGACCGACTAGTGACAGAAGAGGGGCAAGGACTAATAGGACATAGAGACAGTACCTCTATAAAGGGATAGACAGCACCCAAGCTAGGACATAAGAACAGTAATAAGACTAGACTCGGGTGGGGACACGAATGTGTTATAGTTAGGACAACAGAGGGACCGACCCGAGAACAGGGGCGGGTACAATAGGTCACGGGGAATACCGTGACGACGTAAACTAGAATATAACTTTAGAGGGTAACGAGTGCTAAGACGACAGTGCTGCGTGCAAAGAGAACGGCACGCAGAGTTGCGAACCCCACGAGGGAGTTTTGACCACGTAGGCAAGCGACCACCTGAGCTGCTTCAGACAGGGACAGGACGGCCTTCCGACTGGACGGAAGCGCTCGGCGCTCGGAGGAAAGGCGAGACGGTCATATAATCAGATTGCTACTGGAACTATTAGTGTTGGAACTCTTCGCTGGCTGCTGAGGATGGGGACGGTGCGCTTATGGGAATGTCCTGAATGCTGTGATGTCGGTTCCTAAATCAATCAATCAATCAATCAGAATTAAAGTTACTTTTCAGTAAAGTTCCCATCCTACGTTTACCTAACCCTAAGTTACAATATATCCTTAGATGTGACGCCAGTGCAACTAAAATCTCTGGTGTACTGCTTCAAGAGCATGAAAAGATCCTCCACCCAATCTTATGTCAGTCGCAAACTTACCACAGCTGAATCACATTATGATGTCTCTCAACTGGAAGCTCTCGCTATCGTATATTGTATTACGAAGCTTGATAGATATTTGGCTTGAACTCACTTTGTCGTAGAGACCGACAACTCTCCGCTGTTAGTTATGGAGAAAGGCCTACCCAAAAATAACGGGATCTATCGCTGGGCCTTGATTCTCCAAAATTACTCTTTCTCCCTGAGACATATTAAAGGGAGTAACAACACCCTTGCAGATCTGCTCACGAGACCATCAAGCATTGAAGTGATGGAGAAAGAAGATGAAACACTGCCACAGTTACCTGCAGTTACGACCAATTAGTGCATTTAAAAACTGTGCTAGTAATGGTAAAATAGAAGACACTGTGTAGCATAGATATCATTACGTGAACTTACCAAGAACTCTATTAGTACGTGAACGCATGAACAATGCATTGATAGAGTCATCTAGTGCGAATAAACTGTGATACTATTGTGAACAGAATGTGACACGTTACATCGTCACGTAAATTGCAGTGAAAAGTGTATATAGACGATCGTAAAGGAAGAACCCAGAGGAACGACACGTCGTGATCACCATCGCCTGGACCTACCATTAGTTAGATAATTATATTATTATGTAACATGTCTCTGTATGTAACATGTATGTATTATTGTTGTATAATATATTTTAATGAAGTTGCACGAAAGCAATCTAGTGGTTCATCAGAGTAGAAATATTAGTAATAGAATAACCACTAATACTCCAACTGATAGTTTATTTGAAACCGTTGTAGTAATAACCATCATTTAATTAGATTAGAAACCTTTACAATTAGTACTTAGATTTAGAAATGTAGATAGTATTTAGATTTAGACTAGTAAAATATAGTAAACAGTTCTCTAGCGAGACTACTACCGATGAAGCCAATTAAAACGGTGAGGTAATATTCTTAAAATTAATTAGAAACGTTATAGCTTAATTGTTAGAATAATTTATAAATTTAGCAATTTGTAACTTTAGTACATTTAAGGGAACTAACACATTTCTCTTACAGATTGTTTAGTTTAGTTAATTACCTTCCCTTAGAAACATCCATAAATTGATAGTTAGTTAATTATATACCCATAATTAACAACAGTTATTATTTAGGTTAGTTATTTTAAATTACCTTATTTATTACATCCATCATTTAGTTAAATAGATTAAGTACATTATTTACTTTAGTAACATCCTTTATTTATTAAATAATCTTTTTGTTTTACTTAATAGCGTAAATTAACAATTTAGTTAACTTATTTCCCTTTAGTAGTTATTCACTTTAGTTTAGATTATATACCTTAGTTAGTATTATTAGACATCATCCCATATACGATAGTGATACTAGTAATCATCAGTTTACTGACTGATTAAACCGATTACCCATTAGCATAGTTAGAGATAGGTAGATTTAGTTAGTTTCTGTTGTATTGCCGTAAGCAATACATTTAAACTGTGATATAAAAAAAACTACTTTATTTCGGCTCAATATTGTTTATCACGAGCCCATTTTTATGTCAATGACAAAACATTATTAAAAGTGACAATGTATGAATGAGTGAATACGAGATGAGTATATGGACGAATGAAAGAAGTAAAATTATGAGTGTGAACAGTGGTGCAATTTTTTTTCGCACACACGTGTTTTTATGACTTGTCCGCGTCTTCTGTGTAAACCATGTGAAGTGTGTATTTTTATGTGTGTTACAGCCACTATTGCATTACACGAATGGTTGTTTTCTAGAATCCCAGATCGGCGAAGTACGTCATAAATTAAGCAAAGGCATTACTTTGTGACGGACATTAACCTACCTGTGATACTCGAAAACTTAAATACATCAATTATAGACATATAGTTATGTTTCTAATTGCAACACATATAAAGTAAATATTTACACGCAGACAAACAGGAATACGAACAGTTAAATATACAAACAGCAGTTGTTTTCAAAGGGACGGAACCCTGTATCAGGGGACACTACAGACTTAGCATAAGTGGAAGGGCAAGTTGAATATTTAGCCACAAGCGGGAGCGAGATAGGTTAATATCAGCATACACACAACTAAGAAGAGAAGTGAAAGTGCATTTCACGGGAGCCATGAATTTTAGATTCATGTATTGCATCCATAATAGGAGCAATTTGTCTTGGGATATCGGTTAATCGGAATTTTGAGGGGCTTAGTTTGTTAACGCGCCCAGGTTCAACACAGCTCCCAAGAGTGTAATGTAATGACTCTTGCTTAGAGTAGAGATGTGTTAAGCTGATCTAAAACCAGTGGGTAGATACAGCAACTTGTGACCAAACTTACTTGGGACAGAAGTGTACCTTGTGATATAGCAGTGAACCCCTTGACTAAATTAGACCAGACTAATTTTATATGCTACGATGACATTGCGTCACACCTACTACATTAATCTGGTGACGCAATACGAGGGACGACGAGAGAATGTCAAGGTGTTAGATGATAGCAGGACCGACTAGTGGCAGAAGAGGGGCAAGGACTAATAGGACATAGAGACAGGACCTCTATAAAGGGATAGACAGCACCCAAGCTAGGACATAAGAACAGTAATAAGACTAGACTCGGGTGGGGACACGAATGTGTTATAGTTAGGACAACAGAGGGACCGACCCGAAAACAGAGGCGGGTACAATAGATCACGGGAAATACCGTGACGACGTAAACTAGAATAGAATTTTAGAGGGTAACGAGTGCTAAGACGACAGTGCTGCGTGCAAAGAGAACGGCACGCAGAGTTGCGAACCCCACGAGGGAGTTTTGACCACGTAGGCAAGCGACCACCTGAGCTGCTTCAGACAGGGACAGGACGGCCTTCCGACTGGACAGTGTGTTGTTCTGAAGCCATTTTCTATTGTTGTGAATGCATGCGATGTTAACAAGAGAGTGATCTTGTTTGATGATGTAGATATATATATTGTGTGACGAGTGGCGATTAGTATAATGATGTGCCAGGCAGATAACGCCTTATTTGACTATCAGGCTTGCCTGAAATAAACTCCGTATAAAAACATTTGTACGAGCTGAAGTTATTTGAAGTACGGATGATGTTGCCAGATTGTGAGTAAACACAAGACTGTGACAATCATCAAATGACAAATCAAAAGACGAAATCGAAAACAGATGCAATAAGGCAAACCAACTTATTGGATAAATGGCACCAATACTAATGAACAAACATATATCAATAACTACTAAGAAAGCACTTTACAACACAATCTTCCTACCAACTCTGTGTTACCAATGCCAAACCTGGGCAATGACAGAAAAAAAGAAAAGAAAAATCACAACAACAGAAATGAGATTCCTAAAAAGATTACTCAATGTATCAAGAAGAGATAAGATCAGAAATGAAGAAATCAGGACTAAAGTGGGGGTTATAACTGCACTAGATTTTATTAGAAGGCAGCAAGTCAAATGGTTTGGCCATGCAAGTAGGTTACCAACTAACAGTATACCACAACAAGCAATGATGTACATACCAGAGCGAAGCAGAGGAAGTGGCCGACCACGTAAACGATGGACGCAGGGAGTAATAGAGTCCATGGAAATATCGATACATGAAGCCCATAAGCGGGCACTCTCCCACTGCTTATACTTCACCTCGACACCGCAAGGTACAAGAGGAACATGATGAGATTATATATATTCTTCAGCTGATGTTGATGTACTAGGCAAAATTACGCTCAGTAGTTTGCCATTAGTTTCTGAGCGACCGGCTCACATACCCCGTAAGTTACGAACGTGGCGGGAACCGCTACCGATTCCTCGCACAGGTTACGTTTCTCACGAGAATATACGGGATTACGGAGAAAGACGTTAACACCTAGGCCAGGGAGACGGCATATATGTGTCTATGTGCGTGTGTGTGTGTGTGTGTGTGTGTGTGTGTGTGTGTGTGTGTGTGTGTGTGTGGCGGGTGTTTATTGGATATTGTCGACGAGTGATGATTATGAATGGCAAACAAATAGCGGGGGCTAGCCTGTAAACAGCTCAACTGCCTGCGTGTGTAGAATGTGTTTCAGGGAACGATAGTAACAGCTACTGAAGCATGCACAAAGAATGATCTTGTATACGTGATTGCTGGATACGTTTCCTGTGCACGGGTGTGCAAAGTGCAATCTTTTGTTCCAGAAATAGTCATTGTGTAAGTAGTCATGATATATCTATGCTGTCAACGGTGTGGAGATTTACCGTTATTATATGATGGCTTGTCTACGGCATAGATTTGCTAGTTGCTGTGATCATCTGTTTAATCCTTTATAGAGGTGCATTTTATGGCAGGGAGCAGCGCTAACGCAATGGCTAGCATGCTTGCCTGCCGGACGGTAGTCTTGTGTTCAATCCTCAGCCTCTATCAAGGCAGATTTTCTACATTGACCCGGGGTCCCAGGTCGATCCAGCCTGAAATGATACCATGGGAAGTAAAGCCTGCCCATATGACAGAGATTACATCACCCACGTACGGATAAATGGTCCATGAAAAGATGTTTGCACCATAAAGCCGATACAGATTAAAGCGTGTAAAGAGGTTCTTTACTTACATGACGTGTAACAAACTGCAGAGGCAATTGTGCTAAGTTTGTCTGTCTCGTCGATTTACACATAGATTTAGTTCCGGTAAAGACTTGAGGCCCAGAAGCAGTTATTCGACATTTCAGTCCCCCTCCCCCTCCTCCAACCCCTGATAGTTGGGAATTCCTAGTGTTGCCAGACGTTTGGCAAAAAGAGGACAAGTCCTCCTTCTTAGCCTAATATTCTCCGTCTGGCAGGCAAATCTAAAACCCTTTAAAATGTCCCGCTTTTCTTATATTTTATGTTATAATTTTTTAATGTAGGCCCTATTGTTGTTACAACTTACAATGTATCTGCAGTCTACCGTAAATTTACATTGCTAAAATGTACAAAGTCTATGCATTTCTGCGAACTAGTCGATTATAGCAATTCTAACTGTTATCTGTATCTGGCCATTACTCTTTTGGATATTTACTTTTACTTCTTTATTAAAACCCATTGCTTAAGAATATTTATTTAATTTTCCAATTTATATCAAATGTGAAGCACCAATTATTTGTACAATTTGAATCTAACTGTTGCTCTATTCGGCAACACTAACAATCTAGCTCTATGCTGTAGTCTCTATGGTCAAAATATTAATGTAATTTCCGGTAGCAAAGACGCAAATTAAAATTGTTTTGTTTTTTAAATGTGTAATTTTTGCCGTCTATGTTTATGCATATGTGATTGCTAACGAGGATCTTCTGCGAAAAGTTGGCTCCTCCGAGAAATATGTTGAGTAACTAATACGGATTATAAGGTAATAATTGTACAATCGGCTGCTTAAATAACGTTTTTTTTTTTAGCATTTTGAAAAAGGCCGCCGTTGAATTTATATTAATTTTTTAACATGACCGTTTCATGGTCGATTCACTAACACTACTAAGAGTAATATACACTTATTGGCAGCTATGGTAATACAATTGTACTGATTGTGGGTTTAATCTGGAACGATTCAAATGAAACATTCAATATGTCCGCCTTTGTCCTCTTTTTTTTTTTGGAGGGGGGGGGGGGGTGTGTGTGTCTTATTATTTCCTTCTTTTGGTGTCCACGTATCTAGAAACCCTAGGAATTCCGCTCTTATTCTCTGGAGTCAGCAAATTTGATCGGAAATATACTGGACACGTTTGGTGCCGAATGCAATTTTGCCTTATTATTTTAATCGTATTTGAGTATGTGAATGGATGTTTGCTTCTACATAAAACCACGTAGCTGCAAAATGTGCACGACCGTGCTGTTTAACAATTAACTAGGCTATTCCTGACAGTTGTAAACCAAACATGTGTCCATGTTCATCACTTAAACCTGAGACCATGGAAGGAATACAAGGTGAAGGACACTCGCGACTGTTCAGTCGGATTTAGTGCATACTTTGCTCAAGTTACAGTGGATACTCCCGTGTGTTGCCGGGGCCCAAAAGGGAAGCAAAGAATAGCAACACTGCAGACTACCACGCATGTCGTAAGAGTCGACTAAGGAGGCTTGATGGTTCCGTCGCCCTGCTACTGAGTGAGTGCGTGGCGCGACACTGTGAGCTGTGAGTTTCGTGTGAAATGCTTTTGAATCTGCCCAAGGTTTTTGGAACGTGACTGCATGTTCGGTGCGATGGCAGATGGCTATGTCCCAGAGTTTACCGGTTTTTGCCTTATGCAGAAATGCGTGGCTGCTGGGCTTCTGGTTGACTGCCACTGCCATCGACGATGAACTGTATTTCATGGACTGTGTGGGTGAACATCTAGGAAACATCCAAATGGGGAAAATGACTGCCGATTCCATCAGAAATGAACTGGGTGGTTTGTGGGGGACTATTGTGTTGACATTCTGGCGGCGGCATTATGCACAGTGTATCTGTGCAGGCTGTTGTTTGTCGAGACTCCTGTCTTTTCCACTTTTCACATTGGGCAGTGGGGAGCGTTTTGTGTGATATTCACTGGCGCAGGAACAGAGCATAATGGGGACGACCCGTTGCTGTGAAGTTGGAACTGCGACTAACTAACTAACTAACTAACTAACAGTGGATACTGCTCTGATTGTCCTAATTAACTGAAATACTGTGCTGTTTATCGGTGTATTTACATTGTTAAGTGTACAACATGATATATGTGAGCTGTTTTATTCGTTATGTTAAGAGGCTGGCATGTATTGTCAGTTTAAGAAATAATTATGAAATTATGAAATAATGTTGTCATAGTCAGTGTCTGTTCTGATGTTGAGTTTGTGACCATACTAAAGGCGACCTGTTACATTGCCTATATTTCTTGACGTTGTGTAGTTGTAACTTGATTATGGCATATTGATTTATAAATGGCTGTTTTTACAGCTTCTGCCTATAGTCACTCTAGGAAGCTCTCGGCTCAGAGGAACACGTTCCTAGAGATACTGAATATTATTATTGTGTGTCCGATTTTCAATTTACCAGCCCGATGCCACAAAGTTCAAAGCTCATTCTGCATTATTAAAGGCAGGACAAAACAAACCCCCTACCCCCTCTGAAAAAAAAAAAAAAATCTACAACATTTAGAATAAAGTATGATTGTGCACTTGAAATGAAATGTCCGATGAGAGCTTCAAGTTCTACTTGCACAGGCATGATGTTTTAAAGAAATTGTATAGCATTTTCAAGAAGTTTATTTTCTTGGCAAATTTACGTCCAGTAGTTTGGCATTGCTTTCTGAACCAGAAGTCAACGCTGATGTAACAACGATCCATCAGCGTACCGGAAGTCTTAAGAGCTAGTGCGCTCTCATCGCTTCGGCCACTTCCAAGTCTACAGACGGAATTACCAACGATGATCTTGGAGATCTGGGGTTCGAGTCTGTGCGGGGAACTTGTGGACGGTGAATCAGTGCCATTGTTTAGACATCTGAGGTTTGGGTCTGTGCGGGAAACTTGTGGACAGTGAATCAGTGCCATTGTTTAGACATCTGAGGTTTGAGTCTGTGCAGGAAACTTGTGGACGGTGAATCAATGCCGTTGTTTAGACATCTTAGGTTTGGGTCTGTGCGGGGAACTTGTGGACAGTGAATCAATGCCGTTGTTTAGACATCTTAGGTTTGGGTCTGTGCGAGGAACTTGTGGACAATGAATCAATGCCGTTGTTGGGACATCTTAGGGGAATGAAGCCAGTCAGATACCGTTGTTGGGACATCTTTAGGGAATGAAGCCAGTCAGATACCGTTGTTGGGATAACTTTAGGGAATGAAGCCGGTCAGATACCGTTGTTGGGATAACTTTAGGGAATGAAGCCGGTCAGATACCGTTGTTGGGATAACTTTAGGGAATGAAGCCGGTCAGATACCGTTGTTGGGATAACTTTAGGGAATGAAGCCGGTCAGATACCGTTGTTGGGATAACTTTAGGGAATGAAGCCGGTCAGATACCGTTGTTGGGATAACTTTAGGGAATGAAGCCAGTCAGATAACGTTGTTGGGATAACTTTAGGGAATGAAGCCAGTCAGATACCGTTGTTGAGACATCTTTAGGGAATGAAGCCAGTCAGATACCGTTGTTGAGACATCTTGTGAGAACAAAACCAATCAGATACCGCTTTTGGGACATCTTGAGAGAATGAAACCAGTCAGCTACTGCTGTGTGCCTACAGCCAAGCTGCATAGCTATAGAAGACATGGAATCTGTACTTACTATAGAAACTAAACACAGTGCCCGCGACACATCTGCTTCACAATGAAAAACAACTGCGTTGAACGATGAATGTGCACCACAAGGCATTGCCCATAGAGGAACATATAATAAATACATGTTTCAGACATTCAAAACAATGTATTCTCTTAGTGAATTTAAACACATACATCATAAATTATTTTGGCACCAGTGTTGTAAATAAATAAATGGATATCTTAATTTAATATAATTTACCCAAAGCACAGGTATACAGAATCCATGATTCACTGTTGTCAGTAGTATATTAAGACTTCTAGTGACTGGCACAAGCTGCCATAAGAACTGATAGTGAAGTAGGTCAATATCAGCCTATTAAGAGAGGTGTGAGACAGGGATGTGTAATGTCTCCAGATCTTTTTTCCCTGTACAGTCAACATATTTTCAGAAATATAGAAGATATAGAAAGAATCAACATTGGGGGAAGATACATCAATAACATTAGATACGCAGATGATACAGTCTTGATTGCAGACAATGAACAGGACCTGCAAAATTTAGTTGCACACAGTGAACAACTGGGGTTAGAATTGAATTGTAAGAAGACACAGATTATGGTCGTCACTAGGAAGGAAGAAATACCACAATGTAATATACAAGTAAATGGGCATATTCTTAACCAAGTGAATCGGTACAACTATCTCGGAACAGTCATAACATCTTATGGGAGATGCCTTGAAGAGATTAGAACAAGAATTGCCATGGCGAAGGTAGTCTTTTGCAAGATGAAAAACATACTGACCAATAAAAAGATATCAACTGAAACGAGAAAAAGAGTGTTGAAGTGCTACATAGAACCTGTACTTTTATATGGATGTGAGGCGTGGACAATGAGCAGACAAGCTGAAAAACATCTGATGGTTGTGGAGATATGGTTTCTGAGGAAAATGCAAAGAATACCATGGACAGATAGAAAAAATAGTGAACAAGTCCTTCAAGAAACAAATGAAGATCCTAAACTGATTAGAGAAAATGGGTAAGGTACCTAGGGTCAAACGACAAGACCTCGTCAAGTTGAAGGCCTGGTCTAGGAAAGACGCCGCCAATCCAGGACCTCTTGTCGGATCAGGCTAATTCACGCAAGTCTACTAAAGAGTTATATATCTATTAATATTATATATTTTTTTGAATGCAAACTTAGATGCTGAGACCATTAGAAGTCTCCATGTCGGCTGTACCAGAAGTTTAGGCTGGAGGCTCTCACAATTGTTTGTCCTTTCCAGGGTCCTTCTTTTGGAAGTGAATAGAGCTGAGAGTCTCGACAGGGCTTCTACGCGGAAAGTTATGTTTTAGACGAGTCCTTGTCAAGTTTTGGGCCATACCAGGCCAAGGGTATGATCTCTACGAGATAGAGCCACCGCCGGCCCGAAAGAATGACCATCAGCTTTTCTAACACCTCGCCAGTCATCTCGATACGCTAGGATCGAGTCATTTTGTATTCTGGACTGGACCCCGCCTAAATATCAGACCCACCCATCCTTGTCTGAGACAGTGAAGGATACCTACCAAATTTACGTTCATGAACTATTCCCATTGTATGAACTTCTACTTAGCATCGTGACCAGTGATCACAGGACGTTTTACCACGAACATTATATGGGTTCCACAGAGGCCTGTTGTTAGCACAACGTACCGGGAAGGAAAGAACTGAAGACTTATTCGGTGAGCTGTATGTGGACGGAACGGACATTGACTACAGCTTGGTCTATGATGGAAAGTCATGAGGCTCTGTGCCTGAACACTTTATCCCTGTTTTTGTCTGTAGTGAACTATCTGTTTTAACTGCCTTGATGTTATCCTGTGCTGTCCTTTATGAAGTTATTAAAATTATTAAAATTATGTTATAGTTTATTCTGACAATCGCCATGTTATCTATGGGTCAGCCAGGAAGACACCTCAGGGAATAGGCTCCGAGGTTGGAAGAGAGAGTGACAGTGAGTCCAGGGAACGGAGGAGGGTTGGCAAGCAAAGATCTATCCCAGCCAGAGCGATAGAATATTATTTAAGCATTGTGACAGGTGTTTTTGGGACCCTCCACGTAGCTTGTTACAATTTCTGAGGGCACGTCGTTCAGACTAAGAAAGGCCAATGAAAATGTAAGTGTATGTTGCTTGCAAGAAACTCACCTGAACGAAAATATAGCCTTCAAAATCAGAGGCTACCAGTGTTACCGATCTGACCGAAAGGACAGGCGAAAGGGTGGGATACTGACTCTTATCAAAAACAACATTCCTGCTTCCCAAATTGAAGTTCACATGGAAGGGGCTGAGTATCAGAGGCTACCTTAAACGTAAAACAGACAATACAGACTTTCACCTGATCAATTACTACTGTCCAAATGACCGCCCACAGGAACTAGACACACTACCATTAAAAGGAAAAATGATTGTGTGTGGCGACTTCAACAGCCATTCGCAGAGCTGGGGCTATGATCACATGGACCAGAGAGGAGAGAGATTGGAAGATTGGCAGGATGAGAATAGATTCATCCTGATTAACAAGCCGTCTGACCCACATACCTTCTACTCGAGATCATGGCACTCTGCAACTACACCTGACCTGGCGTTTCATTCACCAGACCTGGAGTGGAACATTACACGAATTGTTGGGAAACAACTTGGTGGCAGTGACCATCGGCCAATCTTTCTAACTGTAGAAAATGAGCTTGTAAGTGAAAGCAGCACCCTCTCGAGGTGGAACTACAAGAAAGCAGACTGGGCAATGTACAAGCATCGTACCAGCATACTGGTTAAAACCCTGAACACTGAGAAGGACATAAATAAAGTAGTTGAAAAGTTTGGGAAATGCATACTACAGGCAGCACGAGAAACAATACCAAGAGGAGCCCGTAAACATTATAAACCCTACTGGAATAGTGAACTGGAACAGTTGCATAATGATGTGGATGTATGTAGAAAACAAGCAGAGGCCAATCCCAGCCAAGGGCACCACAATAAATATCAGCACGCAAAAGCCAAATTTCAAAGGGCCCAACTGCAGGCTAGACGGAAAAGCTGGCAGGAGAAAACAGTCACTGAACTTTGAAAGAGACACAAGGAAGTTATGGAGGCTAATAAAACAGCTTAACGATGAGGGCACAGGGAGAAACTCAAAAATTGCGCTACATAAAGACGGAAACATCTTAACAGGAAAGCAAGCAGCTGACCATTTTGCGGACTCATTCGCACAAGATAACAATATTGAAATTAGTCCAGAGAAACAACAAGAGATTCGAGAGAAATGGCAAAATACAGGACAGAAGGAAATTGTACATGAGGTTATGGAGACACCTATCACATTCAGTGAACTGGAGCTAGCCATATCAAAACTGAAAATGAGAAAATCACCAGGAGCTGATGGTATCTCCAAATGAACATGCATCAGTGGCCACCATATTGCTACAGAGAGCTGTAGACACATTTGTTGCATGGGCGGATAGATGGTGTATCAGCATAAACACTGACAAGTGAAGAACCACTCTATTTACCCTTTCTCCAAAACAAAAGGCAGGGAGCATTCAGATAAATGGAACACCCCTAAGAGAAGATAAGGAACCAACATACCTTGGTGTAACATTCGACGACAGGCTGACATGGAGAAAACACATCATAAAAGCAGTAGCAAAAGCCAGAAGGAAAATTGCCATCCTGAGAAAGCTAACTGGAACCACGTGGGGAGCCAGTGGGAAAATACTTAGCAAAGTTTATCAACAGAGCATACGACCACACTTGGAATACGGGTCAACTGCGTGGTGTTCAGCATCAAAAACTACATTGCAGGAGCTGGACAAGGTGCAAAATCAAGCTCTTAGAGTCATCACAGGAGGGATGAGATCAACCCCTATAGTAGCAATGGAGAAAATGGGGAGAACACAAGCTTTAAGGGAACGCAGAGATACAAAAACACTAATACAAGCAGAAAAGTTTCTCAGCTTGCCAGGCCACCCTATGAAGAACCGATTTGAAAACGTAGCTATGGGGCGGTTGAAAAGAAGTAGTTTCATCCACCAGGCCAAACAACTCTGCAGAGAAACCATCGATCTTCCCACAGTTGGTATCCCCCTGACAACTATTCCAGAGCGAACCCCGTGGAAAGATGAACATAGAATATCGCTACAAGTCCAGTCAAAAATGAGAGGAATATTTGACAAGGAAGAACAGAACAGTATACAGCGCAGAACAGCCACTCTCAGCTTCCTTGATGACGAATACCCACAGGACCTCTGGATCCGAGTCTACACAGATGGGTCAGCACAAAATGCTGTTCGAAATGGAGGAGCGGGAGTGTACATAGAATACCCAAATAATACTAGAGACACGGCCAGAATTCCAACAGGAAAGTACAGCCATAACTATGATGCTGAAATTGAGGCAATCAAGATAGCCACAAAGAAATTACAAAATACCAGCCATGGTACACAACCTGCGGTGATATTGACAGATGCAAAATCCGTAATAGAGGCGCTCCTGTCTGGGAAATTGCCAGTTCTGAGGACACTACTTTCTGAACTTAGCAGTCAGCGTAAGATCACCATACAGTGGATACCATCCCACTGTGGAGTCCCCGGAAACGACAGAGCTGATCGATTGGCTAAGGAAGGAGCAAAAGAAGAACAACCTGATGTGCCTATTACATACCACCAAAAGAAAAGAATGATCAAATCAATCAGAAGGCCACCAAACCTTACTCAAGATGACTACCACGTTATGGACAGACCAGAACAGGTCATTCTTCTGCGCCTCAGAACAGGACACAATAGATTACGCAACCACATGTATACATGTGGTTTGGCGTCGCAGACAGCAGAGCACATACTCCAGGATTGCCCAAACTACAACTATCCAGGCGAACCTTCTGGCCTAGAGAGACAACAGTGGAAGATAAACTCTATGGACCGCTGAATGAACTAAAAAAGACTGTTAGATTCATACAAGAGACAACATTGCAGTTATAAACATATTTCAGGCGAACGAAAGAAGAAGAAGAAGAATGATTAGAGACATTAGATGTCGACAGTCAAAATTGTTTGGGCATGTTATGAGAAGAAATGAATTGAAGAACTTGGTGACAACTGGCAAGACCGAAGGGAACAGACCAAGCGGAAGACCAAGAATTAAATACCTGGATCCGGGAAGGTTAACCCGGTCAACAAATGCCCGCAGAAGTCGGATGTGTCGGCCTAACGGCGCAAGAACACAGCTCTGCTGTAAACAGGCACAACGCAGTCACGTCCGAAAAGAAAATTCGGATGAACGCAGAAGAAGAAGAAATACCTGGATGGCTTGGCCACGTGGCATGGTCGAGACAGAAACACGGAGCTGATCCACGACTCTGGTGATCTAGTGAAATGGCAGAATATGACCGCCCACGCTTATCGGCATGGCACATAATGAATGAATGAAATGACTGGCGCCTTGCCGTCTTGGCAGACGATAATTTATTACACTGTGCTTTAAAAACGCATAATATCTACAACCCATGGCAGGAAACAGGGATAAAGTTGTACCTTTCCATATCACAACGCCTGGGCTGAATTGTAGAAACCGCGTGTTGCCCATACAGCATGATCCCTGTCTCGGCCTGCCTAGATTACTCCAGAGGAAAGGTATCACCTATACATCTGGAACAAGACAAGCTGTAGAAGCTAAAGGATCAGCCATATATTTACCCCCACCCAAGGAATATGTCTTTGATAGGTCCAAAAACAACTTAAATCATTGAAAGCGGCGACATTCCTTTGATGTTTTGCTGAACAACTAGTGATGTCTCGCTAACAAAGTTTTTATTTTTACGGTAATGTGAGACCTGCCAATTCTGATGACACACAAAGGCGTATCCGGATTCGTATGGGAGTAGGTGCAATGAAAGAACTAGCTTAAAATCGACAGGATCGGCTGCATTGCACCGGGTTTTTATCCCATATGGCTCAGTTTCTTTCCGCAGCGCGGAAAGCGTCGCACAAAGCACGAACTCCGTAGCTCCTGCGACGACCCTCGGGAGTCTCCGAAAAAAATGCACTCGTGAAATGAAGGACGCGGTCCGGAATCGAACATACAACCTTCGGAGTCCGAGTCAGACGGCTTGACCACTTCACCACGGAGAATCCCGAGAGGGGTGCAGTGTGTAATATTAGTAACGACAGAGAATTTACAGAGGCACGGGGTAAATAATTTGTAAATTAACAGGAAAGTAGAAGGAATATATTTCTTACCTTATTTTTCATTTCCTTCTTGTTTCTTCAGCTGATGCTGATGCTGATGCTGTAATGTTTAGGGCCTGCAATTCGTCTGAATAGTTGGAGCAAAATATCCCAGTAAGTGTGTACATAGATTAAGGTCTGCGATCTGCTCAGACCTTAATCTGTGTCGGACGATTCCAGTAGGTTGGTGATTGCTCTCGGTTGCATAAAATTCAATCCATCCTTTCTCCAATAGTCCTCTTCCTCTTTCAACACATGGTTCTGACGTTTTTCCCAGTAACTTTTATCAATATTTAATAGCGCGGACAGACAGACAGACAGACAGACAGACAAACAGACAGACAGACAGACAGAAAGGTAGGTAGGCAGGCAGAAAGGTAGGTGGGTGGGTGGGTGGGTGGATGGCTGGCTGGGTGGCTGACTGGGTGGGTGGGTGGGTAGGTGTGTCGGTGGGTCGGTCGGTGGGTCGGTCGGTCGGGGGGTGGGTGGGTCATCCGGCAGGCAAGCAGGCAGGCAGACAGATAGATTAGATAGACAGACAGACAGACAGACAGACAGATAGATAGATAGATAGACAGACAGATAGATAGATAGATAGATAGATAGATAGATAGATAGATAGATAGATAGATAGATAGATAGATAGATAGATAGAAAGATATCGGTCGGTCGGCTGGTCGGTCGGTCGGTCGGTCGGTCGGTCGGTCGGTTGGTCGGCCGGCCAGCCGGCCGGCAGGCAGGCAGGCAGGCAGACAAGCAGGCAGGCAGGCAGGCAGGTAGATAGATTAGAAAGATAGATAGATAGATAGATAGATAGATAGATAGATAGATAGATAGATAGATAGATAGATAGATAGATAGATAGATAGATAGATAGATAGAACGAACGAACGAACGAACGAACAAACTTTATTTTCAAAGGGTTAAGAATTGGGCACGCAGGCCCGTCTAACATTCTGCCCTTCTATCACTCTCTTTCATACATTATTTCATTCACACATCATTCAAGGTTAACAAAGAACAGTAACAATATAAAAGATATGCATTATAAAGGCATGGGCAAAATGCAAACATCAAAACTACACGACACAGTAATATTAGATAATGGTCTGACACTTATTAGCCATGTGGAATATACTGGCCTACAAAAAGGTGATTTGCTGTTATACTAGGGTTTTGTTATTATTATTATTATCTCAATTATTAAGGGGGAAGGTAATCCGTATTGAGATAGTGTTCGAATAATTTGCGATTATATGAATAGGGATTGGTGATGTCTTTGATTTCTTGTGGAAGATTGTTCCACAGCTGAGATGCAGAGTACGTTAAGCTTGTTTTGTATAAGTCAATCCTAGGCTTCGGAATGTGTAGTATATTTAAACGTTTACTGTGTCTAGCATTATATTTAAACAAAGGCCAAAGGTAATTTGGGGCATTCCGATGCAGGATTTTGTGAATTAGTTTAGCTTTATTGAAAAGCAGGCGTTTGCGGAATGGTAGTAACTGAAGGCGTTTATATAGGCTAGGATTGTCAGATAAATGTTTGCTATAAATTAGACTCATGGCCCGTTTCTGTAGTGAGTAAAGTCGCTTGGTGTTTGAATTAGAACAACCGTCCCAGATTGTAGAGCAGTAGTCAAAGTGTGTCTGTATATGAGAAGTATAGAATAGTTTCCTTGTGCCCTCATCAAGGAAGTTTTTAATCTTGGCGAGTTGATAGACTTTTTTCGCTGTTTGTTTAATGAGCGCTTGAACATGGGAATTAAAGGTTAGATTTCTATCAATGATTATGCCTAATGTTTTGTGCTCAATTACACTTTCTACTGGCATGTTATCGATGTGAAGTTGAAGTGATGTGTGTGGGCTTAGAGTTTGAAGTCTTTGTCTGGTTGTTAATAACATTGCTTTTGTTTTAGTGATGTTAATTTGCATACGGTTTGAATAGCTCCACTTAACTACATTATTTAATTCTTGTTGTAAAGACGACTCCAGTAAAATACAGTTTTCAGCGTTTGTGTACACCGTACAGTCATCTGCAAATAGATCGCAGGACGACGAAAGATGCAAAGGTAGATCGTTAATATATATGACAAATAATAGAGGGCCAAGAATAGAGCCTTGCGGTACTCCAATATTGAAGGTAGTGGTTTGAGACAGAGATTTATTGTGTGATACTACTTGCTTTCTGTTTGATAGAAAAGATGATATTAGAGTGACTACATTAAGGCCAATTTTCATTGTCTCGAGTTTTTTAATTAAAATAACATGGTCTATCATATCAAATGCTTTCTTGAAATCAATAAACACAGTTCCACATAGACTGTTGTTGTTTATATTCTGGTGCCAATTTTCTATCATGTTTGTTAGGGCCGTATGGCAAGAATATTTTGGTCGAAATCCTGATTGGCTGTCAACAATAAGCTTGTTGCGAACCAGATACTGTAATGTTACTTTATGGATGTGTTTTTCTAGTGGCTTAGATAGTGATGATAGTAAGGAAATGGGTCTGTAATTGTTCGGGAGACCATTGTCCAATGAGCCAGATTTAAGAAGAGGGTACACTTTAGCGATTTTGAGAGCTGATGGAAAGTGGCCTTTGGTTAGACACTGATTATATATATAGGTTAGTGATGTACAAATCACTGGTGCAGCACAACGGAGAATCCGGTTGCTGATTCCATCTAACCCAGATTAGGTTGTGTTTTTTAGGTTACTGAGGTAAGTGAATACTTCAGTGACATGTCTATCAAAAACATCAATAAAGGTTTTCATCCAGAATTCCAGAGCATCATCCGGGTCAGGAAGCTGATAAACGTTGTCTAGAGGTGAACTGAGCAAGTCCTGTAAAAATGCGTTTTGGTTGAAATTTTTGTAACTTCTATATTTTACACTTATGTGTTTATGTTTATGAGTTTTAATTCCTTTTTTAGACCACGTGCAGCATATTGGGTAGTGATCGCTCATTGCACAATTTGGTACGGTGCATTCTATGATGTTGTCTGAGCAAGTTACATAAATGTGATCTATGACTGTTGAAGATGACTTTGTTACTCTAGTAGCTTGTTGTACTATTTGTTGGAAATTGTATGATGCAATTATATTTCCCCATATTATGTTGGATTTGTTGATGTCAATGTTAAAGTCTCCGAGTAGTATAATTTCCTTCCCAGAAGCGAAAACCACATCTATCATGGTAGTGAAGTTTTCGTACCAGACGTGTCCAGCACTGGGATTTCTATAAAGGTAGCCAATTATCAGGGTTGTGCGGTTTTGAAGTTTTAGCTCTAGCCAGATGCATTCTATTTCGCAAGTTTCAAAGTCTAGCCTACGGCGAGCATTTAGTAAATTAGAAACATAGGTTATTATGCCTGTCTCTTGTTTCCTACAGGGATCCCTTCTAAAAACTTTGTACCCTTTAATAGAGATGTCCTCATCTGAAATTGTATTATTAAGCCTACTTTCACTATGGCCGAATAAATGAAAATTTTGATTAAGAATAGAAGATAACTCTGGTAGCTTGTTAAATAAGCTGCAAATGTTTAAGTGTCCAAGGCGTATTCCTGACTTATTGAGCCAGTGTTGCCACTTTTCAGACATTTCATCCATGAAGAAAGTGTAAATTCGTCAAAGTTAAGCTAAAATACAAGATCATAAAACAAAATCACAATTACATTAACTTACAAAATGTCAGTAATACAAATCAATAAGTAAATGACAATATTATAACGATATAACTAATTAGACCAACGAATATAATGCAAACAAGGAACAAAACGAATTAAAGAACATACAACAAATAATTAACTTGAAAAATAACTACTTCACAAGCTAAGTACCAACTGTTATCCAAAAGAATCAATAAATGACTATACAAGTCAATGTCTCTGTTTAAAGCGGGGAGTGAAGACCCCCTCACTCAGGGTATTAAGGCGATAAAAAGTATTCTAAAAGATATCTAAGTGTCAATCTCTGTGACTTCAATACGAGTCACTGTTTACAGCCACGTACAATCTAATACGTTGCTATATAAATCAATAACCAAGTATGCGCATACACTTTATAGGAGAGGCCCTTTCTTGTACCGAGATCCGGTGTTGCTTTGTGCTGAATTGCTAGTAAATACCAGGCTGTGTTGGTCCTTGGTACAGCGACATCATAAATGCCTGCCGAAGTGAAGTTGGGCTAAACTGTGTGAGGTATAACAACTCTGGGTTACAATGGAGTGGATACTGTTGATTTCTCACGGGTGTGTAACGACTTCCAACTACAGGCTCTGATTCGTGGCTAACAGGAGGCTGTGGTGGCACGTTGTTGATAGATAGATAGATAGATAGATAGATAGATAGATAGATCCCCGCCAGAAGCCGGACCTTGTCAGCTAGTTTATTTATATAATCATGTTTCATGAAAGAACCCCCATTTGGAGACTCCTCTGAATCTTCGCGCTGTTTGTTTCAAAACGGAAATCACGTGAAAATTTTAAAAAATGCGGGGACATGTTTTGGTGAAGCTGTAATACTGTTAAAATCATGGACGTAATCTCTAAGTCGTAATTAATATACCGCATATAAACTAACTTTGAAATCTGCTGTAAAATCTCCAGAACAAAATTTATTTTGTTGGGTGGACATAATGTTAAGGTTATATACTAAATCTCATCATTTTCCCTCAGTTGGTTACTGAGATATTGAATTGTATATTGAGGCAACCAAAAAAAAAAAAAAAAAACACTATAATACATTCGGTTAACTATTAAAGTGATGAGAAACCCTTATGCCACAACAAAGCATACCAATTTATTATCTTCAACTGCTTTCTCTGTACAACTAATTGTCTTTTTTGTTGGTGCTTGTGTAACATTGATACTCCACAATTTACTGTAATGTCTGCTCAATTTTTGTCCGAGTATTCTTCTTTATTAGCACTAACATATAACCGAAAACACGTGACTACATTGACTAGTTAATTGTCTCATAGAACTGACCTTGTCATCTTTTATTTTTTCTGCAAATCCAAATCCTATGAGTTTCCAGCTTCTTTTCTTAGTCAACAGAATGGACTGGGGGTTGATGTTGCAGTGGATGAGTCTCTCTGTGTTGTGCAAGTAGGACAGCGCTTCTGTAATCTGAGCACGTGAGAGAAACAAACATGTCAACAGATACATACTTAACATCATAATGCATTTGTATATGGCAAAGTGAGAAAGAGAGAGAGAGAGAGAGAGAGAGAGAGAGAGAGAGAGAGAGAGAGAGAGAGGGGGGGAAGAGATTTTAGAGTCAACAAAGAGGGATGAACACATTACATTAAAGTGTATTAATACCTGAACGATAGAGATAGAGAGACCGAGACAGAATGAGAGAGCGCAGAATCTCAGATCATTGAGGACTGAACACGCTATATTATTCCTCTCCTGTGTTTGGGATGAAAAAACAATACTGATCAGCAAAGAAAAGACGTTGTGTATGTTGTATTCCATCAATAACAACAAAAACTTAAAAACGGTGAAACGGGAGCAATCTTGTATTTAAAGGCCCCGGCTGTGCAGACAGAAAGATTAAATAATGAATCTTCGATTACCGTGGGCATAATATATTCTCCTGATTGGAAGAGAATCAGTGAGAAAGTGTGTTATTTCTCCAGCCAGAAGAAGGGTTTATCTGTTCACTTCATATGTCGCAGATCTCCGCAGTGTACACCCGATGAATACAGCCGACTATATTATACACTGTTTATGGCTTCTTTGTTCCAAGCTTATAATATTATTTTTGGCCATCTGTGTGACGTTTCACATACATCTATTTATGTTTTATTCTGACTCTCTTACATTTGATTTTCCCCAAATAAGGCTAATGTTTCTATTCACTTCTTCAGTTGATGTGCCTATACATTTGATGTGTTTTGTCCAATTGTTTTGAAGAGTGCTGTTGTGTTACATGCAGCTGTCAATACCTCAGTTTTCTTCTCTGTTTAGGATATACTAAACTATCTCTTCTCAAAATCTTCCAGTTTCTTAGTCATTTTATGACCCACTATCCAACATTGGCATCTGTGCAGAAAAACAGATTACACACAATTTTCCAGTAGGCGAATATCGGTATTTGTTGTGATATTTCTGTTTCTGATGACATTGTTCACTTCTGTAAAAGAATCTTTGAATATGGCGACTCTTGTCTATGCCTCTGTGACACAACTTAGTCAGATATCACCGTGCAGTTTCGTTGTTGGAAACGGTTGACCTGTTTGATTTTTACACTTTCACTAGATATAGAGCAGATTAGAATGTGATTGTGCACTGCAGATCCGCATAGCCTAATGTGTAAGAACGCGTGAGCTTAAACATCCGGTGTGCTGACGCCGAGGTAAGCGGTTCAACCCCTGCACCGGACAGTTGGACTAAAATGTTGACCTGTCGTCCTTGACTTGGGGACGTAAATTACGATGAGTGCGAGGGACACTGTTAATAGGGAAAGCTAATCCACACACAAAATTCAGTCCATCAAAATTATAAATAGTATGTATGGACTACGTTTGAGTTCAAAGCGAGCGAGCGCAAAAAAAAAAGTATGTGCGCTTGTTTGGAAACTAGCATGCCTTCAGTGTTGCTAAACTTTAATGGAAGTCCCTTCAGTTCCCTCTCCTCCATCACACTAACCGAAATGGTTCGCCGCCTATTTTCAGACTGTTATAAAAATTGCGCGTTTCTTCCCAGTATCTTAGCATGTTTATATTTAGACTTCAAACTTTAACGTCTTCACAATGTTCTCTGAGTGTACTCTGAATTCATTAAGTTCTCCTTCATATCTGATGGTAGTCTCCCTTCCATTTCATCCGGCGAAATTTCCCATCTATGTTAAATTCATTAAGTGTAAAAAAAAATTCTAGAATTTTAACATAGTCAGAATAATCTATATAGCGTAAATAGCGTCCCTTTTCATCTTCATGAACATTGTTACAAGAAAATTTGTATTCCGTGTTTCTTTCATCCTTGAGAAATTCAGAAACTCACTCTGAGTTTCTGAAATTTCTGATTGTATTTTGTTTCTGATCCTTTCCATTGGTATGCGAAAATTAATTTTGTAATGTAACTTAATAAACTGATTGTATCACGTGTGCGCATTTCTCTGTTTTTGTTTTTGTTTTTTGTTTCCTCTAAGATTTCATGATGAGGACTGCTCTGCATATGTTTGAGTGTCATATTCATTCAGTGTCATATTTTGTATACATGATCTTTGCTGTTTTGTTTATTTTATTTATTACTTTATATGATACTGCAATTAATATTTTATAGAGAAACAGTGAAATCTCAGGGAATACTCATGCACGTAAGAGAGAGAGAGAGAGAGAGAGAGAGAGAGAGAGAGAGAGAGAGAGAGAGAGAGAGAGAGAGAGAGAAAGAGAGAGAGAGAGATTGACATCAATATTATAATGATGAGTACAAATATTATATTATGATGCATTAATATCTTGTATAGAAACAGAGAAGGAGAGACAGACAGAGAAGGAGAAACGGACAGAGAAGGAGAGAGAGAGAGAGAGAGAGAGGAGAGGGTAAGAGAGGAGGGGGGAAGAGGAGGGAGAGCAATAAAGAAAATAAAATCATACGTCAAAAATCAAGAGTAAATATGTTACGATTTAGTGCATATCTGAAATATGAAAAAGACAAAGATATAGATGGAAAGAAAGAGAGAGAGAGAGAGAGAGAGAGAGAGAGAGAGAGAGAGAGAGAGAGACAGACAGACAGACAGACAGACAGACAAACAGACAGACAGAGATAGAGAGAGAGTCGAGAGACAGAAAGAGACAGACAGATAGTGAGAGAGAGAGAGAGAGAGAGAGAGAGAGAGAGAGAGAGAGAGAGAGAGAGATCGTTACAGACTGACAGAGGCAGAAACCTAGACACAGACAGTACAAACTGAGTGAAACAGAGACCGACAAAAAAGAAACAGAGAGACAGAGACTAAGAAAGAGACATATAGAGAGACATAGAGAGAGACATAGAGAGAGACATAGAGACATAGAGTGCGAGACATATAGAGTGACATAGAGAGAGACATAGAGAGGGAAATAGAGAGAGACATAGAGATAGAGACTTAGAGAGAGACATAGAGAGATGCATAGAGAAACATAGAGAGACATAGAGATAGAGACATAGAGATAGACATATAGTGAGACATAGAGATAGAGACAGAGAGAGACATAGAGAGATACATAGAGAGAGACATAGAGAGAGACATAGAGAGAGACATAGAGAGAGACATATAGTGAGACATAGAGATAGAAATATAGAGAGGGACATATAGTGAGAAATAGAGATAGAGACATAGAGAGAGACATAGAGATAGAGACATAGAGATAGACATAGAGACAGAGACATAGAGAGGGACATATAGTGAGACATAGAGATAGAGACATAGAGAGGGACATATAGTGAGACATAGAGATAGAGACAGAGAGAGACATAGAGAGAGACATAGAGAGAGACATAGAGAGAGACATATAGTGAGACATAGAGATAGAGACATAGAGAGGGACATATAGTGAGACATAGAGATAGAGACATAGAGAGAGACATAGAGAGAGACATAGAGAGAGACATAGAGAGAGACAGAGAGACATATAGTGAGACATAGAGATAGAGACATAGAGAGAGAGATATAGAGAGAGACATAGAGAGAGACATATAGTGAGACATAGAGATAGAGACATAGAGAGGGACATATAGTGAGACATAGAGATAGAGACATAGAGAGAGACATAGAGAGAGACATAGAGAGAGACATAGAGAGAGACATAGAGAGAGACATAGAGAGAGACATATAGTGAGACATAGAGATAGAGAAATAGAGATAGAGACATAGAGAGAGAAATAGAGATAGAGACATAGAGATAGAGACATAGAGAGATGCATAGAGAGAGACATAGAGAGAGACATAGAGATAGAGACATAGAGAGAGACATAGAGATAGAGACATAGAGAGAGACATAGAGATAGAGACATAGAGAAAGACATAGAGAGAGACATAGAGAGAGACATAGAGAGAGAAACAGAGATAGACATAGAGAGGGACATAGAGAGAGACATAGAGAGAGACATAGAGATAGAGACATAGAGAGAGACATAGAGATAGAGACATAGAGAGAGACATAGAGATAGAGAAGTAGAGAGAGAAACAGAGATAGACATAGAGAGAAACATAGAGAGAGACATAGAGAGAGACATAGAGAGAGACATAGAGATAGAGACATAGAGAGAGACATAGAGATAGAGACATAGAGAGAGACATAGAGATAGAGACATAGAGAGAGACATAGAGAGACATAGAGAGAGACATAGAGATAGAGACATAGAGAGAGACATAGAGATAGATACATAGAGAGAGACATAGAGAGAGACATAGAGATAGAGACATAGAGAGAGACATAGAGAGAGACATATAGTGAGACATAGAGATAGAAACATAGAGAGAGACATAGAGAGAGACATAGAGAGACATAGAGAGAGACATAGAGAGAGAAACAGAGATAGACATAAAGAGAGACATATAGTGAGACATAGAGATAGAGACATAGAGAGGGACATATAGTGAGACATAGAGATAGAGACATAGAGATAGAGACATAGAGAGAGACATAGAGAGAGACATAGAGAGAGACATAGAGATAGAGACATAGAGAGAGACAGAGATAGAGACATAGAGAGAGACATAGTGAGAGACATAGAGATAGAGACATAGAGAGGGACATATAGTGAGACATAGAGATAGAGACATAGAGAGGGACATATAGTGAGACATAGAGATAGAGACATAGAGATAGAGACATAGAGAGAGACATAGAGAGAGACATAGTGAGAGACATAGAGATAGAGACATAGAGAGAGAAACAGAGATAGACATAGAGAGAGACATATAGTGAGACATAGAGATAGAGACATAGAGAGGGACATATAGTGAGACATAGAGATAGAGACATAGAGATAGAGACATAGAGAGAGACATAGAGAGAGACATAGTGAGAGACATAGAGATAGAGACATAGAGAGAGAAACAGAGATAGACATAGAGAGAGACATATAGTGAGACATAGAGATAGAGACATAGAGAGAGACATATAGAGACATAGAGAGAGAGACATAGAGATAGAGACATAGAGAGATTGATTGATTGATTGATTGATTTAGGGACCGACATCACAGCATTCGGGGCATTCCCATAAGCGCTCCGTCCTCATCCTCAGAAACCACCGAAGAGTTCCAACCCCAACAGTACCAGTAGCAATCTGATTATATGTGCGTCTCGCCTTTCCTCTAAGTGTCGAGCATCGGCCAGATCCCCTTGTCACTCCTCGCTGTCGCATTCTTGCCAGACCATGGTGATCCATTTACTCCTCCGAGGTGTACACGTGCTCCCACAAGGCCGCAGCCACGTCTGCCTTATCATGCATCAATACTCCACCAAGTTTTGCAGAGCCAGCCGATCTGTCCGCCTGTTCATTCCCCAGCACACCAGCATGCCCCGGAGAAAAGATCCAGACGATGCTTGCCACCCGTGACTTCCGAAGCGAAGCCACTCTGCACGATTCTTGCTTGTCCTCACCCTACTCAGCATGCTTTCTGAGTCAGTTACAATCACGATGTGTGTGTGTATCGTATTCTCCATCCAGCGGAAAGCTGCACTGACCGCCTCCACCTCCATTCTTAAGTTAGATGTTGTGGTATCATATGCCAGGCTCTCCTGCGCCAAACGTCGACCATGAGCCTTTGCCAAGAACCCCCAGGCACTTCTACTACCTCTCAACACCGAACCATCTGTGTAGATAATCACATAGAGAGAGAGACATAGAAAGAGAGACATAGAGAGAGAGAGACATAGAAAGAGATACATAGAGAGATACATAGAGAGAGACATCGAGAGAGACATAGAGAGAGACATAGAGAGAGAGAGGCATAGAGAGAGAGAGACTTCTTCTTTTTCTTGTTGTTGTTGTTGTTGTTGTTGTTGTTGTTGTTGTTGTTGTTGTTGTTGTTTTTGTTCTTCTTCTTCTTCTTCTTCTTCTTCTTCTTCTTCTTCTTCTTCTTCTTCTTCTTCTTCTTCTTCTTCTTCTTCTTCTTCTTCTTCTTCTTTCGTTTGCTTGAAATATGTCTACAACTGCAATGTTGTCTCTTGTATGAATTTAACTGTTTTGTTTAGTTCACTCAGTGGTCCTTAGAGTTTATCTTCCACTGGCCTTCTCTCTAGGCCAGAAGGTTTGCCTAGACATGTTGTAATTTGGACAGTCTTGGAGTATGTGCTCTGCTGTCTGCAACGCCAATCCACATGTACACATGGCTGATTCACCAGAGCGAGACATATAGAGAGACAGAGAGAGACATAGAGAGAGAGAGGCATAGAGACAGACATAGAGACAGACATAGAGAGAGGCATAAAGAGAGACATAGAGAGACATAGAGAGCGAGAGAGAGACATATAGAGATACATAGTGAGAGAGAGAGAGAGAGAGAGAGAGAGAGAGAGAGAAGAGAGAGAGAGAAAGAGAGAGAGAGAGCAATGTTTAAAGGCTTAAAGGAGAGAGGATCGACTTAAATGCACCGATTTTTATCCCAGTATGACTCGGTCTCTTTCAGCAGGGAGGCTTTCGAGATAACGGCACTCGGAGTCCAGAATCGAACCCACAACCTTCGGAGCACGAGGTAGGCGGCTTAACCACTTGGCCACAGCTTGTCAGAAGGTTCAGCATGGTTGACCACGAGGTGAGCGGTGGCTGTCATTTACATGAAATATGCTTGCTTGCTTGCTTGTGTTCGTTGGCTTGAGCTCCAACGCGAAGTCCTGTATGTCGGATGAAGACATCCTGTTGTCCAACATCAGTGTGATGTCATACAGGACCTGAGTTTTGCGTGAGTATCCGTTGTCCCATGTCTGGCTTATTGGTGTGCAGACTGGTGGTTCCTCGCCGTACAGGCAGACACTCTCCGACTTCGGAGGAATCGGCGATCCTACTGACTTTAGCCAGGACCCCGAAGGGACCTGTTGCCCAGGACGCTCGACGAGGACGCGTCAATAGGTCTTGGCCAGTATATAACCCGACCCTGGTGCCTTGGAAACACTTCTGCGTCCCACATGAAATATAATTCAAATCGTGTGTCGTGTACACAACACTAATATGTTTCTACCATGTTCTTGTGGCCAACGTGTATACCCCATTCTTGTGCCAGTAGATACGTTATCGCCATTAATGCCCTCCTGTACAACCTTGTCACAGTACACCATAGGGATGAACATCCCGATACCTACCCCATCTGTAAAATAACCATTGTGTCCGTACACCAGATCATTGATCAGTTCTAGTGTGAGTGCCCAGGAACTTTGATAAATAGAACGGAAAAACAGGTAGCAAAAACTGGTCTTCTGTATTTAAATTCACTAAGTGAATACATTGTTTTGAAGAACTCAATAACTTCTGGTCAGGCACACTTGCTGTGATATTAATTGAGTAATTTATTAGGCCCATTTGCTTCTCGTATTTAATTGAAAGGCCAAAAGAGTAACCGAGAACAGCTCTATCAAACAGAAAAAAATCTGGTCACGCAGCGACAATACAGGGCAACTAAATGTGTGACCTTAAAACTCAGTTTAAAGAAATGAATATAATATAGACAGGAGTTGAAGAGACAGGATAGCTAGGACAAGACAACCTTAAAAATTCATAACAAGTTATCTGTTTATGGACGCGTCAACTCTGGAAAGCCTGAAACAGGAGCAGACTTCATTATAAGGAACATCACTTGGAACTTGTTGCTATTTTTATGTCCAATCAACGAGGGCTAGGAAGGCTGAGAAAGCAGGAGACGTGGACACATATAACATCTGTAAATATTAGCTCGCCAAATGAAGACAAAAATGAAGGACATGAGTAGTACTTGCGGATGTTTTGCCACTCTTATTGTGGAGCCAGGATGCAGAGCTTCGCGAGTATTTCCTTATATAGCTCTATGTGACGTCACGCGGCTCTGTTCAAAATCGACTCGGCATTCTAAATGCGGAGCCAAAGGGATATAATAATCTTAAAATCCAGCCGTGTGTGTGCGTGTGCACGCGGGCGTACGTGTGTGGGTGAGCTGGTGTGTTAGGAGTACAGTGTTTGTCCTCTTGGTGGGAGAGTGGATGTGGAGTGGGTGTAAGACGGGTTTTCGTTGTTAAGGAAGTGGTTATATGATCCTTAGAGGCTATTGGTGGTTTATACACTATCATTATCATCATACGAATTACAGATCTTCGAATGAAAGACCGTAATAAAGTAAAAGCGCTGGCGAGAGTATGGTAGGTGCATCGTGGTCAGGATGTATGACTGTGAGATGGTCTAAGTGTAATGTATCAACAGTATATAAAGGTGTTAGCATGGGTATGATATGGGCCATATGTCTATTTGGTCATGCCACGAAGTACACTTGTTACTGCAGCGAGGCACCATGTGGAGGTGACAGGTTTGAATCTCAGGATCTGGTTGGAGAATTGCTGCTTCTAAGGGCAGACCAGGCTATTTTAAATTAATGTGTTTAAAAATTTAAAGATGGTTGGGAAAGCGGTCGGTTAGTCGATGGGTTTAAAAAGTTAGAGAATTTAAAATTGAAAGGGTTAAAATTTTAAAATGTTAAAATTCATAAATTAACAAAGTTATAAAGTTATAAAATTTCAGAAAGTTAAATTTAAAGAAGTAAAAAGTTTAAAAAAGCTAGAGTATTTAAAATTCAAAAAGTTAAAATGTAAAAAAATTAAAATTCGAAAAATCAAAAAGTTAAGAAAATTTAAAATGTCAGAAAGTTACAGTTAAAGAAGTAAAATGTTTAAAATTAGAAAAAATAAAATATTAAAAAGTATAAACAATTAAAAAATTTAAAGAAATAAAAAATGTAAAAAGACAGAAAGTTAAAGTTGGAGAAATAACCAGTGTTGAAACTTTAGAAAAACTTGAGATTTCAAAAAAAAAAATGTTAAAAATTGTTTTACAAACTTGTTAAAATTCAGCACTTCCTGGACGCGAAAAATATATGCAGCCTATGTCCAATCACATCTTGATTATTGTTCCACAGTCTGGGATGGTTGCCTTAAATCTAATATGAAACGACTGTGTTCTCTTCAAAACCGGGCTATACGTCTAGTTTCTGGCACAAAGCACGTTGAAAGTAATAATATATATAGTCATCTGAGGCTTCTACCACTTCGAAAGCTTTTCCTTTTTAACAAAGTTAAAATTAGTGAAAGAAATGATATCTCAATATACCCCAGAGCATCCTCAACCGATGATTAAATCTCATGCAATGAACAGCAAGCGCTTAAATGTATTACATGTGCCAAAGCCTAGATTGGACTTATACAAAACATGTTGCATAATCTGGTGCTCACTTGTGGAATGACCTTCTAACAGATCTGAAAACGCCAATGAGTCCTCACGCATTCAACCAAAAACTCTTTCAATACTTACTCCATACCGACTATATGCCTCCATATGTCACCTACTGGTACCATATTCTCATTACCATTTTTCATTACCACTGACAATAATATAAGATGTGTACATTGTAAAGCTAACAGATATATGTAGATAGTTGAGTGTAAAGGGGTGGGGTAGTGTGGGTGGGGTGGTTTGCAGGTGGGTGGGTGAGGATGGGTGGGTAGGTATGTGGGTAGATGAGTGTAAATGAGAAAAGAGAGTTGAACGTGTGTGTGTATTTGTGTGTGTGTGTGTGTGTGTGTGTGTGGATGTGGGTGGGTGGGTGGCTGAGGGTGTGTCTGTGTGGATGGGTGGGGTGTGTGGCTGGGTGGGTAAGGTTGTGGGTGGGTGTATGTGGGTATGTTTGTGGTAGGTGTATATGTGGGTGTAAAGAGTGTGGGATGGGGTGGATGTGAACAGGTGTGTGAGAAAATAGAGTTGAACGTATATGTGGCCACATGCTATTCTATATTGTTTGGGTGTATCATAATCTTTCATAGTATCATAATTTTCACACGTACAGTATAACAACTTTGAGTTGGGGTGTGGTTGCGTGTGTAGGTTGGTGGGTGTGTGTGAGTGGGTGGGTTGTTTATTGGTGGGCGTGGGTGGGTGGGTGTGGGGTTGGTGGGTTTATGTGTATTTGTGAGCGGAGAAGTGGGTGTGAGGATGGGTGGTGTATAGCTGGTTGGATAAGGGTGTGGGTGTGTGTGTGGGGTGATTGATGTGGGTGGGTATATGTGTGTGGGATGGGATCTCTGTGTGTGGATGTGTGAGTGAAAAAACAGAGTTGAACGTGCGTGTGTGTCTGTGGGTGTGGCTGGGTGGGAATGGGTGTGTGGGTGGGCAGATAGGTGTGTGGGTTGGAGCGTGAGTGAGAAAAAAGTTGAACGTGTGTGTGTCTGTGTGTATGTGGGTGTGTCTGTGTGTGTGGGTGGATGTGCGTGGATGAGTGGGTGTCGGTGTATATGAGTGGGTGGACTGTGTTTGTGGGTAGGCATGGGTGGATGTAGGCGTGGATATGGATCGGGAGGTGGGTTTGTGATCTTGAATGAGAAATAAGAGTTGAACGCTGTGATTTATGCAATGGTCACCGGGAAAGTGTTGTCCATGGTCACCGGGAAGTGTTGTCCATGGTCACCGGGAAAGTGTTGTCCATAGCTAAATCAGTGCTGACAGTTACTAGAAAGCCTATTTTAAGAAACTACCCCGAAGCATACAGATAAAACTAATATAGAGAAAGATATATATGTTAATGAGGAAAGATAAGGAGGTGGTGGAAAATGTCGAATATCTTGGGTCATTAATAACCAACAATAGTAACACAATGAAAGAAATTACAATACGAAAATATATTGCTAGAAGTATGTCAGATGGTGCGGTTAGCGGGGTAGGGGTATACCCTATCAAAGGAGATGTAAGACGCCTCCTTTCTTCCGTTAGTCTACGGGACACCCTTGGGCAAGGTGGAGTACCCGTTTAGCCCCCCGATCAAGGTTACGTGAAGCCATGGAAGCAGGTGGTGGATGGAGTGTGAGAGCAGCCGACAGATTGTTGTTGGTTATGGTCTTGCACTCTGCGGCATAGGCAGATGATCTCATCAGTAGAGACAATGGCTATGGCCACCGAATAGTACAGTCACTGCCCAGAAGGAAAGCAATGGCAAACTACTTTCTGTAAAACTTGCCAAGAAACCATAACAACCATGAAAGAAAACATAATAAGAAAGAGATCTGGTGGCGAGACCCCCAGGCCAGGCAGATTAGATAACACTGGGGAAGAGTGTGACAAAGGGACCAGTACTAGTAATCGTGATGACGGAGTTAATCCCGACTGTGTTACCAAGGAAATCCCCTGTGTCAGACTAAGAAACAGAGTAGGAATAGCAACGTGGAATGTGAGAAGTCTGTATGAGGGAAAGCTTAAAGTAGTGTATGATGAGATTGAGAGGTTAAACATTCAAATTTTAGGAATTAGTAAACATCGCTGGAGGGGCAAGGGACATTTTACAACTGAAAATGGAAGTATTTTCATTTATTCTGGTAGAGACTCGGAGGCCAGAGTGGAGTGGCATTTTGTTTAGATAAAACAACTGCAAAAGCTTTAATGGGATATAATCCAGTTAATGATAGAATCCTCACTATTAGACTTAAAGGCCGTCCAAAAAACACAACTCTCATACAGATATATGCACCTACTTCAACAGCAGAGGAATTGAAGATTTTTACAACACACTACAAGACACATTAAATAAGATTGGTCATAATGATATAGCAATAATAATGGGAGATTTTAATGCAAAAGTAGGTGCAAGAAGAGCTGAAAATGAGAGACACGTTTTAGGAAAATTTGGATTAGGAAATAGAAATGATGCAGGTGACAAATTAATTGAATTTTACACAGAAAATGAGTTAACGATAACCAACACGCTTTTTAAACAACATCCAAGAAGACTCTTCACATGGAAGTCTCCAGACAGTATTACCAAAAATCAGATAGATTATATTTTAATACAAAGAAGATGGAGATCAAGCATAACATCTGCAAAAACCCTACGAAGTGCAGACTGTGATACAGATCATCAGTTATTAGAAGCAGATCTGAAATTAAAGCTCAAAAAGCTTATCCTAGGACCAAGGCCACTTCGTTTTGATCTCACAAACATACCAGATGCATACACTGTAGAAGTTAGGAATCGCTTTGGGGTCTTGATGTCTGTACAAGAAGAAATGACACATGATGAACTGACAGTACAAGCTAGAGATATCTTGATAACTGCAGCCAAAGATCTAATTCCTACCAAGAAAAAGCAACTTAAGCCATGGATTACATCAGACACGTTAGAATTAATAAAACAACGAAGGGAGCTGAAACAGAAAGGAGATGAATCCGATAGCAGCAGGATGAAGTATAAATCTTTAACTCGAGAAATAAGAAATAACATAAGAAAGGACAAAAATCAATATATACAAGATTGCTGTACCAGAGTAGAGCAATATCATAAGACTGGAAGAGATTATGAAATGTTCAAAGAAATGAAGTTATTGACAAGAAATGTTCAACCTCAATTGAATGTTATCTGTGACAAGATAGGAAATACCTTAACAGAATTTAGACAAATTCTAGAACGATGGCAGGAGTACTGCAGTGGAATGTATGATATGAGTGACAGTGAGGATATGAATGAGATACATGAGCCAATGACAGCAGAGACAGAACCTGAACCCTCATTAGATGAAATTGCTTGGGCTATAAAGAACATGAAGAATGGTAAATCACCTTGATGTGATGAGATACCAGCTGAACTAATTAAAGCGGGAGGAGAAGAAAGCATACACATATATCATGCATTATGTACAAAGATTTGGAAATATGGTATATGGCCAAAAGATTGGAAGAGAACTATCTTCATTCCAATACCATAGAGTGAATGAGTGAGCGTGAGAGTGAATGAGTGAGCGGGAGAGTGAATGAGTGAGCGAGAGAGACAGAATGAGTGAGCGTGAGAGTGAATGAGTGAGCGGGAGAGTGAATGAGTGAGCGGGAGAGTAAATGAGTGAGCGGGAGAATGAATGAGTGAGCGGAAGAGTGAATGAGTTAGCGTGAGAGTGAATGAGTGAGAGTGAATGAGTGAGCGGGAGAGTGAATGAGTGAGCGGTAGAGTGAATGAGTGAGCGTGAGAGTGAATGAGTGAGCGTGAGAGTGAATGAGTGAGCGGGAGAGTGAATTAGTGAGAGTTAGAGTGAATGAGAGAGAAAGAGAGAGAGAGTGTGTGTGTGTGTGTGTGAGCGTACGCATGCGTGTGAGTGTGTGTATATGAAAGAATACAGAGAGAGAGAGAGAGTGAGAGAGAGAGAGAGAGAGAGAGAGAGAGAGAGAGAGAGAGAGAGAGAGAGAGCTGAGCAGATGCATGTCATGTAACACGCATGTTATGTAACACGCGAATCCATATGTTTGTGTATTCTCATCTGTCATATTATAAGTTAAATACCATTTGATTTTATCATGTATAATCTAAACTTATGTTCATTACTATAGTTTGAGTGAGAGAGTGAGTTAGTGTGAATGAGAGACAGAATGAGTGAGCGTGAGAGTGAATGAGTGAGCGTGAGAGTGAATGAGTGAGCGTGAGAGTGAATGAGTGAGCGTGAGAGTGAATGAGTGAGCGTGAGAGTGAATGAGTGAGCGGGAGAGTGAATGATTGAGCGTGAGAGTGAATGAGTGAGCGGGAGAGTGAATGAGTGAGAGTGAATGAGTGAGCGGGAGAGTGAATGAGTGAGCGTGAGGGTGAATGAGTGAGCGGGAGAGTGAATGAGTGAGCGTGAGAGCGAATGAGTGAGCTGAAGAGTGAATGAGTGAGAGTGTCTGTGTGTGGGAGTGAATGAGTGTGAGTGAATGAGTGAGAGTGAACGAGTGAGAGTGAATGAGTGAGCGTGAGAGTGAATGAGTGAGCGGGAGAGTGAATGAGTGAGCGGAAGAGTGAATGAGTGAGCGGGAGAGTGAATTAGTGAGAGTGAATGAGTGAGCCGGAGAGTGAATGATTGAGCGGGAGAGTGAATGAGTGAGCGTGA
Organism: Cepaea hortensis; assembly: GCA_963921405.1. Classification (NCBI taxonomy): domain Eukaryota; kingdom Metazoa; phylum Mollusca; class Gastropoda; order Stylommatophora; family Helicidae; genus Cepaea; species Cepaea hortensis. Next base: position 64,973,915 of record OY992893.1, read on the forward strand.
GAGTGAATGAGTGAGCGTGAGAGTGATTGAGTGAGCGTGAGAGTGAATGAGTGAGAGTGAATGAGTGAGTGTGAGAAGGAATGAGTGAGAGTGAATGAGTGACCGTGAGAGTGAATCAGTGAGCGGGAGAGTGAATGATTGAGCGTGAGAGTGAATGAGTGGGCGTGTGAGTAAATGAGTGAGCGTGAGAGTGAATGAGTGAGCAGCAGAGTGAATGAGTGAGCGGGACAGTGAATGAGTGAGTGTGAGAGTGAATGAGTGAGCGTGAGAGTGAATGAGTGAGAGTGAATGAGTGAGCGGGAGAGTGAATGAGTGAGCGTGAGAGTGAATGAGTGAGCGGGAGAGTGAATGAGTGAGCGGGAGAGTGAATGAGTGAGCGGGAGAGACAGAATGAGTGAGCGTGAGAGTGAATGAGTGAGCGGGAGAGTGAATGAGTGATCGGGAGAGTGAATGAGTGAGCAGGAGAGTGAATGAGTGAGCGGGAGAGTGAATGAGTGAGCGGGAGAGTGAATGAGTGAACGGGAGAGTGAATGAGTGAGCGGGAGAGTGAATGAGTGAGAGTGTGTGTGTGTGAGTGAATTAGTGAGAGTGAGAGTGAATGAGAGAGAGAGAGAGAGAGAGAGAGAGAGAGTGGTGTGTGTGTGTGTGTGTGTGTGTGTGTGTGTGTGTGTGTGTGGGACGCGCTGGCATCACTACTTTTACGTCACATACTTTTTATGTACACATTTTTCTCCATGTTTAGCCTTGTTTATGTTTACAACATTCATTTCACAATGTTTATTTTTCTTCCTATGTAAATGTATAATGCTCTTGATGAACGAAAGACGAGTGATTGGAAGGGCCGAATGTAAGACGGGCCTGCGCGCCCAATTTGTGACCCTAATAAAGTTGATTTGATTTGATTTGATTTGATTTACCAAAAAAAGGGCAACCTGAAATTATGCACCAACTATAGAATTGTTGCCCTGATCAGTCATGCAAGTAAAATTCTACTAAAAGTCATAATGGGAAGACTTCGTAAGAAAATGGAAGAAGAGATTAACGTGGCTCAAGCTGGATTTAGACAAGGAAGAGGAACAAGAGATCGCATATTCAACATGCGTTTAATAATAGAGAAGTGCAGAGAATTTAATGTAAACTTATTCTCATGTTTTGTGGATTATTCAAAGGCATTTGACTGTGTATAACATCAGAAACTTTGGGAAATCATGAGGAATATAGGCTTTCCATTACATGTAGTATTACAACTCATAAAAATGCTCTATCTAGACCAACAAGCAGCAGTTAAAATAGATGGCGAGGCAACAGATTGGTTTGACATCAAGCATGGAGTCCGCCAGCGCTTCATGCTGTCACCCTATTTGTTTAACCTGTACGCCGAAGTTATAATAAGAAATGTAAGAGATGATATAAACAGGGAGCTATATGATGCCCTAAATATTGGCGGTCATGACATACCAGAGATTCGATATGCTGATGATACAGTATTACTCACCACAACACAGAAAGGCATAGAAAACCTAATAGCCTCAACCCAATTGAATAGTGAAAATCACAACTTATATCTTAACATAGCAAAAACAAAGATAATGCATACAGATAAAACTACTATAGAGAAAGATATATACATTAATGGGGAAAAATTGGAGGTGGTGGAAAATTTTGAATATCTTGGGTCATTGATTATCAACAACGGTGACACAATGAAAGAAATTAAACGGCGACTATCAATTGCTCTTCAAAGACTAAAACAGCTGAATAAATTATGGAGTGGGACAGACAGAACTACAAAAATTAAATTTTTAAGAGAATGCATCTTTCCCATTGTAACATACGCCTGTGAGACATGGACACTTACTAAACAAGCTGAACAGCACATAAACGCCTTTGAATATAAATGTCATAGACGAGTTCTAAGAATATCTTGGGTAAAGAAAAGAACAAATGCATCCATACTTCAAGAGTTGAATATTGAAGAAGGTTGGCTATTAAAGACGATAAAACAAAACAAAAAACGAAATATTTTGGTACCTTGAAACGTCACGAATGTTTGGAGAGAACAGTAATGGAAGGGTAAATGCCTGGGAAGAGAGGAAGAGGAAGGCAAAAGAGAAGATGGGTGCAGGATGTGGCGGATGATCTCCAGATGGGTGTATCAGACGCGGGACATCTTGCTTATGATCGAGAGGTTTTCCGGAAGGTTGTTATGGGAGCTAAAAAAAAAGGACATGCTACTGAATGAATGAATGTCAGTTTATCATTTAATATGAACAAAGAACAAAATACTATTTTACGCTTTGCCAAAATAGGACCTACACACTCACACCAATGTCGGTAACACGGGACGCCGAGAGAGATTATAACAGCCGATGTTTTCTAACTAAAGGGAGATAACACACAACACACACACACACACACACACACACACACACACACATATATATATATATATATATATATATATATAATATATATATATATATATAGAGAGAGAGTAGAGAGAGAGAGAGAGAGATTTATGCATCGGCACGCCATGTTATGATGACGCTGTATACGCATTTTGACTGTTAGATCCATTTTGACCAGAGAATTCCTGTTAAAAAGTTGCAAAAAAAAATCAATGATTGTGTCCTTGTAGAATGATAAAAAATTACACATAAATACAATAATGGGTGATGAATTTACTCATGCATTCATGATCATGTTAATCGCTTTGAATACTCTATAACAATATTACATGGCCATAGCAGGAGTATGACAAGGAAATCTGCCATCTCCCGCCATTGAAATACCACATTACAGCATGCGATCTTCATAATTTCAGTGTGAGATTGACTACCAACTTAAATGGTCGACAATTACAAAATACACGTAAAAATGGACGCTAAATTTAATAATACAAAGTAGAACAATGTAATACGT